>SJYF01001050.1:6949-18451 GCA_006410515.1 Procapra przewalskii | reverse complement strand
ATCCTAAAGGAGATCAGTCCTGGGTGTTCATTGGAAGGACTGATGTTGAAGCTGAAACTCCAATACTTTGGCCGCCTGATGCACAGAGCTGACTCATTGGAAAAGACTCTGATGCTGGGAGGGATTGGGGGCAGGAGGAGAAGGGGACGACAGAGGATGAGATGGCTGGAAGGCATCACCGACTTGATGGACATAAGTTTGAGTGAACTCCCGGAGATGGTGATGGACAGGGAGGCCTGGTGTGCTGCAGTTCATGGGGTTGCAAAGAGTCAGACATGACTGAGCAACTGAACTGAACTGATGTGTAAAATGGATAGCTAGTGGGAAGCTGCTGTACAGCAAAGAGAGCTCAGGTCAGTGCTCTGGGATGACCTAGAGGGTGGAATGTGGGAGGGAAGCTTAAGAGGGAGGGGATATGTGGATACATATAGCTGATTCACTTCATTATACAGTAGAAACTAACACAACACTAAAGCAACTATATCCCAATCTTAAAAAGAGTCATTTATTCAGTAATGCTGAGCATATTTCAGATGTTTAACAGCCACCAGTGGTTAGCAACTACTGGACAGCTATGAAACATTTCCATTATCATGGAAAGTCGTGTTAAACAGGGCTCCCAAAAGTAAAAGACTCAGAACAGGGCCTTTTACTGCTGTGAGCTCAACAGGCTCAACCACGCCTGGGAGATGGTCTCACTACTGAGAACCACTGTTGGCTGGAAACCTGGACGGTCCCCACTCAGATCCTCCTGAGAAAGACCTCCAAGCAGCTTTGGGCCCAGGACTTACCATGTCAGGCGCTGACTCTTCTCTTCAGAAATTTCCCCAATTTAAACCGAATTCTTCTCTGAGTGAGCCAGAGAAAGAGATAATATGTCAGGGTGGATAGCCCTGTTTAAAATTTGACATGAAATATATGTAACATAAAATTTACCATTTGAACCATTTTCAAGTGTATAATTCAGTGGCATTAAACATATCCACACTGTTGTGCAATCATCACCACTGTCTATTTCTATGACATTTTCATCACTGCAAACAGAAACTCTATAACTGTTAAGCAATAACTTCCGATTTTCCCCTCTCCCAGCCCCCAGTTATCTTTAATTTACTTTCAGTCTTTATAAACATGCCTATTCTAAATATTTCATAAGTCGACTCACACAGTGTTTGTCCTTTTATACCTGGCTTATTTCACTTAGCACAATGTTTTCAAGGCTCATCCATGTCTTAATACATACTTTCTTCTTTTTTACATCTGAGTAATAGTCCATTGTGTATTTATACCACAGTTGTTGAAAGGAAGAGATGATTCAAAAATAACCAAAGAACTGAGATGCATTACTTTCCTGATTGAATTCCCTGACAATCCACTTATCCTTCATTGTCAAAAAAAGGGAATTCTTTTCCTATTTTCTGTCTCATATCAGGAGTTAAAAAATCTCTCTGGGGCCGTTATCTTTTGATGTGCAAGGTAATTGCATAGTGCCTGGTATAGAATAAGTATGCTATATAGCTATTTATTGTTGTTGTTCTTATTAGTCTGTGAGATCAGTACTTTGTAGACAGCCTGAGTCTGGGTTTCTGAAAATGCATGCAGCATCATTCCTTAAACTGCCACCTGGGTAAGATGCTCTAGCTCCTGGACTGGACTCTGGTGGGACAGTTGAGTTCACTAGTCTGATTGCACTGCTGTATTCTCAAGTTGTTAGATAGTTCATCAGGTTTTGAGGTCCAATCTGTTAGCTTTGGTCATTTGTCCTAGCTCTCCCCCAGCCAGTCTCTTTTCTCTCCAGGTGACACTACTCTGGATTTGAAAGTTATTCTGGTCTTAAAATATCTTCACTCCTCCTGGGCAATAATACCTAATTTGCTCCTCCCTTCATTCTACCCAGTAGTCTCCAGATCTTTCCTGAGCTGAGATTCCAACTCTGAGGATGTCTTAACTTCTTTGAGGTCCTCACAAAATGTATGACCCAGGGTGCTACACATTTCTCAACATGTGGCTTGAATATGGGATACTGCTTAAAGATTGTTGATTACATGTAGATAGAGAAATATACACATACATATGCTTATCTGTGTATTTCTGTGTATATAGGGACTTACATTTTATGCTGATAAAATATACATAAAATTTGCCAATCCATTTTTAAGTGCATAATTATTAAATATATCCACAATGTTGTGCAACTGCCACCACTATCTATCTAGCAGGTACACACACACACATTTTGTATTATGATAGCACTGATGTTTTCCTGTGCATGCTCTCCAGTCTTGACCAGCTCTTGAGAACACCGTGTTCTATTAGATCAGCACCCCAAAAGGTCACAGTGGTGACATGATTTTCTTGCTTGCTCAGTTGTAGGGCTGCATGTGGACATCAGTGGTGGCAATGACCTATTGCCTTTGGAGCCCTCCCAGAACAACTAAGTCTGTTAGTCAGAGAATGAGACAAAAAGAAGTATACAGAGTCTGGCTTTGAAGGATTTCTCTCTTTTAAACATTAGAGGCGCCAACTACTTTGATACTCCATAAAGGTGTTAAAAACTTTGTTTTCTCTTAAATTTCCAATAATATTTGAAAAGTCAGACATATACCCATCAAGTATTGTTTTCACCCTTCCTTCCTTTATAATAATCTGTTTTCCCTCACTTCCTTCCTTCTAAGCCTCCCAAAGCACACTGTAGACTCCAGTAAGTAAAAGTTTTAAGAGCTGGGTGTCTCATATGCATCTAGAAGACTCAACAACACAGGCCTCAAAAGAAGGCTGTGATCATTTAAGGGAGAAGAGATCATTGGCTTGATCAGAGAATCTGCTGCTTGTTTATTTTGTAAAGAAGGAAAAGAGAGAAGGAAACACCAAGCCTCAATAATAAAATGACCTTTCTTCTGAACAGATCAGCTTCATAAATTACAATGATTCAAGGCTGCATCTAATATCTGGGGAATAGAGTCCTCTGTTCCCAAAGACAGATGTGATTATGACACATAGTCAACAATATTTTTCTTCATTATTGTTTGGCTTGAATTTGGGGTTTTCTGGGAGGGAAAGGAAGAGAAGGGGTTGAGGACTTGGAGAATAATAGGAATTAAATAGGAATGTATTTGTGGTTCAATGTCTCTATTATAGAGTTTTATTGTTGGCTTAGGTAAAATATCATTTGGAATCGATCATGAGGAGGTCTCCTAGGCTTTTTGGTAGGCCATTCTTAAATTAAGGGATAGACTCTGAATCTTGTGAGGTTGTTTTTCATTAACTTAACAGAAAACCATACTCTTAGAATGAGGAACTGAGGCCAGGATGTGGGTTTCCTAAGCTACCATAACTGTACTGTTTAGAATGTGGTACATGTACTATAGTTAGTTTATAGATGGTTCTTTTACAACATTCAAAATACGACTCTGTCTGCTCTAAGACAACATCTGGCCTCATTACCTAGGTAATTCTTACAGCTCTGTTGTCACAGAGTACCAAATACATACAGAAATGGAGTAGTAAGAAAGTTCTTCGCCCATCTCTCACAGATATTAAAATAAAAAAGAAAGAATTTAGGAAAGAGAAATTCTTTGGGCAAAAGGAAAACTGGATTATAGACCTGGCTTCATCATTTACTGGCATATCATTCCACTTTTATGTGTCTCAAATGCAAAATGGGTGCCACTGTATCAGATTCTAGCACACCTTATTAGGATTACACTAAGAATAAAATAAAATAGAAAATACGTAAGAAAGCACTACGGAGAGTTGGAAATAAATTCACATGCACATTTACACTGTATCAGTTGTGGTTTATTGCCATTTTCATGCTGTAAGGTACTGTAACTAGCAATGCCCTGATAGTATCTCATTTAATCTTTATGACAGACCTACGCACTAAGTGCTGTTATAAAGTCTACTTCATGAAAAAGGAATGGAGACATCACCGGGACCACAGTTAGGAAGTGAGGGAGCTAGAGTTTGGATCCAGTTTGCCTGCCACCAGAACTAGCTCTCGTATACACTATGAGAGCCTGCCTCAGCTGCCTTACAAAACATTGTTGGTTATTAAGGGAAGGAACGAATCTAGCATATTACAGAATGACTGTACAACTCAGTACTCAGAAGGCCTGCCACTAATGTTACGGTTGGCAGCCCCTGAGATGGCCCCTGCTGATCTCCATGCCCTTGTGAAGTGTTCTCCCCTTAAGTGGAAGGGATTTCGGGAGTCACTTATAACGAAGGGAATACAACAGACCTAAAAAGATGTCATGTGTATACTACTGATACTATGTATAAAGTAGATCACGAATGAGAACCTGCTGTATAAC
Organism: Procapra przewalskii; assembly: GCA_006410515.1. Lineage (NCBI taxonomy): Eukaryota > Metazoa > Chordata > Mammalia > Artiodactyla > Bovidae > Procapra > Procapra przewalskii. The sequence goes on along the minus strand of SJYF01001050.1, from coordinate 14,135 downwards.
TCAGAGAACTCCACTCAATGCTCTGTGGTAACCTAAATAGAAAGGATGGAGAAGGCGATGGCACCCCGCTCCAGTACTCTTGCCTGGAAAATCCCATGGACGGAAGATGCCTGGCGGGCTGCAGTCCATGGGGTCGCTAAGAGTTGGACACGACTGAGCAACTTCCCTTTCACTTTTCACTTTCATGCATTGGAGAAGGAAATGGCAACCCACTCCAGTGTTCTTGCCTGGAGAATCCCAGGGATGGGAGAGCCTGGTGGGCTGCCATCTCTGGGGTCGCACAGGGTCGGACATGACTGAAGTGACCTAGCAGCAGCAAATAGAAAGGAAATCCAAAAAAGAGAGGATATATGCATACATAGAGCTGATTCACTTTGCTACACAGAAGAAACTAACACAACATGATAAAGCAACCATATTCCAGTAAAAATTAATTTAAAAAAAGAAACACATCACTCCCAAGATTAGGCTATAAAAAAGACTGGGTTCCATCCCAGTGTTCTCTGTCACTCTCTCCTGGACCACTTCATTCTGAGAAAGCCAGCTGCCATGTCATGAGGTAGCCTGGCAGAAGGGCTGACCTGGTGGGGAGGTGAGGTCTGCCACTGGCCAGCTGAATGAGCATGGACACATCTCTACTGGGGCCAGAGGTGAATCTTCATATTGAATAGAAGCAGACCTTGCCCCAGCTGGGCCTTGAGATGACTGGAGCCTTTAGCAAAATCTTGGCAACCACCTTTCAAGAGACCCAGGTATTCTGCTCCTGGATTTCTGAGCAATAGCAGTTGGGAGATAAGTATCTGCTAGTTTTAGCCACTGGGTTTGGGGGTAATATTTTATGCAGCAATAAACAACTGGTACAAGTGTTAACCAAGAGACTGACTAGAGAATTGGAACCTTCCCAAGCCTGCCTCCTTCAACTCATTCAACAAATATTTACTGAGTTCTTACACGCCAGGCCCTGATGTGGGCCCTGCCCTCAAACTACTGGACATCTGACGGGATGAGGAGTGGAAGGAGAAATACATCTTTTAAACAATTAAAAATCAAAGTTCTTCCTAAGATACTGGAAAAGAAGTAGAAGAAAGAGAACAATCTGGAGCCAGCCATAAGGACTCTAACTCCAGTCTTCAGATATGGGAATTTGGGGCAAAGTGAGCTTGAGTTTCTTCATCTAAACAGATAGATGATAATACTACTTCTAAAAATTTGCAGGATTAGATTTAAAAATGTGTAGAAAACATCTAGCATAATGTCTGACATTAATTAGGGGCTCAAAAATGATATTTCTATGAGTTCTGCTCTTTCTTTTTTAAAAATAGGGAGTCCTGGGAATTTTGGTCCCGCAACTGGGACTCTTTGCTTTCATTGCCGAGGGTGCAGGTTCAATCCCTAGCCAAGGAACTAAGATTTCACAAGCCACACAGTGCAGCCAAAAAACAAAACTTTCAAATAAACAATAAAATAAAACCCTAATCTTTTAAAAAATAAATAAAATAGAAATAGGGAGTCCACATCCATTTTGTACATTATTACTTAGTATGTAAAGACGTGAATAAAATGCTTAGCACAGGGCCTGTTTTATATGCACCAAGATATTAATTCCCATTAGTTTCTACAGACCCTATAAATCTTATTATGGCTACAGAGGATGAAAATAATTTTATTAAAAAATTGTGAGGTTCTAATTTTTGTTTAAAACTGCTTTTCTATTTTGCTTCTCCAACTAAAGATTTGGTTAGCTTTTGAAATGAAACTTGCTAGGAACCAATGGGGAAGATGGAAAACTAGGATAGGATGCGAAGTCTGAATATACAACAAAGTCGAATGTACCCTGGTGACTGAAGAATACAAGTTCAGGATTCTCTCTCTGCCTCGGAGTGACAGCCAATACTCACCACCAAATGGGGACATCGGATAGATTCAGTCTCAGGTGCTGCAAAGCTGAAAACAACAAATGGTCACCTAATACAGTTATTTATGAAACTTATATTTCTATCACCATATGACAACTGGAAAGATTACTGATTCTCTTGAATTTCCTAGAATTTAAGCAACCCACATCAACGTTAATATAACTAAAGTAATATGTAAGACTAGAAAGACAGACAGGCAGACACACACACACACACACACACACACACACACACACAACTTCCACAATACAAATCAAAGTATATGGGATTTGATTTCTATAGGAACTAAACATGACCGCTAGATGGCACTGGAGTCTGATTTCATCTATTTCCAGAAGTCTCTGGGAAAAACAACTGCAAGGCTATCATAAATTTTCTGAGTCAGTTACTTGCTTATCTGATATAGTGCAAGAAATAAGACATTTTGATATTCTTTTTCAAGTTCCTGGCAATCTCCCATCAGTAAATGAACACACTGCCAGCTCAACCTGAAGCAACCTGATCTTGTCCAGACAAGTGAGTTCCATGAGCCCTTGAAGAGTTTCCTACAAGTAAATTTAAGTTTCTATAACTTGAATAGATTGTAATTTACAAGTGATATAAAAAAAAGCATGATATGAATCTGTCAAAGCACTGATTCCAGCTGTTAATTTCCTCTAGCAATTCAGATCTCAGTTCTGGCACATCTAGGGTAATGCCTGGAAATTGATTCAACAAATATGTGTTGGGACCAGGGTCCCAGGGTCCACTTAGATACAGAGAGGTAGCAGCATCCCTTGTGGAGCTTGCATTCCAGAGGAAGAGTTAGACTGTGAGTGAGTGAACAGACATGCTGATTTTAGATGCCATGAAAAAATGGTGAACATGATGAAGGTAAGTGGAGGGTACATTTGATAAGGCAGTCATAAGCCTTCTCTGAAAAGGTGAAATTTGATCCAAAGCTAGAATGTCAAGACAGAGTCAACCATAGAAAGAAGACCAGCATGGTACAGGCACCAAGAGGAAAGAGGATTAAAGGAAGAAAGGAGCTGGGAGAGGCAGACAGGCCAAGCCATGGAGGGACTTCTAGCTTCTATTTCTTCTTGCTATGTAAGTCACTGAAGGATGTAAAGAAAGCAAACAGCATACTACATATAAAATATGTAAATAACAAAGACCTACTCTATTGCACAGGGAACTATACTCAATATTTTGTAACAACCTATATGGGAAAAGATCTGAAAAAGAATGTGTGTGTGTGTGTGTGTGTGTGTGTGTATGCCTAACTGAATCACTTTGCTATACACCTGAAACTAACACAACCTTGTAAATCAACCACACTTCAACAAATAAAAAAACGAGCAGCACAACTGATTTTTATTTTTAAAAGATCATACTGGCTGCTAGGGTAACCAATTACATGATACAGGGTAACCACAACAAATTCTCAATCAACGTATATTAAATAAATTAATGAATCAATGACTGTGCCTACCATGTGTCTAACACCAATTGAGTGCTTATTATTCACTGAAATTCACTTTACACCCATCACACTGGCAGAGTTAAGCACACACTTAGGACAGTGGTTCTCAAGCTTTAGGATCCATCAGAATCATCCAGAACATCTATTAAACACCAGTTGCTACACCACACCCCAATCAGACCTTGCCATCACATCTTCTCTTCACAACTTCAGATTCAGTAGACTTGGGAGATGGAGCCCAAGAGTCTGTATTTCTAACAAGTTCCCAGATGAGGCTGAAGCTGCTGATCCAAGGACCACACTTGGAGAACCACTGCTGTATAAAATGTTAAAAACAAAACAGGGATGACATTGTTCTATTATGGTTCAGGCTTCTGGATCTTAAAGACCACGTTCGTCTTTTTCTTCTATTACATATATGGGAAATATTATTTATTTCCTGGCCCAAGAAGAAGTCCCTATTCTTTACTAATAGACCCTCAGTTTTATTCAGGACTATTGTCCCCAGTTCCACAGTTTAAGTCAGGAGTGATTTAGACCAAATATAGTAGCTTCATCCCCTTTGCCCAGATACTACTCCAGCCTCCCATAAATGGCCATGGGATAAAGGAGAAATAACAGGAGTGAAGTGAAGGTGCTGGAAAAGACTTTCCTCCCTAATGAAAAAGAGGAGGGAACAAGGCGCCTTCACTGGTAGGAGTGAACACTCTCATGAAAAAAATAGCCACAGTTTCAAAACTGTGAATACCTATTAGGCAGGGGTGTGCTAGTAAGGGTTTAACAATAGGCTTTCAGCAATGAAAAACAAATTGCTGATTTCCATGGGGTAAATGCTCCTACAATGGATGATTTCAAGCTACCAATGTGTCATTGGATATACAAATGGGAAAAGATGTTAACAACAGACTCTCATGTGCCAATAAAAGCCAGCTTCAGCAAACGATTGCCAGGGATTCTAAAAGCGAAGGGTAGGGTGCACCTTTGTGCTCAAAAACATGATAAGCAAGGTTAATCTTTCATTTATTTTGCATATAATCTCTCCTAAGAGCCATTTGCATAGCTGCATAAGTAGCTTTGAAGGTTCATACACAGTGTCTAACACAAATGAAGACACTCAGATTTGTGGTTGATGGGGAGCAACTTTGCCATGACTATTAATGTTTAATTGAAATATAAACCTACAAGAAGTTTCTCTGCAGACTTTTATGCATCATTAGAAGATATATTTTAGAAAGCTAGAGTCTTTCTAAGTCTCCACAAACTGCCCCTCTGGTTCAGCTATGCTACATTTCTCCATGTTGTTTAAAGAAAATAACATTTATATCAAATGAAAGCAAACTTAATTTCGGGGTAGCTTTCAGTTCCATTCAGTCACTCAGTCATGTCCAACTCTTTGCAACCCCATGAATTGCAGCATGCCAGCCTTCCCTGTCCATCACCAACTCCCAGAGCTTTTTCAAACTCATGTCCATTGAGTTGATGATGCCATCCAACCAACTTATGCCCTATTGTCCCATTCTCCTCCTGCCTTCAATCTTTGCCACCATCAGGGATTCTTCCAAAGAGTTGGCTCTTTACATTAAGTAGCCAAAGTACTGGAGCTTCAGCTTCAGCATCAGCCCTTCCAATGATTATTCAGGACTGACTTCCTTTAGGATTGACTGGTTTGATCTCCTTGCTATCCAAGGAACTCTCAAGAGTCTTCTCCAACACCACAGTTCAAATGCATCAATTCTTCAGCACTCAGGTTTCTTTATGGTCCAACTCTCACATTTATACATGACTACTGGAAAAATCATAGTTTTTACTAGATGGACCTTTGTCAGTGAAGTAATATCTCTGCTTTTTAATATGCTGCCTAGGTTTGTCATAACTTTCCTTCCAAGGAGCAAGCATCTTTTAATTTCATGGCTGCAGTCAGCATCTACAGTGATTTTGGAACCCAAGAAAAGAAAGTCTTATCCCTGTTTCCACTGTGTCCCCATCTATTTGCCATGAAGTGATGAGACTGGATGTCATGATCTTCATTTTTTGAATGTTGAGTTTTAAGCCAGCTTTTTCACTCTCCTCTTTCAATTTTATCAAGAGGCTCTTTAGTTTCTCTTTACTTTCTACCACAAGGGTGGTGTCATCTGCATATCTGAGGTTATTGATATTTTCCCCTGCAATCTTGATTCCAGATTTTGCTTCATCCAGCCCATCATTTCACATGATGTTCTCTGCATATAAGTTAAATAAACAAGGTGACAATATACAGCCTTGACGTACTCCTTTACCAATTTGGAACCAGTCCGTTGTTCCATGTCTGGTTCTAACTGTTGCTTATTGATATGTGTACAGATTTCTCAGGAGGCAGGTCAGGTGGTCTGGTATTCCCATCTCTTGAGGAATTTTCCACAGTTTATTGTGATCCACACAGTCAAAGGCTTTAGCGTAGTCAATGAAGCAGAAGTAGATGTTTTTCTGGAACTCTCTTGATTTAGGGATTGCTTGAGGGAATCAGGAAGTCCAGTTGTTTCTGCAGAGCAGCCATCAATTTTCTCTTCTTCCTCACATCCCAGAATTCACCTTAGCTTCTTCTCAGTCATGCAAGGTTTCAACATCATAAAAAATTGTTCTAGCAAATCCTCTCTGATCCTCTTGACATGGCACCTCAGTATGGACAGTCCCTCTGTCTGGAATGCTTGCTCCTTCATTCCAGATTATCTCAACCTCCTCAATTGCAAGAATAACCTAGGAAAGTTACAAATATATACACCAAGATCTCACCCCTTGATCTACTCAGTCAGAATCTCCAAGAGAAGGAGCTTAGAAATAGAATAGTAGAAACAAATGCCCAGGTGATTGTTATCAAGTAGTTTTAGAAAAACCTGGCTTAGTTGTACCAGATATACAACTGCTTCCTCAGAGAAGCCAAGCCCTCCCTGATCCCTGGATGAGGTTGGGTCCTCTTCTTAACTGTTTTAGCCATATAGGTTTTTGGGGGTCACTTTTAACCTTTGCACAAATAAAATTTATTGCCAGTATACCCCTTAAGATTGTAAATTTTGTGAAAGTAGAAAGTGTGTCTTGTTCATTACTCTATCTTTAGGATGTAACCGCATCCTTGGCACAAAGTAGATGCTCATTAAATACAGGTTGACTAATGATTCATGGGCCCATCTCATATCTATGAGCTATGGGAAATCTGAAGATAACAGCCTCTCCTTCAGGGAATATTCATCACGGCAAGCTGGACTGTCAAACTTAATCTGTGTCCTTGCATAGGTCCTGCACGCCCTCCACCCCGGTCTTGATTTCTTTTAGTTTGGAAAGACGTGGGAGTACTCCTTGTAGGATTAGCTATAATACATTAAGTGTTGAGTGTGAGCATTAGAGACCTGACATAATAGGGGAAAGGGCAGCATACATTTTAGCTCACTGTCCATCACGGCTCTGGATCCTAATCTGAGACTTCTCACCGGAGGTGCCCGTACCTCCACTCTCGGGTAGTCCCGTGCGGTGCAGGCTGAGGTGAACTCTTTCATCCTGCCGTCTCCATAGGGCAAATGTTCAGCGCCGAGCTATTTAACACCATGTGTCAAGGGGGAGGCAGTGGAGGCGGAGATCAAAAAGGAGATGCAGCTTTTGCAAAGAGCACCGTATGTCTATTTTCATTTCCAAACCAAATGAGATGGGTTAGGGAACAAATTCAGAATTTGTGTCAATGTATTGATTCTTAGGGATCAGACACCTTAGTCTCATTTTTATCTTCTTCTCAGTCTGCTCTCGTGCCAAGTGCTTGCCCTTTCGGATGCCCATTCTC
>SJYF01001047.1:138989-165320 GCA_006410515.1 Procapra przewalskii | reverse complement strand
CACATAGTCTTTTTCTTATCAGTTCTCATCTACCAGGTTAACTATTCATCAATAACTTTTGCTGAAACAATTATGATGATCATGAATGGTGATCAAATATCATTCTTCATCTACTCTATCTAGGGAGATTGATTTTACTCTTCAATGTCTAGCAACATATGCTGACATGTATAAGTCTATCCTCTGCTCCATATGGATAACATTAATTCTTATGTATTTATGCATCCATAATTTTAATTGACAACTTCAGCACATGTCATGTTGATTTGACTGAATTTCTTGTGCACTTTAAATTTTCACTTGTTGGATTATGATCTTTCTCTGGACATATTTTTTTTCCTTAAGCAAATAACTGATGTAACCTATAGTAGGTAACAAGAATAATTATAAAGTACATACAAAGTATTTGGTACTCCCCCCTTCAAAAGTTCTAGTGAATGATATGTGAATGAAAGTTTTGTGAGCTACTGTTAATACTATCTCATGAACATGGCCAGGAACAACCCTCACTGTTTTTTCTGTTTCCAGTGGTTTTTGTACATGATCACAGTGACCCTGAAATTCATGTCTTTAAAAAGGTAGAGACGTACATTAGAAGAATCCTGTGTTCTTGAATCATCATTTGAGGTAAACTGCAGATGAAACAGTAATGATGACAGTGGACTTTATGTGAGATTTAAAATTCTCTTGTCTGTTTCAACCATTGTACATTTCAAGAATTTTTTGTTGTTGCTACAGCAAAGAATAGACCCTAATTTGACATACTTCATCTACTTCACTTAATGTTGGGAATGGGATACTACTTCAAAGTAATATGTGAAAACTGAAAAGGTCCATATTGGCCAGCATAACAGATAACACAGAAAAAAATATTTAATACTTAAAATTTGGGGAGGGGGAAGTTTTCCATATTAATATGCACTGAGATAGGGCTGGCCAGAAGAGGGGAATAGTTAGAAAAGGACAAAGGAGGAACAAAGGTTCAGACTTCATGCTGTTTGTGACTTATGGAGGAATATTCTACAGTGCATAAAAATATATCTTGAATTAGTACTTTTGAGAATAGCAACAGTTATTTACAAAGTATCCAGCTAAATAAGAACAAACTAGAGAAAATGGAATTATTCAGAATGTCTATTTAGTTGTCAACCTAATGATATGCCAAATTGAACCTGACTTCTAGAGTTACTAGAGCTAGTACTCAAACTAAAATTTTTGCCGGGAATATTTTAGAGAATATCATTAGAGAATGCAACAGTAGTTGGGCCCAATAATATGGGCTTCTTAAAAACAGATCTGAAATATTCAGGTCTCAGGTATGTGTTTAAGTAATGTGATAAATGGGCTTCCCTTGTGGCTCAGATGGTAAAGAATCCACCTGCAATGAGGGAGACCTAGCTTGGATCCCTGGGATGGGAAGATCCCCTAGAGGACAGCATGGCAACCCACTCCAGTATCCTCGCTTGGAGAATCCCCATAGACAAGAGAAGCCTTGCAGACTATGGTCCATGGTGCTGCAGAGAGTCGGACATGACTAAGAGACTAAGCACAACATAGCACAGCACAATGTGATAAAGACAATCATTTTGAGAACTTTGTTGAAAATTTAGCTAATTAATAATGTTTTATTTAAAAGATATGGGGCTTCCCAGGTGGCCCTAGTAGTAAAAAACCCACCTGCCAATGCAAGAGACATAAGAGATATGTGTTCAAACACTGGGTCCAGAAGATCCCCTGGAAGAGGGCATGGCAACCCATGCCAGTATTCTTGCCTGAAGAATCCCATGGACAGAGGAGTTTGGTGGGCTACAGTCCATAGGGTCATGAGGAGGTGGACATGACAAGTAACATAGCATGCACACACACACACACACACACACACACACACACACACACACACACTTTATGTTTTTAATTTAAATATATTTAATTGGAGGCTAATTACTTTACAATATTGTATTGGTTCTGCCACACATCAACATGAATCCGCCACAGGCGTATTCCCCATCCTGAACGTGTTCCCCACTCTGAACCCCCCTCCCACTTCCCTCCCCATACCATCCCTCCGGGTCATCCCAGTGCACCAGCCCCAAGCATCCTATATCAAACCTAGACTGGCAATTTGTTTCTTTTATGATATTATACATGTTTCAACGCCATTCCCCCAAATTGTCCTTCCCTCTCCCTCTCCCACAGAGTCAGAAAGACTGTTCTGTACATCTGTGTCTCTTTTGCTGTCTCACATACAGGGTTATTGTTACCATCTTTCTAAATTCCATATTTATGCATTAGTATACTGTACTGGTATTTTTCTTCCTGGCTTACTTCACTCTGTATAATAGGCTCCAGTTTCATCCATCTCATTAGAACTGATTCAAATGTATTCTTAAGGGCTGAGTAATACTCCATTGTGTATATGTACCACCGCGTTCTTATCCATTCATCTGCTGATGGACATCTAGGTTGTTTCCATGTCCTGGCTATTATAAACAGTGCTGCGATGAACAGTGGGGTACACGTGTCTCTTTCAGTTCTGGTTTCCTTGGTGTGTATGCCCAGCAGTGAGTGGGACTGCTGGGTCATAAGGCAGTTCTATTTCCAGTTTTTTAAGGAATCTCCACACTGTTCTCCATAGCGGCTGTACTAGTTTGCATTCCTACCAACAGTGTAAGAGGGTTCCCTTTTCTCCACCACACCCTCTCCAGCATTTATTGTTTGTAGACTTTTGGATAGCAGCCATTCTGACTGGCATGAAATGGTAACTCATTGCGGTTTTGATTTGCATTTCTCTGATAATGAGTGATGTTGAGCATCTTTTCATGTGTTTGTTCGCCATCTGTATGTCTTCTTTGGAGAAATGTCTGTTTAGTTCTTTGGCCCATTCTTTTATTGGGTTGTTTATTTTTCTGGAATTGAGCTGCAGGAGTTGCTTGTATATTTTTGAGATTAGTTGTCAGTTGCTTCATTTGCTGTTATTTTCTCCCATTCTGAAGGCTGTCTTTTCACCTTGCTTATAGTCTCCTTTGTTGTACAGAAGCTTTTAATTTTAATTACTTTAAATATGTATACTCTGTTATTACTCTGGCAATAACAGGATGAATAGGAAATATACAGGCTCTTTTATACAGGTGAATTTATTTTATTTGGTTTCCTAAGGGGCACAATGGTAAAGAATCCACCTGCTAATGCAGGAGACACAAAAGATGCAGGTTCAGTTCCTGGCTTGGGAAGATCCCCTGGAGTAGGAAATGGTAACCCACTTCAGTACTCTGGCCTGGAAAATTCATGAGTCATAAAGAGTCAGATCTGATTGAGCAACTGAGCACACACACACAAAATTTGTATGTTTAAATCCTAATGCCCCATGTCACTGTGTTAGGAGATGTGTTATTGAGAAGTGAATAAGGCATGATGGTGCCGCCTTCATGAATGAAGGTTAGTGCTCTTAAGAAGAGGCTCTATAGAGATATCCAGCCCTTCCACCATGTGTGGACACAAGGAGAAGGCACGTGTGACTATGAACAAGAAGGAGAATCCTCACCAGAACTCAATTATTTGGAGTCTTGATCTTGTGCTTTCTCTCTGAGCAGTAAAATTTTGCTGTTTATAGGGTACCTACTGTGTGATATTATGTTATAGGAGCCTGAACGGACTGTCATGCATAAAATCATAATGAACTTATATCTAAGAAATAGACCTCAATACATCAATAAAGTGAGTGAGAAAATGGATCATGAACATTAGAATAAATAGAAGTAGAGAGAAAGGGAGTGATAATAAAATTAATGTTAAAGCACCATGGGAGTATACATCAAATATAGGCTCCAATGATCCCTGCTCTTCAGATTCATATCATTGTGCAATCCCCTCCTCTTGAATATAGGTTGGGCACATTGACTCACTTCTAAAAAACTGGTTATGAGATGTCATTTCTGAGCTTGATTACAGAAAGACTGTAGCTTCTGACTTGGATCTCTAATTCTCTACTTGCTTACTCTGCAGGAAGTCAGTTGACACATAAGCTGAACTATGGAGAGGCCCAACTGGCAAGGAAATGTCTCTAGCCAGTAACAAGTTGAGAACCTGAGACCTGCCAGCACATGAGTGAGTTTGTAAGCTGTTTTTTTCTGTTTTTGTTTTTTGTCTTTTTCTCCCCAAACTGATCTCTGATATGACTGCAGCCAGGAGCAACATATTAACTGGAGACTTGTGAGAAATTCTGAGCTAATGACATTCAGGTTCTTGACCCTCAAAGAAAATGTGAGATCATAAACATTTGTTATATTTAGCTTCTACATCTTGAGGTAGTTTGTTCCACAGTATTAGTTAATGACTATAAATATCTTCCTTATTTTTATTCAGAGGTAATTTATTATTTTTGAGGGCCTGATCACCAGAAAATAAAAGCCTGGGCCTCAGTGACATTTAAAGTGATCACTTTATCCACTATTATAAATATTATCATAAAAGTACACTTTTTTTCATTTATCTAAATATACTAGGAGGATGGTATCAAATCATAGTTCAGAACTGTGATCTAATAAACGATTAACCATCACTTAAAAAGTTGATCTTATAAGGTTCTGATTAAGTTAGTCTGAGTCAGTATACAAGAATCTGGATATTTCAAAATATTTCATGATGACTGTGCTGTAAAACCAGGTTTAAAATGCAATGCTAAATTAATGTTTTATATTATTAATATGGTACATATAATACATAAGATCATTACAATATAACTGGAATTAACAATTATAAAGTCATATGGAATATATCATGCTGTGTTAAAACAGCTTTTCTTTTATAAAACAAGGCTCATAAAAGGTGTTTTCAGTTAGTTTCAATGTAATGCCTAAGTCTGTAGCAAAATGTTGCTAGTCTAAATCAATAAAGTAATATAACTGAACACCTATCAGTTTTTCCATCTGATCCCATAAAATCCTTCTTTCACATCCCAAATCCTTATGTTAGACATTTTACATTAAACTGGGATTTGGAGAAATAAATTTCACCCCAGCTTCTGAAAACAGAAAATGACAAAATTATGATTTGTATTTGGGCACACCTAATCCCAAATGTACTACATCTTGTGAACTATAGAGTACTGTGCTCAGTGGTGTTAGGTGCATGGTAAGATTATGAACATTACAGGGTGAGACTACTCAGATTTCCATTGTATTGACTGTGTCTTGAGGCAGAACTTGCTGGGTGAATTCATTATGAATCAAATTTATATTCACCTGGAGAGCTGCTAGATTTCTTCTCAGGAAACCAACTTGTTTCTTAACGTAATATTATCTATCATTTCAAAACAAGGAAGAGAGAGAAAGGGAGAAATGCAGCTTTAAAACAAGAACCTGAAATATTTCAAATAATTACCTCTGCCCATTTATCCACATATTCGGGGAGCATGTATTATGAGAATGAAATGATATGGCAGCAATGAAAATGTCTCATCAGATCTGCTGTAGTAAGGGAAATTGACAAAAGGCTCCATAGTTATGCTCTGAATCCACCATCATGTTAGCACAGAAGTCATACTCTGCACAGGTTTCCCAGGCTGCACTGGCGGTAAAAACAAAACAAAACAAAACAAAACAAAACCCTCCTGACAATGCAGGAGATATAGGAGATGCAGGTTCAGTTTCTAGGTTGGGACAATCTCCTGGAAGAGGATCCAGTTTTCTTGCCGGGAGAATCTCATGGACAGAGGAACATAGTGGGCTACCGTCCACAGGGTGCAAAGAGTTGGATACAACTGAAGAAAACTAGTGTGCACACATTTACACTCTGAACAGTCTGCTTAAAGCTAAAACTAAAAGCAGCAGGTTGTGCTAATGAGAACCCATCCACATAAACTGTAAGAGCCCACATAAACTGTAACAGTGGGAGACTTTGGCTACAGGACTCTTCATTAATGTGCTGAATCTTTTTTAGATCTGTGCTATAGTCTGAATGCCTTCCTACTAAACCCTTTTCTCCCACTCACCTCCACAGAGGTAATATGTGTACCATGGTTTGAAGTCTCTTCTTACCTCCTTTTACTTCCTCCATTTTTTCTGTCAGAGGAATTTTATTCAAGAAATTTTTGTCAGTCTAATTCAATTTGGATGTCTGCAGATAGAAGACCCTAACAAGGCAAGTGATGCTACAAAAATCCCAGTTAAGTGGGTGTCACTGAAGAGTAATGCTTCAGATAAATAGATATCTATTTTGAAAGACACATGGGACCTACATCAACATAGACAGTGGAGTTAGCTTTTTTCTATTAAATTTGTCTAACATCCTGCTGAAGAACAATGAGAAATCTAGGGCTAAAAACAGAAAGACTCACTGTTAGCCCTAGAGGGGCTCTTTGGTAGTTTACCAAAAGTTGTTTTTTTCCTATAGTTAAAAAGCATATGCAAACAATCAGCAGGCTGATAGATTTGTATTTTCAGAAACATTTAAATGTTTGGCCAAGGTATATCTATTATGGTATAATCATGACCTAGTTTTGAATAAACTGAGATCCTCTAAGCATGGGATAAGTAGGGATTTTGAACCTCGGAGCCACCGAATGGCATCTCCTATCAAATCAGCAGTGGCATTAGGTTAGTAACAAAGTGTATGATAAATGTAATGTGCTTGAATCATCCCCAAATCATTCCTTACCCCCAGTTCATGGGGAAGTTGTCTCCATGAAAATAGTCTCTGTTGCCAAAAAGATTGGGGACCACTAGATAGAGAACATTTGAATGGATGCTCCTGAGAATGTTGACTGAGAGCTTGTAGATGTAGCCTGTTCTTTCCCAATATGACACAGAAATTATGCCATAGTGGAAGATATAGCAATAGGTGCTACACTGAGGAAATGCCCCCATCTTTTCTGGCTGCCAGGATGCATGCATGCATGCTAAGTCGCTTCAGTCGTCTCTGACTCTGTGTGATCCTATGGGCCATAGCCATCCAGGCTCCTCTGTCCATGGGATTCTCCAAGCGAGAATACTGGAGTGGGTTGCCATGCCTCCTCCAGGGGATCTTTCTGACCCAGGGATCGAACCTGCATCTCTTATGTCTCCTGCATTGTCAGGGAGGTTCTCTACCACTATTGCCATCTGGGAAGCCACAAAATAGAACTACCACTCATGCTAATTCACTTCAGTTAATATAGTGACTCAGATTAAATCTCATCATAAATAGGACCTCCCAAGGAAGGACAACATTTAGACACTAACAGTGCTGGAAGTACATCTGGGGTTAAATTTTAAAGACACTTAATCAAGAAGGACAGAATGTAAGATTGGATAAGCAGGAATGTATTGAATTGGAATTTTCTTGGATTAACATGCTTGCAAAAATCCTAGGCTGAGGTGTAAACTCACTGCCAATATGGTTTATTATGGAAAAATAAATGATCACTGCTCAATGAAGTGAAGATGACTAAATTACTCCAACAGAAGTTAGGACATGGAAATTAATATGCAGAAATGCACATTTCAGGAGAAACCAGAAGACTTACCAGAGAATTATATTTTATTGACAGTACAGAGGGCACACTAGTCACCACGGCCCTCAGGAAAATGTGGATAAGAAGAACATCAGCCTCACTGAAACCAGAAGGAACTGGCCTCACTGATACTTAAGAGGATGCTGTACCTTCATAGAAGAAAGAGATAGAGATAGCACTCATCTGACAGAAGATAGCAGATGGCAATTACCATAAAAAAGCCTACAAAGCATCTCATGATGAACATGGGGCTAGGAGGGATAAAACTGACAGGCAGGAACAACAACAGTAACAAGAACAAGAACAAGAACAACAACAAAACAACTGCTTAATATATAGAAGCTAAAAAGATGAAAGAATGGAGGATTAAGGTGAAAAGCATAGTTTCTCCAATAAAAAGTTACAGTCTCTATATTTAGTTGAACCAGTTTACAGATTTGGAGTACATTTACTGAAGATTTGTCCAGATCCCTAGAAGAAAGAATCTGCATCTATGTGGCAGGTATATATCATGATGATTCTTACCCTAAGGGGATCTATGGACATTTACATAAGCAATTGTGCTCAGATAAGGAAACTACTCAGACATTTTGAAGACTACTAAATATAGAAACTGTATTAACACTGTCACTTTGAAACACAAAATACCATAGTAACTCCCCTTCTCAGGCTGAGAGCTTACAGGGCTCAGGTAATAAATGAAGAATTGATTAATGCAGTCTATAGAGGGTACAGTGATTCTACAGACCTACCCAGTGATCATTATCCCAATCCATCTCTGTATAATTAAAATATTTGGTTTTTAAAATAGCCGATTTGGGTTGTTGGCTTATGGAATACTCCAGGTGGTGATCTCAGAAACAGTCTCTCACATAAGCTGAAATAATACATGAAAAAGAGTACTGTATCCACGGCAGGATAATAGATTGGTGTCACTGTTAAAGATGTGAACACCTAAAAGATGTAGGTGTGTTCAGTTCAGTTCAGTTCAGTCACTCAGTTGTGTCTGACTCTTTGCAACCCCATGGACTGCAGCACACCAGGCCTCCCTGTCCATCACCAACTCCCGGAGATTACCCTAACTCATGTCCATTGAGTTGGTGATGTCATCCAACCAACTCAGCCTCTGTTGTCCACTTCTCCTCCTGCCTTCAATCTTTCTCAGCATCAGGATCTTTTCAAGATCGTGTATCATGATCTTGAAAAGAGTAATGGATTCTGACTCCATGCAAGTAAGTTATTCCAATCAGGTGTCCAAAGTATTGGAGTTTCAGCATCAGTCCTTCCAGTGAATATTCCGAACTGATTTCCTTTAGGATGGACTGGTTGAATCTAATTGCAGTACAAGGGACTCTCAAGAGTCTCCAACACCACAGTTCAAAAGCATCAATTCTTCCACACTCAGCTTTCTTTATACTCCAACTCTTACATGCATACCTGACTACTGGGAAAAACATAACTTTGACTAGACGGACCTATTTTGCAAAGCAATGTATCTGTTTTTTAATATGCTGCCTGTGAAAAGAAGAGAAGTGAAAAGCAAAGGAGAAAGGAAAAGATATAAGCATTTGAATGCAGAGTTCCAAAGAAGAGCAAGGAGAAATAAGAAAACCTTCTTCAGCGATCAATGTAAAGAAATAGAGGAAAACAATAGAAAGGGAAAGACTAGAGATCTCTTCAAGAAAATTAGAGATACCAAGGGAATATTTCATGCAAAGATGGGCTCCATAAAGGAAAGAAATGGTATGGACCCCACAGAAGCAGAAGATATTAAGAGGTAGCAAGAATACACAGAAGAACTGTACAAAAAGTTCTTCAGGACCCAGATTACCACAAAGGTGTGATCACTCACTCACCTAAAGCCAGACATCCTGAAATATGAAGTCAGGTGGGCCTTAGGAAGCATCTCTATGAACAAAGCTAGTGGAGGTGATGGAATTCCAGTCGAGCTATTTCAAACCCTAAAAGTTGATGCTGTGAAAGTGTTGCACTCAATATGTCAGCAATGTTGGAAAACTCAGTCCTGTCAGCAGAGGCCACAGAACTGGAAAAGGTCAGTTTTCATTCTAATCTCAAAGAAAGGTAATGCCAAAGAATGCTCAAAATGCCGCACTACCAGGGTCCAGCCCTGGTTGGATCCAGGGTATTCTCAGGGGGATGGCATCAGTGACCTAGAAAAATGATTTATTTAGAAATATAGAAAGATATAAAGACAGAATATAGCAGTTAGGAAAATATAAGAGAGAAAGAGGCTTATATTCCTTGGTTTACACAGAAAATCAATAAAGTCTGAAGACAAGAGACTTGCACCATTTATGTAGGCCACTGGTGCCCTCCGGGTCTCCAAGGGGAGTGAATACGCAGGGTGCCTTCCCGTTCAGGTCTTAGAAGCCCAGCTAAATAAGTAAACACGGCAAACCTCTGTGCTCCAGATGGGAATTAGCCTGAAAAGGAGAGTAAGAAAGAAAAGACGACAGGGGGAATCAGGCTTTTATAGAACTGGCCCTGGTCCTGGTCCATCTCTTTATTTTTCAGGGAAGCTTTTATACTTTAAGTTGTACATAGAGGTAAATGAAAGCAGCAGATCATGCAGGGTCAGCTGCTCTGACCCTTATCTAAAGACAGAGTTTCTATGCATAACTTTGTTCTTACAAGGGTCTTTCATTTGTTTGCAATACCTCTGGCTTCAGTTCAGTAAAGTTCAGTTCAGTCACTCAGTCGTGTCTGACTTTTTGCGACCCCATGAATCACAGCACACCAGGCTTCCCTGTCCATCACCAACCCCCGGAGTTCGATCAGACTCATTTCCATTGAGTCAGTGATGCCATTCAGCCATAACATCCTCTGTCGTGCCCTTCTCCTCCGGCCCCCAATCCTTCCCAGCATCAGAGTCTTTTCCAATCAGTCAACTATTCGCATGAGGTGGCCAAAGTACTGGAGTTTCAGCTTTAGCATCATTCCTTCCAAAGAAATCCCAGGGTTGATCTCCTTCAGAATGGACTGCTTGGATCTCCTTGCAGTCGAATTTTCTCCAACACCACAGTTCAAAAGCATCAATACTTCAATGCTCAGCCTTCTTCACAGTCCAACTGTCACATCCATACATGACCACAGGAAAAACTATAGCCTTGACTACATGGATCCTAGTTGGCAAAATAATGTCTCTGCTTTTGAATATGCTATCTAGGTTGGACATAACTTTCCTTCGAATGAGTAAGCGTTTTTTAATTTCATGGTTGGAGTCACCATCTGCAGTGACTTTGGAGCCCCCAAAAATAAAGTCTGACACTGTTTCCACTGTTTCCCCATCTATTTGCCATGAAGTGATGGGACCAAATGCCATGATCTTCATTTTCTGAATGTTGAGCTTTAAGTCAACTTTTTTGCTCTCCTCTTCATTTTCATCAAGAGGCTTTTTAGTTCCTCTTCACTTTCTGCCATAAGGGTGGTGTCATCTGCATAGCTGAGGTTGTTGATATTTCTCCCAGCAATCTTGATTCCAGCTTGTGTTTCTTCCAGCCCAGCATTTCTCATGATGTACTCTGCATAGAAGTTAAATAAGCAGGGTGACAACATACAGCCTTGACGTACCCCTTTTCCTATTTGAAACCAGACTGTTTTTCCATGTCCAGTTCTAACTGTTGCTTCCTGACCTGCATACAGATTTCTCAAGAAGCAGGTTAGGTGGTCTGGTATTCCCATCTCTATCAGAAGTTTCCACAGTTGGTTGCGATCCACATAGTCAAAGGCTATGGCATAGTCAATAAAGCAGAAAGAGATGTTTTTCTGGAACTCTCTTGCTTTTTCCATGATCTAGCGGATGTTGGCAATTTGATCTCTGGTTCCTCTGCCTTTTCTAAAACCAGCTTGAATGTCAGGGAGTTCACAGTACACGTTCACTGCAGAATTCTTGCCTTGAACACCCCATGAACAGTATGAAAAGGCAAAGTGATAGGATACCAAAAGAGGAACTTCCCAGGTCAGTAGGTGCCCAATATGCTACTAGAGATCAGTGGAGAAATAACTCCAAAAAGAATGAAGGGATGGAGCCAAAGCAAAAACAATACCTAGTTGTAGATGTAACTGGTGATAGAAGCAATATCCGATGCTGTAAAGAGCAATATTGCATAGGAACCTGGAATGTTAGGTCCATGAAACAAGGCAAATTGGAAGTGGTCAAACAAGAGATGGCAAGGTGAATGTCGACATTTTAGGAATCATCTAACTAAAATGGACTGGAATGGGTGAATTTAACTCAGATAACCATTATATCTACTACTGTGGGCAGGAGTCCCTCAGAAGAAATGGAGTAGCTATCATGGTCAACAAAAGAATCTGAAATGCAGTACTTGGATGCAATCTCAAAAACAACAGAATTATCTCTGTTCATTTCCAATGCAAACCATTCAATATCATGATAATCCAAGTATATGCCCCAACCAGTAATCCTGAAGAACCTGAAGTTCAATGGTTTTATGAAGACATACAAGACCTTTTAGAACTAACGCCCCCCAAAGATGTCCTTTTCATCATAGGGGACAGGGATGCTAAAGTAAGAAGTCAAGAAACACGTGGAGTAACAGGCAAATTTGGGCTTGGAATGTGGAATGAAGCAGGGCAAAGACTAATAGAGTTTTGCCAAGAAAATGCACTGGTCATAGCAAACACCCTCTTCCAACAACACAAGAGAAGACTCTACACATGGACATCACCAGATGGTCAACACCAAAATCAGATTGATTATATTCTTTGCAGCCAAAGCACTATACAGTCTACAAAAACAAGACCAGGAGCTGACTGTGGCTCAGATCACGAACTTCTTATTAGCAAATTCAGACTCAAATTGAAGAAAGTAGGAAAACCGCTAGACCATTCACGTATGACCTAAATTAAATCCCTTATGATTATACAGTGGAAGTAAGAAATAGATTTAAGGGCCTAGATCTGATAGACAGAGTGCCTGGTGAACTATGGAATGAGGTTCATGACATTGTATGGAAACAGGGATCAAGACCATCCCCATGGAAAAGAAATGCAAAAAAGCAAAATGGATGTCTGGAGAGGCCTTACAAATAGCTGTGAAAAGAAGAGAGGCAAAAAGCAAAGGAAAAAAGAAAAGATATAAGCATCTGAATGCAGAGTTCCAAAGAATAGCAAGGAGAAAGAAAGTCTTCTTTAGTGATCAATGCAAAGAAATAGAGGAATCAACAGAATGGGAAAGACTAGAGATCTCTGCAAGAAAATTAGAGATGCCAAAGGAACATTTCATGCAAAGATGGGCTTGATAAAGGAGAGAAATGGTATGGACCTAACAGAAACAGAAGAGATGGCAAGAATACAGGAAGTACTGTACAAAAAGGATCTTCACAACCCAGATAATCATCATGAGGTGATCACTAATCTAGAGCCAGACATCTTGGAATGTGAAGTCAAGTGGGCCTTGGAAAGCATCACTACGAACAAAGCTTGTGGTTGTGATGGAATTCCAGTTGAGCTGTTTCAAATCTTGAAAGATGATGCTGTGAAAGCGTTGCACTCAACATGCCAGCAGTGGCCACAGGACTGGAATAGGTCAGTTTTCATTCCAATTCCAAAGAAAAGCAATGCCAAAGAATGCTCAAACTACCACACAATTGCACTCATCTCACATGCTAAAGTAATGCTCAAAATTCTCCAAGCCAGGCTTCAGCAATACGTGAACCGTGAACGCCTTGATGTTTAAGCTAGTTTTAGAAAAGGCAGAGGAGCCAGAGATCAAATCTTCTGGTCTGGAGACTGATTAACATTTTATGGCCCTATCTTTCTTTCTGTTGATAAAGGTTAGTCAATCAGAAAACTTGTTTTCCCTTAAGATCTACTTAGTCTTAAGATAGTGATAAAATTACATTCTTACATAGCAGGGATACAACGGTTTATGACAAAGAAAGAGAAGTACAGTGATTTATAACAAAGAGAAAATTCATTAACTCAAAAGTCTAGTATTGCTAACATCAAAACTACTATATTTATTTTTCTACATTCCAATTACATTGATTAACATACTTCCAGGTGCCTAATGATATGGAGGCCTGGCAGCAATCATTAACTCAGTAATGAAACCCTTCACAAACATGATTTTTATTTTTAGAAAAGCCCTATGCTAACTAAGACTTTCAAAATACTCCAAACTTTCTGTGCTGTTTATGGTTGGGAGGTTGTAAACAATTATGTGTTAGTAGCAGGAGTGAGGATAATCCTGACACACAAGCTAGTCTGCCATCAGAGAGGTTTGCCCTGAGACACTCCTTTTATATGCAGGAGGCTATTAACTGGAGCTCTAGGTTAATTTTCAAGAGAAAGGTAGTCGGGGATAGCTCCTGTTAATGTCAGAAGAGTGTAGTTTTACAGACAGATTTTGGTTTCGGGGGTAGGTGCTTGAGCAGATCTAAGGGACCCCTTGAGTCTTGATTCACCTTGCCCGTATGACCTTGTCATGGGTGGGGTCGGGGAGTCCCTCGAGTTCTGACCCGCCTTTGCTCCTCAGTGCTCTTCCTCATGACTTTTGCCATGGGTGGTACCTCCTGTGCTGGCTCCGGGCACTGCACAATTGCACTCATCTCACACTCTAGTAAAGTAATGCTCAAAATTCTCCAAGCCAGGCTTCAGCGATATGGGAACTATGAACTTTCAGATGTCCAAGCTGGTTTTAGAAAAGGCAGAGGAACCAGAGAACAAATTGCCAACATTCACTGGATCACTGAAAAAGCAAGAGAGTTCCAGAAAAACATCTATTTCTGCTTTATTGACTATACCAAACCTTTGACTCTGTGGATCACAATAAACTGTGGAAAATTCTGAAAGAGATAGAAATACAAGACCACCTGGCCTGCCTCTTGAGAAACCTATATGTAGGTCAGGAAGCAACAGTTAGAACTGGACATGGAACAACAGACTGGATTCAAGTAGGAAAAGGAGTACGTCAAAGCTGTATATTGTCACCTTGTTCATTTAACTTATATGCAGAATACATCATGAGAAACGCTGAGCTGGAAGAAGCACTAGCTGGAATCAAGATTGCTGGAAGAAATGTCAATAACTTCAGATATGCAGAAGACACCCCCCTTATGTCAGAAAGTGAAGAAGAACTAAACAGCCTTTTGATGAAAGTGAAAGAAGAGATTGAAAAGTTGGCTTAAAGCTCAACATTCAGAAAACTAAGATTATGGCATCCGGTCCCATCACTTCAGGAGATATAGTTGGGGAAACAGTGGAAACAGTGGCTGACTTTATTTCTTTGGGCTCCAAATCACTGCAGATGGTGATTGCAGCCATGAAGTTAAAAGACACTTGCTCCTTGGAAGGAAACTTGTGACCAACCTGGATAACATTCAAAAAGGAGAGACATTACTTTGCCAACAAAGGTCCGTCTAGTCAAAGCTATGGTTTTTCCAGTAGTCATGTATGGATGTGAGAGTTAGACTATAAAGAAAGCTGAGCACAGAATAATTGATGCTTTTGAACTGTGGTGTTAGAGAAGGCTCTTAAAGAGTCCCTTGGACTGCAAGGAGATTCAACCCGGCCATCCTAAAGGAGATTAGTCCTGGGTGTTCATTGGAGGGACTGATGTTGAAGCTGAAACTCCAAACCTCTTTGGCCTCCTGATGCAGAGAGATGACTCATCTGAAAAGACCATCATTCTGGGAAAGACTGAAGGCAGGAGGAGAAGGGGACGACAGAGGATGAAATTGTTGGATGACATCACTGACACAATAGACATGGGTCTGGGTTTACTTCGGGAGTTGGTGAAGGACAGTGAGGCCTGGCGTGCTGTGGGTCATGGGGTCTCAAAGAGTCGGACACAACTGAGTGACTGAACTAAACTGAACTAGGTTGGGGATAACTTTTCTTCCAAGGAATAAACGTCTTTTAATTTCATGGCTGCAGTCACAATCTACAGTCAAAATCTACTGTGATTTTGAAGCTGCAAAAAATAAAGCCTCTCACTGTCCATTGTTTCTCCATCTATTTGCCATGAAGTGATGGGACCGGGTAATCTTCGTTTTTAGAAAGTTAAGCTGTAAGCTAACATTTTCACTTCCCTCTTTCACTTTCATCAAAAGGCTCTTTAGTTCTTCTTAACTTTCTGTCATAAGGGTAGTGTCATATGCATATCTGAGGTTATTGACTTTTCACCCTGCAATCTTGATTCCTTATTACCAATTTCAGACTTAAATTGAAGAAAGTAGGGAAAATCGCTAGACTTAAATGAAATCCCTTATGATTATACAGTGGAAGTGAGAAATAGATTTAAGGGACTAGATCTGATAGACAAGAGTGCCTGATGAACTATGGAATGAGGTTCATGACATTGTACAGGAGACAGGGATCAAGACGATCCCCATGGAAAAGAAATGCAAAAAAGGCTAAATGGCTGTCTGGAGAGGCCTTACAAATAGCTGTGAAAAGAAGAGAGGCAAAAAGCAAAGGAGAAAAGAAAAGATATAAGCATCTGAATGCAGAGTTCCAAAGAATAGCAAGGAGAGAGAAGAAAGACTTCTTCAGCAATCAATGCAAAGAAATAGAGAAAACAACAGAATGGGAAAGACTAGATACCTCTTCTAGAAAATTAGAGATACCAAGGGAATATTTCATGCAAAGATGGGCTCGATAAAGGAGAGAAATGGTCTGGACCTAACAGAAACAGAAGATATTAAGAAGAGGTGGCAAGAATACACAGAAGAACTGTACAAAAAAGATCTTCACGACCCAGATAATCATGATGATGTGATCACTCATCTAGAGCCAGACATCTTGGAATCTGAAGTCAAGTGGGCCTTAGAAAGCATCACTATGAACAAAGCTAGGGGAGGCGATGGAATTCCAGTTGAGCTGTTTCAAATCCTGAAAGACGATGCTGTGAAAGTGCCGCACTCAATATGCCAGCAAATTTGGAAAACTCAGCAGTGGCCACAGGACTGGAAAAGGTCTGTTTTCATTCCAATTCCAAAGAAAGGCAATGCCAAGGAATGCTCAAACTACCGTACAATTGAACTCCTCTCACATGCTAGTAAAGTAATGCTCAAAATTCTCCAAGCCAGGCTTCGGCAATACGCGAACCGTGAACTCTCTGATGTTCAAGCTGGTTTTAGAAAAGGCAGAGGAACCAGAGATCAAATGGCCGACGTCTGCTGGATCATGGAAAAAAGCAGAAGAGTTCCAGAAAAACATCTATTTCTGCTTTATTGACTATGCCATAGCGTTTGACTATGTGGATCACAATCAACTGTGGAAACTTCTGAAAGAGATGGGAATACCAGACCACCTAACCTGCCTCTTGAGAAATCAGTATGCAGGTCAGGAAGCAACAGTTAGAACTGGACATGGAACAACAGACTGGTTCCAAATAGGAAAAGGAGTACGTCAAGGCTGTATACTGTCACCCAGCTTATTTAACTTACATTCAGAGTACATCATGAGAAAACCTGGACTGGAAGAAACACAAGCTGGAATCAAGATTTCCAGGAGAAACATCAATAACTTCAGATATGCTGATGACACCACCCTTATGGCAGAAAGTAAAGAGGAGCTAAAAAGCCTCTTGATGAAAGTGAACAAGGAAAGCGAAAAAGTTGGTTAAAGCTCAACATTCAGAAAACGAAGACCATGGCATCCAGTCCCATCACTTCATGGGAAATAGATGGGAAAACAGTGTCGGACTTTATTTTTTTGGGCTCCAAAATCATTGCAGATGGTGACTGCAGCCATGAAATTAGAAGATGCTTACTCCCTGGAAGAAAAGTTATGACCAACCTAGATAGCATATTCAAAAGCAGAGACATTACTTTGCCAACTAAAGTCCGTCTAGTCAAGGCTATGTTTTTTCCTGTGGTCATGTACGGATGTGAGAATTGGACTATGAAGAAGGCTGAGAGCTGAAGAGAATTGATGCTTTTGAACTGTGGTGTTGGAGAAGACTCTTGAGAGTCCCTTGGACTGCAAGGAGATCCAACCAGTCCATTCTGAAGGAGATGAGCCCTGGGATTTCTTTGGAAGGAATGATGCTAAAGCTGAAACTCCAGTACTTTGGCTACCTCATGCAGAGTTGACTCATTGGAAAAGACTCTGATGCTGGAAGGTATTGGGGGCAGTAGGGGAAGGGGACGACCGAGGATGAGATGGCTGGATGTCATCAAGGACTCGATGCACGTGAGTCTGAGTGAACCCCAGGAGATGGTGATGAATAGGGAGGCCTGGCGTGCTGCGATTCATGGGGTCACAAAGAGTCGGACACGACTGAGCAACTGAACTGAACTGAACTGAATCTTGATCCTAGCTTGTGCTTCATCCAGTCCAGCGTTTCTCATGATGTATTCTGCATATAATTTAAATACGTAGGGTTACAATATATAGTCTTGACGTACTCCTTTCCTGATTTGGAACCATTCTTTGTTCCATGTGCAGTTCTAACTGTTACTTCTGGACCTGCATACAGATTTCTCAGGAGGCAGGTCAGGTGGTCTGGTATTCCCGTCTCTTGAAGAATTTTCCACAGTTTGTTATGATCCACACTGTCAAAGGCTTTGGCATAGTCAATAAAGCAGAAATAGATGTTTTTCTGGAACTCTCTTGCTTTTTCGATGATCCAACAGATGCTGGCAGTTGATCTCCAGTTCCTCAGCCTTCTCTAAATTCAGCTTGAACATCTGGAATTTCATGGTTCATGTACTCTTGAAGCCTGGCTTGGAGAATTTTGAGCATTATTTTGCTAGTGTGTGAGATGATTTCAATTGTGCGGTAGTTAGAGCATTCTTTGGCATTGTCATTTCTGGGATTGGAATGAAAACTGAAATCTGGTCCACTGGAGAAGGACCACATCAGTATTCTTGCCTTGAGAGCCCCATGAACAGTATGAAAAAGCAAAAAGATAGGAATACTGAAAGATGAAGTCCCCAGGTCGGTACGTACCCAATATGCTACTGGAGATCAGTGAAAAAATAACTCCAGAAGGAATAAAGAGACAGATCTAAAGCAGAAACAACACCCGTTGTGGATGTGACTGGTGATGAAAATAAAATCTGATGCTGCAAAGAGCAATACTGCATAGGAACCTGGAGTGTTAGGTCCATGAATCAAAGCAAATTGGAATGGCAAGAGTAAAAGTTGACATTTTAGGATCAGTTATCTAAAATGGACTGGAATGGTTGAATTTGACTCAGATGACCCTTATATCTACTACTGCAGGCAAGAATTCCTTAGAAGAAACAGAGTAGCCATCATAGCCAACAAAAGAGTCCAAAATGCAGTACTTGGATGCAATCTCAAAAATGACAAAATGATCTCTGTTCATTTCCAAGGCAAACCATACATTATCACAGTAAACCAAGTCTATGTCCTGACCAGTAACGCTGAAGAAGCTGAATTTGAATGGTTCTTGAAGACATTCAAGACCTTCTAGAACTAACACCCAAAAAAGTTGTCCTTTTCATTATAGGGGACAGGAATGCAAAAGTAGGAAGAGACACCTGGAGTAACAGGCAAATTTCGCCTTAGAGTACTGAATGAAGCAGGGCAAAGGCTAAGAGTTTTGCCAAGAGAACGGACTGGTCATAGCAAACACCCTCTTCCAACAACACAAGAGAAGACTCTACACATGGACATCACCAGATGGTCAATGCAGAAATCAGATTGATTATATTCTTTGCATCCAAAGATGGAGAAGCTCTATACAGTCAGCAAAAATAAGACCCGGAGCTGACTGTTGCTCAGATCATGAACTCCTTATTGCCAAATTCAGACTTAAATTGAAGAAAGTAAGGAAAACCACTAGACCATTCAGTTAGGGGTGTTAGTCCCTATTATATTCCAATTTAACTAACTACTCTTGCCCTTCCAGAAGCTGGATAAAAACATAAAATGTTTAAAGACTACTGAAGCCTTGACTAAGTCATACACTTATTACAGCTACAAGGTTAAATATGTCATATTTGCTAGAGATGATTATTAAAACTCCATATATAAGATATGTGGACACTGGTTTGACAAATGATTCTCCATTTTAGTGTGAAATGAGTATAAAAAACTGCAGTCATGTGCTATAGTCCATCATATTCATTTACAGTTTTGCCTCATCGCTACATTAATATTTCCATTCTCCATGATTATACATTTCAGAGAGATCAAGACATTCCACAGGACCACCTAGACATCCTACAGAACCTCAAATGGGTCCATCACATCAATGACATCATGCTGATTGAACATTATAAGCAAGAAATAGCTTATATGTGACAGACCTTTAAACACATATTCTCCAGATGGTGAGACATGTAATCTATGAAGATTAACAGATCATGGAAAAGTTCATGGACCTAAACCTTTTCAATTTAGGACTACTGATCTTCCCTATTTCCTAGGTGACACAGAATTCAGTGTTGTGCAGGGCCAGGTTTAAGACAAAGCTTCATCATAGGCTGAAACAGTGCAAGCAGCCCTGATCCTCGGCCATGTGTTTTGGCAGATCCTATGGCGTTAGAGGTTTCAATGGTTGGAAAAGATACAATATGGAGCTTAGAGTTAGTCCTAGAGGTTGAGTCTAAATCAAGGCTTCTGGGATACTGGAACAAGATCATTCATCACAGAAGAGTATTACACAGTTTGTAAAGCAGCTCTTGTCAGATATTGAGCTCTTCTGGAATATATAAAACTCTTGACCATATGAGATAAAATAGTGTTGTTTCTGAAATTACCTGTTTTAGGGTGGATTCTGTTAATCTGCCAAATTGTAAAGTAAGATGAACCATAGTGAACAAATTAGCTTCATCTCTGTAACCTACCATAAGGGCAGCAATATCCCTCCCTAAGCTTAGAGCTATAGCTGTTGGGATAAGAGGGTAGGGTATACAACCAGCTGAAGGAGGAAGGACTTATCTGACTTTTGATTATGTTTTGTTCACACTTCACCTTCATACAAGCTGAAAATGACCAATGATTTCACTATAGGTACATTCAGACATTTTCTTAAAAGAGAATTGAGAGGGAACATCTGAATGAGAAGAGTTATAAGAAGTTCATTTGATCATTCACATTGTTTGAAAATAAAGTGGCCCAAAGTGAGAATATATAAATTCTTAGGTATTGACTAGTGTCCTGGGTTTTTGGTTGGGAGTTTGTAAAAAAAAAAAAAAGTATTGAAGACCAGAGAAAAGCCAATCATGGTAGAAAAATCAGAGATGGATTGATGACAACTACAATGAAATGTTATGATTATTTTATCACACATTAATACCCACCAAGAAGCATTCACCAATGAAGAAGCATTGAATATGCCATATACAAATGATTTAATCAGTTAACAGCAGTCACTTAATCATTGCCTATTCTGGAATGGGACTGATGGGCACACACACAAAAAGTGATCATGACAACAATGATGGAAGCTATGCATAAATCTAGAAGGATAGATTCTCACTTTCCAAGGCCAATTTTAATACTGATGCCTATGAATGTCTAACTTCATAGCAGAAATGGTGATGGAATGGGCTTTGGATATACTCCTTGTATCACATAACTCATCATCCAGGTACAGCCTGCTTCACAGAATGCTGGAATTTTTTGTAAAGGCACACCTGGAGCTCCCTCTCAGAGGCAGTTCTTCCAGGTGAAGTATATGCATTAAATTAGAGACTTCTATATGGGTTTGTGACCCTAAAAGAAAGAATATGTGAATATGGGGATTAACAGGTAAAACATTAGTGGAGTTCTTATCATCACACCAAATGGTCCACTGGGATCTGGGGGTATTTGTCCATCAAAATCAGTGCTCTGTGGATTTGTTAGTCCTAGTCCACAAATCAGGCACTCACTTGCGTCAGGTCAGTTCAGTTGCTCAGCTGTGTCTGACTCTTTGCGATCCCATGGACTGCAGCATGCCAGGCCTCCCTGTCTATCACCAACTCCTGGCATTTACCAAACTCATGTCCATTGAGTTGGTGATGTCATCCAACCATTTCATCCTCTGTCATCCCCTTCTCTTCCTGCCTTCAATCTTTCCCAGCATCAGGGTCTTTTCAAATGAGTCAGTTCTTTGCATCAGGTGGCCAAAGTATTGGAGTTTCAGCTTCAGCATCAGTCCTTCCAATGAATATTCAGGGCTTATTTTCTTTAGGATGGACTGGTTGGATTTCCTTGCAATCCAAGAGACTCAGGAGTCTTCTCCAATACCACAGTTCAAAAGCATCAATTCTTCAGTGTTCAGCTTTCTTTATAATCCAACTCTCACATCCATACATGACTACTGAAAAAACCGTGGCTTTGACTAGATGGACCTTTGTTGGCAAAGTAATGTCTCTGCTTTTTAATATGTTGTCTAGGTTAGTTATAGCTTTCCTTCTGAGGAGTAAGCATCTTTTAATTGCATGGCTGCATTCACCTGCAGTGATTTTGGAGCTCCCCCAAATAAAGTCTCTCACTGCTTCCATTGTTTCCCCATCTATTTGCCATGAAGTGATGGGACCAGACACCACTCAGTTTTCTGAATGTTGATTCACTTGCCTGGAGATCAGCAAATGTCCTATTGAGTTTCATGCCATAGTTGCCTCAGGTTCACTCTGCAATAATTATGTATATAGAACAGCAGATGAGAGAAACAGTCACTATCCTGATATGGTACCTGACTATAATCATCAGAAGATGCAAGAGGTCTTTTCAAACACTGGAGTAGGAATATGTGTGGAAACAAGTTGAAACACTTAAGCATACCCCTTTGTCCTATAAAAACTGAATGAACTTGTTTACCAGTTCTAGATTAAGAAGAAAGCAAGGTTTGAGTTATACCATGAATTAAGTCACCAAGATTTGCAGAGTTGGTAATTAAAGGTGAGGGAAACTTAAAATTAAAAATGGAGGAGGCACTCTTCAATGAATACAGTAAATTTGCAGGATACAAAATTAACGTACATAAATATGCTGCATTTCTATACAGTAACAACAAATTATCAGGAGAAATTAAGAAAATAATCTCACTCACAATCCCATTAAAAAATAAAATAGCTGGGAATAAATCTAACTGAAGTTAAAGGCCTTGTCCTCAGAAAACTAAAACATGGATAAAAGATAGTGAAGATGACACAAATGAATGGAAAATATACCATGTTCATGGATTGGAAGAATTAATATTTTTACAATGACCATACTACTCAGACAATCTACAGATTCAATAAGAGTGAAAGTTGCTCAGTCATGTCTGACTCTTTGTGACCCCATGGACTATACAGTCTTGGAATTCTCCAGCCCAGGATACTCGAGTGGGTAGCCATTCCCTTCTCCAGGGGATCTTCCCAACCTGGGGATCAAACCCAGGTCTCCCACATTGCAGGCAGATTCTTTACCAGCTGAGCCACCAGGGAAGCCCAAAAATACTGGAGTGAGTAGCCTATACCTTCTCCAGGGGATCTTCCCAACCCAGGAATCAAACCAGGGTCTCCTGCACTGCAGGTATATTCTTTACCAGCTTAGCTACCAGGGAAGCCCACAGATTCAGTAAGATCCCTATCAAAATACCAATGGCATTTTAAATAAAAGTAGAATAAATAATTCTAAAATTTGTATGAAAACATAAATGACCTTGAATAAGCAAAACAATCTTGAGAAAGAACAGAGCTAGAGATATCATGCTTCCTGACCTCAGGCTATATTACAAAGCTACAGTAAGGAAAACAGAATGGTACTGGCACAAAAACAGAGACATGGAACAATGAAACAGAATACAGGGCCCAGAAACAAATCCATGCTTATGCATACAATTAATCTACAACAAAGGGGGCAGGAATATAAAATGGGGGAGAAGATAGCCTCTTCAATAAATGGTTCTAAAAAAACAGTACTTGTTACTGTTCAGTCACTAAATCTTGTCTGACTCTATGCAACCCCATGGACTACAGAACTTCAAGCTCCCACGTCCTCACTATCTCTCAGTTTGCTCAAATTTATGCCCATTAAGTTGGTAATAATACCTAACTATTCCATCCTCTGCCACTCTCCTTTCCTTTTTCCTTCAATTTTCCCCAGCATCAGGGTCTTTTTCAGTGAGTGAGCTCTTCATATCAGGTGGCCAAAGTACTGGAGCTTCAGCTTTAGCATCAATATTTCCAATGAATACTCAGGATTGATTACCTTTAAGATTGAGTGGTTTGATCTCCTTGCAATCCAGGGGACTCTCAAGAGCTGTCTCTAGCACCACAGTTCAAAAGCATCAATTCTACATCACTCAGTCTACTTTATGGTCCAATTCTCAAATCCGTACATGACTACCATTAAAACCTTAGGTATAAAACTGAATAGCTAACATGCAAAGCTAGTGCAGCTGATGGAATTCCAGCTGAGCCATTTCAGTTCTAAAAGATGAGGCTGTTAAAGTGCCGCACTCAATATGCCAGAAAATTTGGAAAGCTCAGCAGTGGTCAGAGGGCTGGAAAAGTTCAGTTTTCATTCCAATCCCAAAGAAAGGCCATGCCAAAGAAGGCAAAAACTACTGCACAATTCTATTCATTTCACATGCTTGCCAGGTAATGCTCAAAATCCTTCAAACTAGGCTTTAGAAGTACATGAACTGAGAATCTTCAGATGTACAAGCTGGGTTCAGAAAAGGCAGAAGAAACAGAGATCAAATTGCCAACATCCATTGGATCACAGAAAAAGCAAGGGAATTCAAGAACTCCTTCTGTTTCATTGACTACACTAAAGATTCTGATTGTGTGGATCACAACAAATTGTGGAAAATTCTTAAAGAGATGGGAATACCAGATCACCTTATGTGCCTCCTGTGAAATCTGCATGCAGATCAAGAAGCAACAGTTAGAACAGGACATGGAGCAATGGAATGGTTCCAAATTGGGAAAGGGGTATATCAAGGCTATATATTGTCACCTGGCTCATTTAACTTATATGCAGAGTACATCATGTGAAATACTGGGCTGGATGAAGCTTAAGCTGGAAACAGGATTACCAGGAGAAATATCAATAACATCAGATATGCAGATGATTCCACCGAAATGGCATAAAGTGAAGAGGAACTAAAAAGCCTCTTGATGAAGGTGAAATAAGACTGTGAAAAAGCTTGCTTAAAACTCAACATTCAAAAAACTAAGATCATGGCAGCCAGTCACATTACTTCATGGCAAATAGAAAGGGAAACAATGGAAACAGTGACAGACTTTATTTTCTTGGGCTTCAGTCATTCTGGATGGTGACTGAAGCCATGAAATTAAGATGCTTGCTCCTTGGAAGAAAAGCTATGACAAACCTAGACAGCATATTTAAAAGCAGAGCATCACTTTGCCAACAAAGGTCCTTACAGTCAAAGCTACTGTTTTTCCAGTAATCATGTATGGATATGAGAGTTGGATCATAAAGAAGGCTGAAGGAGAGGGAGATGGTGGGATGATTTGGGAGAATGGCATTAAAATATGTATACTATCATATAAGAAATGAATCGCCAGTCTATGTTTGATACAGAATACAGGATGCTTGGGGCTGGTGCATGGGGATGATCCAGAGAGATGATATGGGGTGGGAGGTGGGAAGGGGGTTCAGGATTGGGAACTCATGTACACCTGTGGCGGATTCATGTCAATGTATGGCAAAACCAATACAGTATTGTAAAGTAAAATAAAGTTAAAAAAAAAAAGGCTGAGTGCTGAAGAATTGATGCTTTTGAACTGTGATACTGGACAAGATCTTGAGATTCCCTTGGATAGCAAGGAGATCAAACCAGTCAATCTAAAGGAAGTCAATTTTAAACATTCATTGGAAAGACTGATGCTGAAGCTAAAGTTCCAATACTTTGGCCACCTTGTGTGAAGAGTCAACTCATTGGAAAAGACCCTGATTCTGGGAAAGATTGAGGGCAGTAGAAGAAAGGGGCAACAAAGGATAAGATGGTTGGATGGCATCATTGAATTAATGAAGATAAGTTTGAGTAAACTCTGGGAGTTAGTGAAGGATATGGCATGAAATTAAGCATGGACTGGCATAGGGTCAGTCGTCCATAAGGTCAAAGAGTTGGATACTACTGAGTGACTGAAGAACAACAGCAATATGCAAAAGAATCAAGTTGGATTTTTTTTCACACTATGCACAAAAACAAATCCAAAACAGATTAAAGACTTAAATGTAACATCTGAAACCATAAAAGAAGAAAACATAGGTGTTATGCTCTTTCATGTTAGTCTTAGTTGTTTTTTTATTTTATTTTTGCTAAGTCTTCTCAGGAAAGGGAATCAAAGGCAAAAGTATACAGATGAAACTACTTCAAACTAAAATGAAGAAAACTGTCAACAAAATGAAAAGGCTACCTAGTAAATGGGAGATTTTTGCCAACAATATGTCCAATAAAGGGTTAATATCCAAACTATCCAAAAAGTCATAGTTCAGTCAGTTCAGTCCTTCAGTCGTGTCTAAATCTTTGTGACCCCATGAATTGCAGCACACCAGGCCTCCCTGTCCATCACCCACTCCCGGAGTATACTTAAATTCATGTCCATCTAGTCAGTGATGCCATCCAGCCATCTAATTCTCTGTTGTCCCCTTCTTCTCCTGCCGCCAATCCCTCCCAGCATCACAGTCTTTTCCAATGAGTCAACTCTTCACATGAGGTGGCCAAAGTAATGGAGTTTCAGCTTTAGCATCAGTCCTTCCAAAGAACACCCAGGACTAATCTCCTTCAGAATGGACTGGTTGGATCTCCTTGCAGTCCAAGGAACTCTCAAGAGTCTTCTCCAACACCACAGTTCAAAAGAATCAATTCTTCAGTGCTCAGCTTTCTTCACAGTCCAACTCTCACATCCATACATGACCACAGGAAAAAC
>SJYF01001047.1:119941-131138 GCA_006410515.1 Procapra przewalskii | reverse complement strand
CAGGAGGAGAAGGGGACGATAGAGGATGAGATAGCTGGATGGCATCATCGACTCAATGGACTTTGAGTCTGCGTGAACTCCGGGAGATGGTGATGGACAGGGAGGCCTGGCGTGCTGCAATTCATGGGGTCACAAAGAGTTGGACATGACTGAGCGACTGAACTGAACTGAAGATCTTTTTCATATAGTTCTTCCGTGTATTCTTGCCACCTCTACTTAATATCTTCTGTTTTGGTTAGGTCCATATGAGTTCTGTCCTTTATTGTGCCCATCTTTGCATGAAATGTTCCCTTGATATCGCTTATTTTCTTGAGATTTCTCATCTTTCCCATTTTATTGTTTTCCTCTATTTTTTTGCATTGATTACTGAGAAAGGCTTTCTTATCTTTCTCCTAGCTATCTTGGAACTCTGCATTCAGATGGGTATATTTTTCCTTTTCTCCTTTGCTTTCCGCTTCTCTTCTTTTCAGAGCTATTTGTAAGGCCTCCTCAGACAGCCATTTTTTTGCATTTCTTTTTTCTTGGGGATGGTCTTGATCCCTGTCTCCTGTACAATGTCA
This sequence comes from Procapra przewalskii, assembly GCA_006410515.1. Lineage (NCBI taxonomy): Eukaryota > Metazoa > Chordata > Mammalia > Artiodactyla > Bovidae > Procapra > Procapra przewalskii. The sequence goes on along the minus strand of SJYF01001047.1, from coordinate 130,578 downwards.
TGAACATCTTTCCATAGTTCTTCAGGCATTCTATCAGATCTAATCCCTTGACTCTATTTCTCACTTCCACTGCATAATTGTAAGGGATTTGATTTAGGTCATACTTGAATGGTCTAGTTGTTTTCCTACTTTCTTCAATTTCACTCTGAATTTGGCAATAAGGAGTTCATGATCTGAGCCACAGTCAGCTCCCAATCTTGTTTTTGCTGACTCTATAGAGTATCTTCATCTTTGGCTGCAAAAAATATAATGAATCTGATTTTTGTATTGACCATCTGGTGATGTCCATTAAACTCTTCTCTTGTATTATTGGATGAGAGTCTTTGCCAAGATCAGTGCATTCTCTTGGCAAAACTCTATTAGCCTTTGCTGTGCTTAATTCTATACTCAAAGGTTAAATCTGCCTGTTCCCCCAGGTTTTTCTTGACTTCTTACTTTTCATTACATTTACCTATAATGAAAAGGACATCTTTTGGGGGGTGTTAGTTCTAGAAAGTTTGGTAGGTCTTCATAGAACCATTCAACTTCAGCTTCTTCAGCATTAGTCGTTGGGGCATAGACTTGGATTCCCATGATTTTGAATGGTTTACCTTGGAAACAAGGAGAGCATTCTGTCATTTTTTGAATTTGTATCGAAGTACTGCATTTCAGACTCTTTTTTTGACTATGATGGCTACTCCATTTCTTCTAAGTGATTCTTGCCCACGGTAGTAGATATAATGATCATCATAGTTAAATTCACCCATTCCAGTCAATTTTAGATCACTGATTTTTAAAATGTCAATGGTCACTATTGCCATCTCCCGTTTGACCACTTCCAATTTGCCTTGATTCATGGATCTAACCTTGCAGGTTCCAATGCATTATTGCTCTTTACAGCATTGGACCTTGTGTCCATCACCAGTCACATCCACAACTCAGTGTTGTTTTTGCTTTGGCTCTGTCTCTTCCTTCTTTCTGGAGTTATTTCTCCACTGACCTCCAGTAGCATATTGGGCACCTAATGACCTGGGGATTTCCTCTTTTCGTGTCCTATCTTTTTGCCTTTTCATACTGTTCATGGGCTTCTCAAAATAAGAATACTGAAGTGGTTTGCCATTCTCTTCTCCAGTGGACCACATTTTGTCAGAAGTCACTACCATTACCCATCTGTCTTGGGTAGCCCTACACGGAATGGCTCATAGTTTCATTGAGTTAGACAAGGCTGCGGTCCATGTGATTAGATTGGTTAGTTTTCTGTGATTGTGGTTTTCAGTCTGTCTGCCCTCTGATGGAGAAGGATAAGAGGGTGATGGAAGCTTCCCGACGGGATTGACTGACGGAGGGGGAAACTGGGTCTTGTTTTGATTGGTGGGGCCATGCTCAGTAAATCTTAAAATACACTTTTCTGTTGATGGGTGGAGATGTATTCCCTCCCTGATATTTTTCAGTTTCAGTTCAGGTGCTCAGTTGTGTCTGACTCTTTGTGAGCCCATGAATTGAAACACACCATGCCTCCCTGTCCATCACCAACTCCCAGAGTCCACTCAAACCCATGTCCATTTACCTGGGGCCAAACTATCAGGAAGGTAATGAAGATAACGGTGACCTCCTTCAAAAGATATCATGCATGTACTGCTACACTCACTGCCCCCAACCCTGCAGCAGGCCACCACCAACCCACGCCTCTGCTGGAGACTCTTGAATACTCAAGGGCAAATCTGGGTCAGACTCTTGTGGGATCACCGTTCCTTTCTCCTGTGTCCTGTTGTGTATGGGGTTCTGTCTGTGCCCTCCAAGTGTCTATTTTCCAGTCCTGTGTAAGTGCTGACAGCTCTATGGTGGGGTTAATGGAGACCTCCTCCAAGAGGACTTACGCCATACCCCAGTCTGCTGCACCCAGAGCCCCTGCCCCTGTGGCAGTCCACTGCTGACCTGTACCTCCACAGAAGATGCTCAAACACAGTTCTGTCTCAGTCTCTGTGGGGTCTCTGGGTCCTGGTGCACACAAGGTTTGTTTGAGCCCTCTGAGCGTCTCTGGCAGGAATGGGGTTTGATTCTAAATGCAAATTCTCCCCTCCTACAGTCTTGTTGGGGTTTCTCCTTTGCCATTGGATGTGGGGTATCTCCTCAAATTCGTTCCAGCACTGCACAGCTGCTGCTCCAGCATCTACCATCTTGTTGGGGCTGTTCCTTTCCCCTTGGATGTGAGGTATTTCCTCTCAGCCGCTCCAGTGACGTGCAACTGCTGCTCCAGCACCTACTCTCTGGGACTTCTCTGGATTCTTCTTCTTCCATGGATTGTACCATTAGAGTCATGTTAAATTAGACACACAGCTGTGTCTGCCCAGCGCTGGAGCAGCTGAGAGGAGATACCCCATGTCCAAGAAGAGAGACTGCTTAGCCATAAAATAATACTGCCTGGGGACCAAGAATAGAAGCCTAAAAGGATAAGGAGTTGTTTTAAGTTCTTTTTTCTTGGACCGATGCTAGTCATTAAAGCAAAGGAAAATAAACTGAAGAATTGTACCTTAGCACTCTACACCATTTTAGTAATAAAAAATTGCAGAAATCAAACAGACCATAGTTTTCTTTGTCAAATAACTTTGCCTTCAGCTTACTTTCAGGGACTGGGAATTGGGAGCAGTAAATGAAATATTTGGTGGATATCATGATATCCATGCATTTAAATCTTATTTCCATTATCCAATGAGGAAACTAAAGCTGGAAGTATTAAAGCAAATACAAATGTAACACAGTTACTGAGTGATGGAGAAAAAAGCCACCTCAAATAGTTTGACTCAAGATCTCACATGGTAGGACACTACACTATGGTACCTCTCTTCACATTCCATGGATTGTACCATTAGAGACATGTTAAATTATATTTGTAGGCACTATCCTGGTTTTATGCAGGATAATCCTGATTTCTAGTTGGAGTATCCCTTCTGTAGATTGTTCTGCCTTTATGGACTAATGAATTGTGAAAATGAAAAAAAGAAAAATCTGAAGTATTACATAATAAAAATAAAAGCCATTACCTTAGTTATAAATAAACACTTTTCAGAGCTAATTAATGTCTGAAATTGAAGTGAGAAGTTCATGTTAGAAATACTACTAGCAATGAGATACTAGCAATCACAGTATTCATTTAATGTACTGGACAAATGCAATAGCTGTAATAAAGAAAAACTTAGGGCACTATAACTATAGTGTCTGGATGTGAAAAATAAAAAGTACAGTAGCTATATAGAGACTTCATATGTCTTTTGAAAAACAAATCCAGTGATGTACTACAACAAATGAAAGAAACTGCATACTAAACTAATTCTAAATGCAGAGATAAGTGTTAGGGAATAGCATTTTAGCAATATTACAGATAGACTCCATGGTGAGGAGTAAAGGAGTGCAGAAATTAGTGTCTGAGGTTACAAATTAAAGGCAGTAGTTATGCAGTTTTACACTCAATGTTTATTACTTACCATTATTCTTATTGGTAATAAGTGATGTAACAATCGTTATTTTCCCAAATAATATTATAATTATATGTGTTAGTCCAGATTGTTGAAGATTACATTCATTTGTATATTAGGAAAAAAGATTAATAGCCTTGAATTAATCAAACCTTTATTTATATTTCTTTAATACAAAAAGGCTGGAGTAGGCAATCCAGAGTTGAGTATTTCTGTGGAATTCTTTATAAAAGTCTTCACCATTCTTATATGGGGTTTCTATCGTTTAGTCGTCTGATATTTCCCTTTGACTTCTGGAACTCCAATCATGACAACACAGACTACATAAGAAGGAAAAGAAGGAAAAGCCCTTCCTTACGAAGTTCCACTGAAGTACCACTGGCAATCTCACCCAACACCTGTAGTTGTAATTCACTGTCCAGAACTTGACAATGTGGCAAAAATGTACTCTAGTTGAAATTTGAAAAAAAATTCTTTTTTTCCCTCCTAAGGAAAATTGTACCCAGATTTTAAAATAAAAAAGGCATAATTTTGAAGGAAAAAAGAGTAACATGTATGTTGTAATCTCTGCCAGATATTCAAAAATGAAAAGGCTCACTTATAAACTGAACAGTTCTAAGAGAACTGAACTCAAAGTCTTCAGATTTACAATTATGTAGACAGGGTGAACTAAGCCCATAAACATTAAATCATTTCCCAAAGTCACACTAATACTTTATGGAACTACAAGAATGTGAATCTTGATCCCCTGGCCACTAGTGCATCACTGATCTGCACCAACTTCAAATTTAACTGTTTGTAATCAAGAACAAAAAAGAAATTTATACCTTAAACAAACAAACAAAAAAATGGCCTCAAAGCTTTTCTTTTTTACCTTTTTAATTAAAAATTTAATGCAGTGTAACACAAAGATGTAACCGCCCAAATCATGTGTTCAATAAATTATCACAACATAAACAAATCTATACCTATCAATTTAAAAATTTCTAGAACTCCAATGCCCTGATCTGCCACCTTCTATTCAAAGTTACTCCCACCAATCAAATTTAAACACAAGCCTAATTTTTGACACCACAATTTTGCCTGACTTTGTATTTTATGTTTATAGAATCATACATTTGTATGTTTAATTTACCCTTTTAAATAGCAGTAATTCATTAATTCTCATATAGTATCATTTAGTACAGATTATTTAATATCCTACTGATAGACACTTGAGTCATTTTAGTGTTCTGAATATTGCCTCTATAAATATCCTGTTATGCAGATTTTGAAGCATGCAAACAGGCAATCCAATTTGCTATGTAAAGGTTAACAGAATAATTGCTGAGTTATATTATGTGCAGGCATTCAATTTTGTAAAACTCACCAGTGTTTGCACCAATTTCACTGTTACTATTAGCTACTGAGGGTTCTACTTTTCTTCATATTCTTATCAGGACACAGCATAGCTGTTATAAACAAACAGTTCTCCTATATGGTTAAAATGCATGGTAGAGAGAGGGCCAGGTATTCCTACATTGGCAAATTCCTTCCCCCCATGGGTTCCCCTGGTGGCTCAGACACTAAAGGACGCCTGCAATTCAGGAGGCCCGACTTCAATTCCTGGGTTGGTAAGATCCCCTGGAGAAAGGAATGGCAACCCTCTTCAGTATTCATGCCTGGAGAATTCCATCGGCAGAGGATTCTGGTTGGGCTACTGTCCATGGGTTCGCAAAGAGGCGGACATGACTGAGTGACTAACACTCACTTCCTTCTCTGAGGAGAAGTTCTTTCCATTTCAGCAAAGTTTCTTAGAGGAAAGTTGGCAGTAGAGTAGACAGAAGACCCCAGCATCTGGCATAGTAAGTCATTTAGTATTGAAGGGGCATATGTCTGATGCACGTGAACACTACTTTAGTCCAGCTCCCAATTATGTATCACGCTGCTGCTGCTGCTGCTGCTGCTCCTGCTAAGTCACTTCAGCCGTGTCCAACTCTGTGGCGACCCCACAGACGGCAGCCCACGAGGCTCCCCCGTCCCTGGGATTCTCCAGGCAAGAACACTGGAGTGGGTTGCCATTTCCTTCTCCAATGCATAAAAGTGAAAAGTGAAAGTGAAGTCGCTCAGTCGAGTCCGACTCTTCGCGACCCCATGGACTGCAGCCTACCTGGCTCCTCCGCCCATGGGATTTTTCCAGGCAAGAGTATTGGAGTGGGTTGCCATTGCCTTCTCTGATTATGTATCATAAACAGAGTTAATTAAATGGATAAAATACTTAAGCTCTTTAGATGCCTCTTCCCTGTTTACAATCATATTGACTTATGGAGGGATACTAAGGTCATTCTAATAAGAATTATGGACATTATCATAGATATTCCTTTAGATATTTGAAAGAATGCTTGCTTTTAATGTATCTTGATTTGGTCTTTTAAATTTTAATTCAAAATCAAGTCACAGTCTCAATAATTCGGAATAACTTTGTCTTAAAAAGTGATTCAGGCCATTGCTAATGTAAAATCAATTAGGTGTTAACACTCTTTAAATCTTAGAAAAGGAGTTAGTTAATACTGTTGTTGCCCTGAGCTGTGATTAGAAACATGTTTTATATGTGACTTTATTTGATTAAGATGTCTTTTCCAATGTTTATATACACAATACTTGTTCAGAGAAATGGTATGCGGTGGTAGGAAAGGCACCATTTATCATGATAAATTATATCAGAACATATTCATTGTTAATATATCTATCATTCTAAATTTGTATCTGTAATTTTCTGAGCATGTGCTGTGCTGTGCTTAGTCATGTCTGACTCTTTGTGACCCGATGGACTGTAGCCCACCAGGCTCCTCTGCCCATGGGAATTTTCCAGGCAAGAATCCTGCAGTGGGTTGCCATGCCCTCCTCCAGGGGATCTTCCCAACTCAGGGATCAAACCCAGGCCTCCCACATTGCAGCTGGATTCTTTACCATCTGTATTACCTTTGCATGCAGATTCTTTACCATCTGAGCTACTAGGGAAGACTAATTTTCTAAATATAGAAATTGAATATATACCATATAGGTAAATTTATTTTTAAATTATAACAATCTTTTGTGTGTGCATGTGTGTGTGTCACTCAGTCATGTCTGACTCTTTGTGACCCCCCATAGACTGTAACATGCCAAAAACATCAACAGTAAAAAACAACATATCCCAGTGGTAAATTCTTCAAATAGTAATATTGCTATTATAAGAATTACAAAAATGGGAGAAACTTTACAAATGCAAAAACAAAGATATGTAAGAACAGGTAATATCTTAATATATCATAGAAAACAAGCAGATCAAGAAAAAGTTAAGGCAGAAGTCTTTGTTGCTTTTTTTTTTTTAATGGAAAATTCAATGATGTATACAAGTAGAATCCCACTTGATAATACAGATGTATACTGTAAAGCTTTAGAGAAACAGTCCCTTTCCCCCAACATTGCCAATACTCTATTCACCATTCATGGATCATGTCAAATACCAACTCTAAAGCAATCATACCTGAATTGTTCAACTGGATATTTTATACTCTTTCTTTTCTATGTCTCTTGTTATTTGTCATGCATGTTTTCACATTCATTGGGGGACATTTCTTATTACAGAAAAAAATGTATGAGTTTACAATATTTAGTTTTGGTTTACCCAGGGATTCTTGAACATTATTTTTTGCATTTAATTGGTGTATAACATTTCTTTCAATGAATAATGATTTCTCTGAGCAATTATGATACACTTTACAATTCAGCTATAATACAGATGTGCATCAGTTATTTTGATCACATCCTCTAAAATATGTATTCAAAATAAGAAAATACAAGTTTTCAGTATTTGCCCAGTTTCCAGAAGTGTTTATGTATGCTTCCATATTTAAGAATATGTGTGTGTGTACACATACATGTGTATGTATATGTGTGATTTTTTAATCAAAATTTCATGATGAAGCAAAAAAAAAAAATTCAACAGTGGCCACATCTATGCATTGTGGTTCAGCCATAAAATATTAATTTAGGTTATCATGTAACTTGGCACATCACTTTCATATGTGCATATGTGCAAGTGTGTATGTGAGGTTTTATTCTTCTTTGACAAATGAAGAGACAAGTCTTACGGGACTTTAGTGATTTATGCAAAATCACAGAAATAGTAAATGAAGAAAAAACACTTGCACTCAGGTAGTTTTATATTTACATTGTTGTTTCTATTGTTTTTCCTTAATTCCATTCTATTACCATAAATTTCCATTTTTCCTCATGATACCTTATTTTATATTTTATGCGTATAATCTTAAATTGATAAATTCCATCTTATTTATTGGTAATATCAATTGATAATATCCATTTGAACATTAATTAATAATAATAAAAGTTAACAAGTGAATTTTTCCAATATATTTCAGAGGTGATGTAGCCTAGAACATGGGTCATTATTAATATTTACATTCTTTTTTTCAATACTGGATAATATAATAACTGTGAGTCCTTACTGGTGAATTATCATATAACTTTTGTAGGTGTCAAACAAAATTTTAATATCTTTTAACTGAGAAATATTTTGAAAGACTGCATTTAAATCTATGCTGTGTAAGTTTATTCAGAATGAAGATTTTCAGGTAAAGTACAAGGATAGGTATATAGTTTTTAATTAACTGCATGCTTTAGATTTCTACTTTATTATATTTTGGAACTCTTATTACATAGAAAAATTTTTCTTCACAGTGCTCTTTACCAAAATTATGTAATGATTAATTAGCAGAATGAGTATATACATACTTATCAGAGAGTTGGCACCCCAGAGCTGAATCAACCCATGGAAAGAAGAGGTTTATACGAGGCTTATATAACTTGGGAAGTTTCCAACGTGTACCTGAGCCTTTTCTTCAACCAGTAGTGATAGTCATAATTTCAATTAGAAGATTTGTGACTCAGTGTCTCTATAATAAATCACTCAGGAGATGAGGGCAGCCTGTAATGGAGGAGCAGCCATTATGATTGTAGTCTAGCTCTGTGCATGGTGCACAGCTCTCTATGAGACCAAGAGAGCCTGGTGATCTTGTGTGCTCTTCTTCCTCTCTGCCTCTGAGACCTCCTCTATATCCTCACAAAAACAATCCTGTATTTTATAACTACACTATGTGGCACTAATAATTTATCTGGCCCTATTCCTCTGAAATAAATCACGATTAAACAAGTAGTAAACAAATAAAACATTTTAAAAGTAATTATTTTAAAATGTATTTCAAAAGAGAAAGTTAGAAACATTTAGTATTTCCTTGAGGAATCAGTGCTTTTTTTTCCTTACATTTTCTCCACTAAGAAATTTTCAATCACAGAAAAACATATCCTTTGGGAAGAGCAGTAGTATGTAAAATAAAAAATAGATACAGCTTGAGGTAATCTCTCAGAAGCCCAGTAACAATTTTAAGAAACTCTTCAGGCAAAAATAGAAAAACTCAATATCACTAGCTTATTTGGAAAGAAGACAAAAGGATTTCAAAATGTAACAGCTACAATGCTTCAGAAGCATCCACCTGGAAAAACTAATATTCATGCTAATATAATTTTGTTTTTAGGCACACGTGTGTGTGTGTGTGTGTGTGTGTCTGTGTGTGTGTATAGCTTAAAAAGCTGCTTTGATAATGTCGGATGAATAATAAGAGGTTATTTTTAATTTTAAAAGTTCAAATTTGATTCAGAATTTATATAATTTTGTTATTTCCAAGTAAAAATGAAATTTATTCATTCTAGTTTTAATGATTTTACATAAATAAAAAAGCAAGGTATATTTTAAGTTTTCAGTTTCACCTCAGACAGAAAGGAGTGATCATTAATTTTCCAGAAATAAAATGTTCAAATTTAAATAATAATAGCTATTTTAATAATAATAATAAAGATTGTGCCTTAAGCTGCAAATTAATTTGCTGAGTGTAGAAGTTGCACCACTTCAATGAATGAAACAAATTTCCTTTCAATTTTATGCTTTTCTCAAACTTTTTCTGGGATAATGGGTAAGGATCTTTCAAGCCCTCCCTTGATAATCCAAGTGTAGTTCATAAACAATAAGCACCAGTATCATCTATAAGGTTTTTTTTTTTATTTGAAAGTTCAGACTCTGAGGACCCCCAGAACTAGAGTCTGGATTTTAACTAGAACCTTAGTCAATCAGTTTTTAAGTTTGAGAACCCTTGCTTCAGGCCTAAAATTCTCACAGTTTGCTGTACATTAGAATCACCTGGGAGGATATTAAACTGCTATTGCCTGGATTCTATCCCCAGGTTATTCCAAAGTGGTACCAAGTTTTAAAACTTATTACTGATGCTTTTTAAGAATGCCTAGATGGCCATTATTGCCTCCATTTTGTGGATGTAAAGTTAGGCACAGAGACCTGAAGCTTTCATAGGACAGAGCTGGTATTTAAATCATACTCACAATTTTTTATATTGATTCCAGTATATGGTCATAGGTATGAGAGAAACTCAAGAGCAGAAATATATATATATATATATGCCTTTATGTATCTGACAGAATATGGTCCACTGGAGAAGGGAATGGCAATGGACGTGAGTCTGAGTGAACTTCGGGAGATGGTGATGGACTGGGAGGCCTGGCGTGCTGTGATTCATGGGGTCGCAAAGAGTCGGACACGACTGAGCGACTGAACTGAACTGAACTGAACTGAACTGATGAAGGATGATTAAGGAATGAGCTAGGAGGCCTAATGTAGAGAAGACATAGTGAGCAAACATTCTAAACTGGGAAGGACAGAGGGTTACACAATGGATGGCAGAGGTAAGAGAGGTAGTGAGAAGACTGATGGATAATAGTAATATGTTCTCAGTCTATACTGAACAAAGTTTCTGAGCTGCAGTAGGTGATTAGGAATAGTCAGTAAAAGGTACACATAAAAGTAAGCCTAACAAAGACAGGTTTCCATTTAACTCCAGGGGAACCACATATTTAAAGAAACAAAAAAGCCCCCAAAAAGTTATCTTAGATACACCGAATTTAGACCCATTTCTTGTATCTCATCATTTTAATCTAATTTTTGTGTTACAAACAGCTATCCTTGTTTTTGTCTGTCATAATTATCACTTTAAGATATAATTATTAATTGATATTACTGATTTGTTTAACTATGTGGTTTAATATGCCTTGAAATAATCTTTGTGCCTCACATAGGAT
>SJYF01001047.1:104633-116929 GCA_006410515.1 Procapra przewalskii | reverse complement strand
TACCCAGCTTGGTTTTTATTAAAACACCATAGCTTTAATTAAGAGTATTGTGTGGAATCATCGAACATGGAATCAAAATTTTAATCTACCATTAGATTAAAATCTAGTTACATGACTTTAATTTATAAGAGCCTGTTTATTCCTTGCTAAAATACAGAATTAATACCTACTAACAGCACTGCTTTTGTTAATTAAATAGGTTAGCCAATTTCTTATATGCTATTACAAAGTAATTTCTTAGTTCAGTTCAGTTCAGTTCAGTAGCTCAGTCGTGTCAGACTCTTTGTGACCCCATGAATCACAGCACGCCAGGCCTCCCTGTCCATCACCAACACCCGGAGTTCACTCAGACTCACATCCATCGAGTCAGTGATACCATCCAGCCATCTCATCTTCTGTCATCCCCTTCTTCTCCTGCCCCCAATCCTTCCCAGCATCAAAGTCTTTTCCAATGAGTCAACTCTTCGCATGAGGTGGCCAAACTACTGGAGTTTCAGCTTTAGCATCATTCCCTCCAACGAAATCCCAGGGCTGATCTCCTTCAGAATGGACTGGTTGGATCTCCTTGCAGTCCAAGGGACTCTCAAGAGTCTTCTCCAACACCACAATTCAAAAGCACCAATTCTTTGGTGCTCAGCTTTCTTCACAGTCCAACTCTCACATCCATACCACTTTATAATAGTAATCTGGATTTTTAATGGTACCTATTCTTGCATATTTTCTTTACTCAGCTGATGCAACAATTGAATTAGGAAATGACCAACAAGGGGCTTCCCATGTAGCTCAGTGGTAAAGAATCTGCCTGCCAGTGCAGGAGACTCAGCAGATGTGGGTTTGATGCCTGGGTCAGAAGATCCCCTGGAGTAGGAAATGGTACCCCCTCCAGTATTCTTGCCTGGAAAATTCCATGGACATAAGATCCTAGCAGGCTATAGCCCATGGGGTCTCAAAGAGTTGGACACAAAACTGAGCACCACCACAAGGGCTAATTTATTTGAAACACACCTAGTGACTCTATAAAAAGCAGATTTTCCTTTTTCAGTATCTTCTATTCTCAAGAGCTTCCATATATATGTTATATGTGTATCTTTGATTTTCATGTATATTTGGCCCCAAATAACGAAGCCTCGGAAGACTAAACTTATATTGTTATAGGAGGAAAAATATTGTAACATTTCTTATTGTGGCCATGATTAGTAAATTTTAAAAATATGTATTATATATCCAAAAGTGATACCCAATAAACATCCCCACCTTTACACTAGGGAAAAATATAAGAAAGCAAAAAGATACAAATTTTATTTATGATTCAGCCTCATGTGGAGGTTACAATTATCCTTGTCAGCCAAATTGACATTCTAGATAAATCTCTAAATAAAATACATTCCATCATTGTATAACTGAATGAAAGTAGGTTCCTCACTCTTCAACATTAGAACCCTGTCCTGTGGGAAACTCATGCTCAAGGGAAAGAAGGACATAACAGTGTTAATTAAGGATTAGTTTAAAATAATTTCCAAGTTACCCTTGGTGAATTTAGTTAAAGGAAGTTAAAATGAGAAGAGTTATAAGAGAATTCTGACTACCTGGGAAGAACCATCATGAAGAAAGACTAAATAATGCCCCCACAATCATTCCTCAGCTGCTTTTCCTTAATCTATTTGACTTGATCATTAAGACCATGACCACACCAAGATGAGTTATTTGTCTTGTCTAACAGTACAAGCCTGCTCCCACCTTCCTGATACTGCCTCTCCCAAAACAACCTCTCCTTCTTTGAGAAGCATTTTGCTGTCTGGGACTCTGAAATAAATATGAATGATGCACTAATTAAATTTCATGTCAAATCTACTCTGCTCTAAGGCTTAAAATGTATTCTCTATTCCATTTCTCATCTCAAATTAGGTTTATTCAGATTACAACATAGCCTATTAGGAATTATACAATGAGTTTAAATGACTCCATTAAGAAATTTAATAATAAGATACATAAGGCCATTCAATAATAAAATGTCAACACCATAGACATGCCACAAACTTGAATATAAGCCCCTTAGCAATATGAACTTTACATGGAGGTTTTAAAGTTCAAAGATTAAATCTTCTCACTAGTTAAATTTCAAAGGAATTCAAGTCTGAAATAAAAATATTCTGCCTTAGTATGTTAATAATCGAAAGGAATCAAAATGTCCCAATTTGTTATAGCACTTTGTCTTAGACAAAGTCGTTATTCAACCTCAGGTGGCGGTTGAGTCAGCTTGTTTGGATATGAGGTATCTTTTGTAGGAACTATCACAGTTCTTTTCAGTTCAGTTTAGTCACTCAGTCATGTCCGACTCTTTGCGATCCCACGAATCACAGCATGCCAGGCCTCCCTGTCCATCACCAATACCCGGAGTTCACTCAGACTCACATCCATCGAGTCAGTGATGCCATCCAGCCATCTCATCCTCTGCCGTCCCCTTCTCCTCCTGCCCCCAGTCCCTCCCAGCATCAGTCTTTTCCATGAGGTGGCCAAAGTACTGGAGTTTGAGCTTTAGTATCATTCCTTCCAAAGAAATCCCAGGGCTCAGCTCCTTCAGAATGGACTGGTTGGATCTCCTTGCAGTCCAAGGGACTCTCAAGAGTCTTCTCCAACACCACAGTTCAAAAGCATCAATTCTTCGGCGCTCAGCCTTCTTCACAGTCCAACTCTCACATCCATACACGACCACAGGAAAAACCATAACCTTGACTAGATAGACCTTAGTCGGCAAAGTAATTTCTCTACTTTTGACTATGCTATCTAGGTTGGTCATAACTTTTCTTCCAAGGAGTAAGCGTCTTTTAATTTCATGTTCTTTTGGAGACCCAAAAGTTGAATGAGATTAAGGCCAAGTTCTGAGGTACCTCATACTGTTATTTAAAAGGGCAGAAATACTAGAGAGCTCACAACAATCAAGTTTAAAAGCAAGCTTTTTCCACTCTGAGAGGAATTAACTTTGGAAAATTATGTTTTCAGAATCAGTCTCTGTGTGATGCCCAACACTGTATCAAAGATTCAGAGGTATTCAGAGCAACTGTCTATGAAGATTTTTGTTTTCAAGTGCATCTGTATATTAAATTAGCTAATGGCTTTTCTTCAGAATTAACAATATGTTCAGAATTAAAAATTAACTTGAGTTGAACTCACTGAGCAACAAGTGTTATTAAACTATACACAGACTTTTGTTTAGCTTTATGTGTTTCCTATACCTAGGCTAAAAATATACTTAAATCTCTTAGTTCCAAGAACCCTGCCTCCTACAGAAGGCTTTCAGGTGATATCCATGTATCATGTAATGAAGTAAATGGCTATTAAACAGTAAACAGCTAGTAAACAGCATTTCAGTTCAGTTCAGTCACTGAGTCGCGTCCGACTCTGCGACCCCATGGACTGCAGCATGCCAGGCTTCCCTGTCCATCACCAACTCCTGGAGCTTTCTCAAACTCGTGTCCATCAAGTTGGTGATGCCATCCAACCACCTCATCCTCAGTCATCCCCTTCTTCTCCTACCTTCAGTCTTTCACAGCATCAAGGTCTTTTCCAGTGAGTCAGTCCTTCACATCAGGTGGCCAATGTATTAGAACTTCAGCTTCAGCATCAGTCCCTCCAATGAATATTCATGACTGATTTCCTTTAGGATTGACTTTAATATTGATCTCCTTCTAGTCCAAGGGACTCTCAAGATTCTTCTCCAACACAGTTCAAAAGCATCAATTCTCTGGCACTTTCTTTATGGTCTAACTCTCACATCTATACATGACTACCAGAAAAACCAAAGCTTTGACTAGAAGACATTTGTTGGCAAAGTAATGACATCATTTAGGAGAACATAACTAAAGCTAATATTTAAAATCTGAATCTTAGGTCCATTCAACCTGCTTAGAACCAGTGTTTCTGTTTTGGCTCCTTCAGGAACATCTTTTCATTAGATTTTTATATTTTTGCAGGCAAACTTCAAATCCACATGCATACATGTTAGCAGCTTGAAATTAAATAATCATTTTTCCCTACTCTTAATGTCATGATCAAGCTACATGCATTTAAGGTTAGTCTTTCTAAAGATTTCCTTTTCTTTTTATGCCTATTCAAATTTAAAGGAATGGATCTAAATTTATCTTCCTAAATCTCATGCTGATAATTTTTCAGTAGTGTTCTTGAACACAAGCAAAACTCATTAGCTCAGTAGGTCTAGAAAGACTGCACTATTTAAAAAATAAATCCATGCCTACCAGAAAAACATATCTGTATAGAGACAAGTAGCAGCCTTGCATTCTGAAGTTGCGTGCCTCTGAAACAGGCCCTCCAGACTGGTTCTTTGCTGGAGTTTCTGTTGGTAATATATGCTACCTGGACACTGCAGCAGTCTACTGAAATTATTCAGAAATCTGCCAAGCCAGGACACACAACCTTCACTTTGGTAAGTCTTAAAATTTACTACCTGTAGTCAAGGTGACTCAGGAGATAGCCTTACTAGAAGTAGGAGTCAAAATACTGGGTGGCTCTTTCTTTAGTTAAGAACAGTTTAAACTCAGATGACAACACCAGACCACCTGACCTGCCTCCTGAGAAACCTATATGCAGGTCAGGAAGCAACAGTTAGAACTGGACGTGGAACAACAGACTGGTTCCAAATAGGGAAAGAGTACGTCAAGGCTGTATATTGTCACCCTGCTCATTTAATTTATATGCAGAGTATATCATGAGAAACGCTGGAAGAAGCACAAGCTGGAATCAAGATTGCCAGGAGAAATATCAATAACCTCAAACATGCAAATGATACCACCCTTATGGCAGAAAGTGAAAAAGAACTAAAGGACCTCTTGATGAAAGTGAAAGAGGAGAGTGAAAAAGTTGGCTTAAAGCTCAACATTCAGAAAACGAAGATCATGGCATCTGGTCCCATCACTTCATGGCAAGTAGATGGGGAAACAGTGTCAGACTTTACTTTTCTGGGGCTCCAAAATCACTGCAGATGGTGACTGCAGCCATGAAATTAATTAAAAGACGCTTACTCCTTGGAAGAAAGTTATGACCAACCTAAATAGCATATTAAAAAGCAGAGATATTACTTTGCCAACAAAGGTCCATCTAATCAAGGTTATGGTTTTTCCAGTGGTCATGTATGGATGTGAGAGTTGTAGTAAAATCTCTGTTTTATTTATTTATTTTTTGGTACTACTGCTGCCACATTCAAAATAATATCAATGAGCCCTGGGAAACATCACATTAAATGATTCACTTGTGTATACAGATGCCCTGAAATACAGTCATCCGAGGCACAATCCTTGAGTCCTTAAGAGTATTAGGAGTTTGCCTGACAGCAAACCCTGTCCTATTTTTCAGTTACAGGAGGTGCACTGAAGTTTGTTATTTCTAAGTCGTGCAGCTCATGAAATAGTGATAGCCTACGTCAATCAAAGATTGAGCATTAACGTAATACTAGTTTCAGTACATGGGTAGTTAATGCTCTATTTAGAGAAAGGAATATGCTTATCTCAGTTATTTCAATTCTGTTTACATAAAAGGATAATTTTATGAAGATGCTATGAGGATAGTAAGAATGTTTATATAGTAAACACAGTCTTTACTATGAAGATATTAGATATGTTGAAAGTTAATTTAGCAACAAAATATAGCTTCTATGAAAAATGTGTAGAAATTTTCTTACTTTATATGACTTTATAAGTGATGGGAAAGCTCCCTAAACTATTTTTCTCAGGAGAATTTTCCTGTATGTGAAATTTCACTGCTAAAAATTATTGATTTACTTTTAACTTACTATTCTCTATTAAAATGAGAGTGTTTCTTTATAAGATGGTACCTGAATAATACAGAAGCGAAACAAAAGAAAACCAAACCTTAAACTAATTCACACAAAGGTGCTCATTCAAAGAAAAGGTACATTCTAGGAAGTAGGGAATCTACTCTATTAGGGCACTGGAAAGAAATAAAGGAGAAATTTCACTACATCCCTAATGTCTTGCATTAGCCTCACACTATATTCATCCTCCACTTGAATTGATGCACTAGTGACATGTATTATAGTGGTTATTCTTCTTGACATATGGCTTTACTTCTATAAAGCTCATTGTTTTCCTCCTTTCTCCTTCCCCTCCTCTGTTTTTTTGTTTTGTTTTGCTTGTTCTTGTTTGTTTGTTTGTTTTGGCTGGGGCTTGTGGTGTGTGGGATCTTAGTTCCCCAGCCAGGGACTGAACGCATTTCCCATGCATTGGGAGCATAGAGTCTTAACCACTGGACAGTCAAGAAGGACCTCCTTCTCCTTCTTCTCTTTATTTGGGTAAGATGATGAACCTGGACCAGTCTCAAAGTACCATACACACATGTAAAAGTCTTTACTATAATTGTTTCAGTCTGAGATCTTTTTATCCTTTTTTTTTTAAATTTCAGTCTGTAGAAATAGAGTCTGATTTCTCTCTCCTTTATTACTCTCTAAATTGTAATATTAGGGAGAATGTCTCATTTCTAAGACACCTTTCATTTAAAGACTCCCACATTGAACTACAACTTCCTCCTCAATGAGTGAACATGTCACAACCTCAGTAATCAGAATGTAGAGTGTATCACTGTAACTGCTGCTTTATTAACTCATTTGGGCAGTATTTATTTATTGAACAATATATCAATAAGTGTCTTGAAAGGAAATAAATATTCTAGGTATTTTTTTCAGTCATAATTTTACAGAGGCAACTGTTTAGATAATACAGGAGCTGAAAAGACAAACAGGAGATGAAGTGCCACAAAGAACGGCAACTGGGAGGATAGTTAACATACAGGATAGGATAGACAGAAAAAGGAAATAGTATTACTAGAACTCAGAAGCCAGACCATCAGTAACAATATAGAACTCCCAGGAAGGAGTTGCACAAGCAACCAGGCGAACAAAGAACGCGGACCCACTGCAGAAAAATCAACTTGGGAGAGCTAAAGAAAGAGGAATACCCTGTTTTCTCCTCTCCTACATTTCATTGTCATCCAGTCCCTTAACAGCTAAATAGTGCCTCACTGAACAAAACAAAATGAAACAAACAAAAAATCACTAGAAAATAGACTTTCAGGAGAACAATAAGGAATTGAAAGTCAAGTAATAAAGACTGGTTTGAATTTCTATGTACCAGGCACTCTTTTAAGTTTTAATAATAGGAATTCAGCAATAAACAAAATCAACTAATTCCTTGTCCTTGAGAGGATTATATGTAGTACTTAACACATACCAGTTACTCAAAATTACTGTAAATATACCAATATACTTTAAAAACACTAATACATTAAACCTTATAAAACTCTATGGGGTGGTTATTACTGACTCTCCCGGTGAGATGAGAAATGGAAAGACAGGGAAGCTGAAGTTCTTCAGGCACAAACCATAGAGCCAGGATTCTAACCAAGCATTCTGGGCTCAGGCTATCTTCTCCTAATTCTAATCAACCTTTTTATGCTTACAGTTTCTATCCTTTCTTCATACCATAAATAAAGATAACCATAACACTGAAGAAAATTTTAAAAATCTTACAGGGTTTACATATTAAAATTTAGAAAATTTCAAACACTTAGCATAAATTTGTTCATTACCCCAACATAAAAATCATTTCAAACATAAGTGGATGGCCATGCATTCATGCATTATTAATGTTGCACAAAAGCATACTGAATTTTATGAGCAATAAAATAGAGAACTTCTAGGGAATGTTTCTACACCTCAGTTTTTAAAATTTTCAGATGGTGAGAACAAAGAATCAGAACCAGAAAACAGTATTGTAAATTAAAAGTTACATGGAGACAGGAGGCACATAAGAGCAATAAGAATATTTGAATATAGAATATGAACTTAGCCTACTTTACAATTTCTCTATGGCTACACAAAATCAAAGAAAGCTAATAGAGGGATTTTCTAAATTACTGAGTGCAGCATTCCCATTGCTTGCTGCAAAGCACCAAAAGAATTCCCCAGAAGAGTCTGTGTTATGACTTCCTTTGTAAATGTGTTGATGTGAAAGCATTTTGATGGAGAATACATTGTACCTCTTCCTCCCTTTAAGTATTCAGAGGATCAGAGATAACACTTGTGAAAGCATCATTCATTGTGCAGTATTTCATACAGAACAATAAAACAAACAAAAAATGTTTCTTCCTAAAAGACTGAGAAAAAAACAAAAATATATACAGGCTTTAAATATGCAAATATATCTTTATAAGTAGCCATCCTTGGAGTCTATGAATTTATTAAAATTATGTGATCACTGAACTTAATTTTAATAGTGCCTTCAGACTTGTGAGACTCATAGGACTTAATATGTTTTTTAGCACAAGAAAATCATGTAACTTTTAAATAATATATTTAGGTAAGGGTCACTAAACACTGGAGAGATTACAAAAGTCAACATCAGGGAGCGTGTCTTTTATTAGCTTTAAAACTTCATAGCAAATTAATTTATGACATTTCACCTTTAATTATCCACTGAAGTACTGTGACTTTTACATCTAGAACTGGTACTCAGATTTCAACTCACCGAGACACACTGGACTTTGCAATGCTGGGGCAGGGCAGAGAGAGTCCATAAGCCACATTTCTGCTCTTTCTGCTGCCATTTGGTCAGGGTCATGTAGAGTGGGTACAAGAGGGAAGAGAAAAGCTAGAGGGAGAAATGACTCTCTGTTTTCTACCCGTTGACTTTTCTTTATGTGCTATGTAGATTCACAACTGTGACACACAGTGGACAATTTGTTCCAGTAAGAACGTGATTCCTTTTCTAAAACAGTCAACGAAACCATCCTTATCATATACTTTCAGAGATGCCAGGATTCATGGAAGATGGAATGAAATTCAGTTAAGAGTTGATGTGTTAATATGTAAAATGTCTGGTCTCATCCATGGGTCCCTCTGCTGGCTTGAGAAGACAGTACCAGCTGAGTGGTACCTTCTTATTAGGTGTCTGAGTTCTAGATTTACGTGGCTTCTGCTCTAATCTTTTAAGTTTTAATTATCCCCATCTTCTCTTTGTTCCACCAGACAACCTCCATGTACTTCATATTTCTTTTTAAGGCCTTGTATTCAGTGGTAATTGTGAACTATTCTCCCATTCTTGTACATTTTTGCAATTCTTCCCATTAGATAGGGTTTACTTCCCCTTCTGTTGGATCTGAGTTGGCACTACAACATGCCTTGACAAATAGCATGGGACAGGAATGAAGCCTGGCAACTTTATACTTGCTCATTTGAAGTTTTGAACTACCATGTAAGAAGTACAACTATGCTGCTTTGAGAGAAGCAGACCCTGACATTCCAGCTACCCTGAGATGTCAGAGACATTCTGAGCTGTTAAGATTGATTAGCTCTAGCTGTGCTCCCAGATGTATGAAGTTGTATGAATTATCTAAGTTGGACCATTTAGAATAGAAGAACAGACCAGATGATCCCTGGCAACCAACAGAATCATGAGAAAAAATAAATCATGATTGTTTTAAGTCATTAGGTAAAGGAGTAGTTGGTTACATAGTAGCATATATTGATAAAGCCTTTTACTTTTTAGTACTTTAAGAACTAACCTTTATGATAAACATTGTCTGTTGAAAACAACTGTTATGCGGTTTCTATCTCCTGATTGGACTATAACAGATTCAAACATAAATACTGAAACCAATAAAATAACTTGTTCAGAATAAGGTTTAGCAGTGTTTTCTCATGCTAAACTGGGATTTTAAAAATAATCTTAATTCTAAGCCATCCAGAAAATAATTATAACAGGAATCTGATTTTCAGAAAAATTTAAAGAATTCATTAAACAGGATAATGATGGGATAGGCTATAGCTACTTTTGAAGAAACAGCAAATTTTACAAAAGGAAATGTTTGGTATATAACTACACAGTTATTATTTGTCATCTTAAAACTACTGTACAGGTCCCTGATGATATATTAAACAGAATCACATTCAGGTCACTTTATATACTGTCTTCAGATGAAAACATTAAAGCTAATACTATGCTACTGTAGAAAGTAACTATTATGAAGTGTTAAGAGCATTCTTGGTTGTAGGGTAAAACACTATGTCAGTGTGAGGTGGCATGAATGAATAATTGTTATGGCAGTGACTGTAATTCATGCAAGTTAATGGATGGCTTTAAAATCTTGAGTTTTAAGTTTGGCTTATGCAAAGTGATCAATGAGAAAAGACATTAGGAAGTTTGTAATAGTAAAAGGCCATATAACAGGAACATTTTACTTTTCAAAGCATTTCAACAGAGAAACTTATGATATTAAAGGAGATTGTCTTCCATAGGCAGATTTGAGCAGGATTTAGCATAATTTTCTTAGGATCAGGTACTCATGACCATCAAGACACAGAGAGAAAACATATTACCAGGAAACACATAATATCAATTTATGCCTGTCACAGCATTCTATCAAGGCAGGATTTTAGTACATCAAGATGGACAGAAGACCACAAAATCTGCAAGTATAAGGAGTGTTTGAGCATGCAAAAATGTGGAAGGAATGAATCTCCAAATTTTACCCTCACGAACCTTTAATAATAAATACAAGTCCTATAACAGCAATGGTATACAGTATTGCTTTCTTTTTCCTTTTAGTGAATTTTCACTAATACCCTCAGGTGAAAAAGCTGAAACAACATCATCCTGCTATGATTTTAACCTATACATCTCATATAAAATTAATTTATACTCTTGTTTGAATATATGTAATATTTGAAATAAAGTTTCATGTATATTTGTCTCCACAACATCCTAAAACTGGGAACACTATGATTTTCCTCCAGTAAGTATACAAAAAGCGTGTGTGTGTGTGTGTGTGTGTGTGTGTGTATGAGGTGTAGTTAGAAATAAATAGCTGATAAACAGAAGGAAGTAACTCCCACTTCTGCAAAATAGTATTGAAAGAAATGTGTATGTGGGTAGGGCACTGGATAAGCCACAGAGACAATAAAGCTAGTCAAATCATAGCTCTCTGTATGCCTGTTCTGTTCCATACATGAAAAAAAAAAGTATATAGCAAGCAATCTGTATTTTCGTGAAAGTTACTGGGTTAATAACATTTATATGGTGCTTACTCTCTGCCAGGCATTGTTCTAAATTCTTTATATACATCAAGTGAATCAGTCCCCACAACATTATTATTTACTATAATTTTATCGATGAAGAAATAAATAGTAATATCACTACTCAAAGCATATAGCTAATAAATGGTGTAGACAGGATTTATGTATATATAACAAGTTTTGCATATACTTACTGTGGCTATGGTTAAAATTATGCTATTGATAAAACACAGGTGATTGAGAAAGTTTTGCCATCAAAATAATAAATCAAATTATATAAAAGATGTTCTGCAATGATTAACTTGCATAACAAGTCAATAAAAACCTATTTGCTCAAGTTCATTGTAAAAGGAGAATGGTGACCACCAAAGGAAGAACTGGCATTTTCCATATGTATTAAAAAGCACACATTTATATAAATAACATAGAAAGAAGACATTTACAGTGAACACATATTGTCTCTGATATTGTAGGTCAAGCACTCTGTAACTCAGTAATTTTCCACATTGTTGGCCTGGGCTACCTAAGGTAAAAACTAGACAATAAACAGTTCCAGATTATTATCCTTCTGGTGTGCATGCATCATTCTTAGGTACTGCCAGTTCAAAGCAACCCAGTGAGGCTTTAATTCAAAAGTGGGCAACATGAAGTTGAAGCTGCATATTCTAGCAAGCATGTGGGAGAGGTGTAACTATCTCAGGATGGAAGAGGTGACTTATTTACTATTTTGCTATGGTTTGAAACTTCAGCTATTCTTAAATGTTTGGTGTTTGCATAAATGTTTTGGCATATACAGGATTGGTTAACATTTTAAAATCTTCTTCTCATCAGATAGATTCCCAAGGATTACTTACTATGGGAATACTAAAGTACATGGGATATTTAAATGTTTTCATAAATGTCATCAATTTACACAACTCTGATTGGCTTTGAATGTCTTGCATACTGCCTTACCTTCAAAAGCATTGATTATCATTAAAAAATGTCAATCTGATGGGTGAAAACTGCTACCTTACACTTAATGTTTTTTAAATTTGTTTATATTTTATTTGCATTCATATTTTATTATCCATGTGTATTTTTAGTCTTCTGTTGATGTCTTTTAAGCATTTGGATTGTATTTTAACTTTTTTCTCATTTAGATTTGTAAGCTACTATAAATATATCAAATATATTAACTCTTATTTCATATTGGTTA
>SJYF01001047.1:22435-32519 GCA_006410515.1 Procapra przewalskii | reverse complement strand
TTGGATCTCCTTGCAGTCCAAGGGACTCTCAAGAGTCTTCTCCAACACCACAGTTCAAAAGCATCAATTCTTTAGCACTCAGCTTTCTTCACAGTCCAACTGTCATATCCATACATAACCACTGGAAAAACCATAGCCTTGACTATATGGACCTTTGTTGACAGAGTAATGTCTCTGCTTTTCAATATGCTATCTAGGTTAGTCATAACTTTTCAAATACAATATATCATATGATTTTGTGAGGTAGGCGTGTTGTATTATTTTACTTTCATTCCTCAATAGAGAAATAAGAACTTCATAATACTGGAATAGGGTTTCAGATCAAATGTTTCAAGGCAATGTATAATGCTTTCACTAAATTTTATGAAACATGAAACTTAGTAAAATTAAAAATAACCTTAAAATGACTAGAGATGAGAAAACTTCCTTTTATTGACTTGTCAGCAGCATGGAAATTTTCTCTTCTGTCATTTTAATCTTGCATTTATAATTCCAGGAATTCTGACATCTCTGGAAGATGATTTTTTGATTACTCAGTTATTTGGTAACTATTTTAAATGTAAAATATTTTAATCATCATTCATTTCTTCAACTGATATTTTTTGACTGCCTATCAGGTGCAAGGTAGAATGTCAGGCTGAGGCACTCTACCTTTTTATTTGATAGGAAATATATTTATATTTTCTTACTGATTAATTTACAGTTTTGAATTCCAAACTCTGACAACACTGAAGAGAGGAGGTTTAATCAGGTATTTTGAAACCTACCTTTTTATTTATATATTTACTTATTTTTCCAAATAATACATCTGACCGTATTGAATTCAGCACTGTGATTGCATGAAGTGGTTTTTTGCTAGTTAACTTGGACTGATTTAATGACTTTGATAAGGTGAAAGCATGTTTCTCATACTAACTAGCAGACATTCTTATAGAATAAGTATTTCAGTCTATGCCATGAATAACTGATATATTTATGATTTTAATAGCTCTCTGATCCTCCCAAATATATAAAAGACATAATATACTTTAATGAATTAATCAGTGAAATAAATTTCAGATTTTGGGGAACCTACTCTATTTAAAATTATTCTGTGATAGTAAAAAACCCAAACGACACAATTTGTAGTTAAAAAATAATGTAATTGTTGGGGGAGTGTGTAATTTCCTTAGTTGTGTCTCACTGCTGCAAAAATTTGAAGTGACCAGTATCACAGCTCCATGTTACAGCTCAGTTTTATTTGGCAAGTAATGAGAAAATACATCCTCAAGGCATGAGGGCAGGCCAACACAAAAGACAAAAAGAGAAGAGAAGCCCACCCACCCCTACAACAGGCTCAATTTTGGCTCTTCTTTTTATATGTTTTTTTCTCCTCCTCGTGAGCCTGCCTTATGTAAATTAGAGTAGCCAAGAGGGCTGTTTGTTTGGTTTTTTTTTTTAAATTTGTTTATTTATTTATTTTTTTTACATGATAGTATACATGTTTTTATGCCATTCTCCCAAACCAACCCACCCTCTCCCTCTCCCTCAGAGTCCAAAAGTCCGTTCTATACCTCTGTGTCTCTTCTGTTATCTCACATAGAGGGTCATCATTACTATCTTTCTAAATTCCATATATATGGGCTGTTTGTTTTACCTGAGGTTCTCACTCAGGTCCTCAGACCTTCCTTTGTTCTATTTTCATGGGCTTTTGTCTCCTTTGTCTTTTAGCTACTGCCATTCTGGACTCGTTTTTCCTATTCTAACTACCTAACATTCCCCTCTCAAGAGACGGGAGGCCCAATTCTTTGGAAATAGGGGCACTGAAGTCTCTGGCTACTTCCTGCTGAACTATGATGGCAAAGGGCACTGGTCTTCCCATTCTTGCTAGTCTCAAGCCTCAGAGTCCTTATATCGGTGTCCATCTGAGGGTGAGTGATAGTTTCTGGGGTCAGCTGTAGTTTTAAATATCCCTGTTGAACTGGCACTGCATGTTGTAGCTTGCTGATCTCAGCAGAGATAAAAAGGCTTAGACAATTGATGATACATGATACATACTACCATAAGCAGCATCACTATGGTGATGACAGGGATTAGTAGGGGCATGAGCCAATTCCAAATTTCCCCTCACCAGAAGGATCCCACAAAGAGAGATTATAGCCACCCTGAGAACTCTTCAGCTCATTCTCTGAGATCCAGTAGGATCTGAATATTTTTCTTGAGGACTGTGAGACATTCTTTAACTTAGCTGGAGGTATTTACCCAGAAACAACACATCTCATTCAAGATGGCTCAAGTCCCTCCTTGTTCAGGGATCAGGAGATCTATCTCCTTTCTAGTTGGGATTACAACCCCACCCAAACTGTGTTGGCTTTTTAGAGCTGTCCTGAGAAATCTTATCCCCAGAAATTTATTTTGGGAATGTTCATTAGAAAGACACTCATTTGCAGTCCTGAATAAGTATTTAAGATTGCCCAGGGGCTCATAGGTCTATGGAGTATCTTTTTCCGTTTTCTTTCATGACTTGACTTGTGAGTAGTGAATCCAGGAGTCATGTCCTGGTACCTTGACTGCTGTGGGGGCCCTTCCATGTGGGCTGGAGTTGAGCCTTTGGGTACCATCTTTCCAGACTTTAATTAGGACTTGGGTCACTGGAGCACATAGTGGTAGCTCTTTAGAATCTTTTGGGTCCTGGTTGATGCCCCACAAGTGTGTATCCTATTGGAATTGCCCAGTGGCCATGGTATAAGACCAGAGGGTCAGAGCCTCTGGATCTAGGAAGAGGTCATTGACATAAACAGAAGGTTTTCCATATAGCATCTCATAAAGAGTAAGACCAACCTGTTCCTTAGGGGCAATATGAATGTGGAGGAGAGCTACTGGTAAAGCCTCCTTCCATCCCAAGGAGGTCTCCTGGGTTACCTTTTTTATCACTGGTTTTAAGAATTGATTGGCTCTTTCTACTTTTCCTGAAGACTGAAACCTCCAGACACAATAAATATAAGTAATGTCCAATGCTTTAGAGACCTCTTGGGTGACTTTAGAAGTAAATGATGTTTCATTGTCTCTTTGTAATGACCTAGGCAGAGCAAATCTCAGAATGATCTCATTGAGCAGTGTTTTTTTTGTTTGTTTGTTTTACCACCTCCTCAGCCTTCTCAGTCTGGGTGGGAAAGCCTTCAATCTATCATGTGAATGGATCTATCATGACTAATAGGTATTTATATCCTTGGCATCTGGGAAACTGGCATCTGGGTGAAGTCCATCGGCCATTCCTCTCCTGTGTAGGTCTCATGCCATTGGACAGGCTGGGCCAACTGGGGTCTCTGAGCTCCTTGGGGGTTGTTTAATTGGCAAATGGGACAAGAGGAGACCATTTGCTTTTTAGTCATTTGGAGGCCTGTTCCTCTGAAGGATCTTTCTAGTAATCTTTAGAGGGCCTTTTCTCCTAAACAACTGATGGTATGTAAGGAGTTAACCAACTTCCATTGGAGGTTCCCAGGCAGAAAAAGGAGTCCCTTCTTGTTGAACCACCCCATATGATCTTGAAAGCCCTCACTTTTAGCTTTAAGAGTCTCACTTTCAGTATATGAAGGAGTTTCTGGTAAATTATGGGCTTCCCTGGTAGCTCAGAGGTTAAAGCATCAGCCTGCAATGCAGGAGACCTGGGTTTGATCCCTGAGTCTGGAAGATTCCCCTGGAAAAGGAAATGGCAACCCAGTCCAGTATTCTTGTCTGGAGAATCCCATGGACGGAGGAGACTGGTGGGCTATAGTCCACCGGGTCGCAAAGAGTCGGACACTACTGAGTGACTTCACTTCACTTCACTTCACTTCTGGTAAATTAGTCTGTGGTACTAAGGTGGAAACCCTTATTAGATCATAGTTCTTTATGCTACTCTATTAGCTGCCTGATCAGCTGCTTGTGTTCCCTCGTGCCACTTCCCTTCTCCCTTTTTGGTGTCCTTTACAATGGGATACTGAAACCTTGGCAGGCAGATGTACTGCCTACAAGAGCCTAAGGATATGATC
Source organism: Procapra przewalskii (assembly GCA_006410515.1). NCBI lineage: Eukaryota > Metazoa > Chordata > Mammalia > Artiodactyla > Bovidae > Procapra > Procapra przewalskii. The sequence continues at coordinate 28,509 of SJYF01001047.1, read as the reverse complement.
ATCATATTTGACTGGGGACCCTTGGGGTGTCAAGTGGCCTCTTCTTTTCAAATATCAGCATGTGCACGTATCACCAGAAATGCGCACTTGGAGTCAGTGTAAATGGCTACTCTTTTTCCTTTTCCCAGCTCTAAAACTCGAATCAGGGCTATGAGGTCAGCTAACTGGGCTGAGGTACCTAGTGGCAAAGGTTTGGCCTCTGTGGTCTCAAAATTGGAGACTATTGCATATCCAAATCTTCTTGTTTCCATCTAAACAAAGCTGCTCCATCAGTGTACCAGATTTCCACAGAATTGATCAGAGGACCTTCTGACAATCCTCCTCGGGATTTTGCCTAATGGTCCAAGGTTTATGGGCAAGAGTGCAAGGGGAGATAGCCCTCGGGGTAGGCAGGAGGGTAACTGGGTTAAAGACCTCACAAGGGGATAGTCAGGCTTGGATTTTCCATCAGCACTACTTGATATCTGAGGATTCTTTGATTAGACATCCATAAATGGCCTCTCTCATTCAGGAGTTGTTTCACTTGGTAGCTGGTAAAAGTAGTTAGTTTGCCTCAAGACAGAGTTTTAAAGCATCTTCTATCAGGACAGCAATAGTTGCAACATTTCAAAGGCAGGGAAAGATCTCTTCCCAATAAGGGAGTAGGACACTCAGAGATCACCAGAAACTGATGGGAAAATATTTTTCCATTCCAGCAATAAAGAAGTGTCAGGTGAATGTTTTTGTAATCATTTTTCCTGTAGCACCCAAAATGGTACAGGTTTGGGAGGAGAAGGCTCCAGAGTAGGTCAGGACAGAGTAGGTATCCTCTGTCATTCAAGAACTTTCGGATCTACCTGCCACATCCAGTTGCACCCTTGGCTCTACCCCCATGATGGTTATCTGTGACAGGTGGACTGGCTGGAGTGGGCCGCTTCAGTCATGTTGAATCATCATGATGGAAGGCTTGGTGCTTGACCTTGAGGCTCTTGAGTCCTGAAGGCAGAGTGCTGCCCAATGTCTCAGTTGGTGACATTTGTTTAGGAGACTTGACACGGTTTGGTCACTCTTTGGCCCAATGTCCTGCCTATCTTAGGCATTTGCCTCTTGCCTTGTCCTTTAAGGACTCAGGGTTTACCATAGGGCTTCCCTGGGGATAGCCAGCATCTGGGCATGCCTTGTCTCTTTCCTTTTCTACCTTTTCTGGGCCTTGGCCTCCCTTTCCTGTTCTCTTCTATAAAAGGTGTTGGTGGCTGTCTGGATTATCTCATCTAAAGAGTCAGCAGGGTCCTACTGCTGGAGGTGTTGTGACTTTATCTTGATGTCTGGCGATGGCACCCCGCTCTAGTACTCTTGCCTGGAAAATCCCATGGACAAGGAGCCTGGGTAGGCTGCAGTCCATGGGCTCACAAAGAGTCGGACACAACTGAGTGACTTCACTTTCACTTTTCACTTTCATGCATTGGAGAAGGAAATGGCAACCTACTCCAGTGTTCTTGCCTGGAGAATCCCAGGGACGGGGGAGCTGTCTATGGGGTCACACAGAGTCGGACACGACTGAAGTGACTTAGCTGTAGCAGCAGTGTACATTGGGACAGGAATTTGTCCTTTAAAAATCACCTGTTTCTCGTGTCTAAGTCCAGATTGATAAACTTTTGGAAGGCCTCTTTTAGCCTTTCCAGAAAGGCAATAGGGTTCTCATTTGGCTCTTGAGTTATTGCTGAGACCAGGCACAGTCCCACAGATCATAAGCTTCCTTCTGTTTCCATGGGTGGACTTCCTTAGAGGTGAGTCTTTCTGAAGCTTATCCTACCTAGTACTGTTGCAACCTGAAAGCCTGTTGTTCCCAGGTCAGGGTGCAGGTCCCCAGGCAGGCTGAGGCATGACAACCTCCCGAGGACCAGATCCCTAAGCAGGTCGACCTCCTGGGTCCCCCGGACTTGAGTTGGGCATCCCCAAGGTCTTCAGCATGACAAGTGCTAGGTAGGATTAAGGGGTTGTAATCTTAACCCTGCTGGTTTGTCTACTGCTGATTGGAATAGATTCCATGATGTAAAGAAATCCAAGCCTGTACCCTGAGACTGGGATCCTGGGTAATAGCCATAAACCTTATCCTCTTATTGCTCTGAGGGAATGTAAGTGACTGATTTCCTCCCCTAATCCTCCACAAGAGCAGTTTAGGGTGTTTCCATTGGTAAATATTTCATTGTCGTAGACCCACTTTAGGTAACAGGAGAAATAATGACAAAGGATGGGTTATCTGGTCCTGTTAGGGGCATTGAAAGTGAAGTGAAGTCGCTCAGTCGTGTCTTGACTATTTGCGACCCCATGGACTGTATCCCACCAGGCTCCTCCATCCATGAGATTCTCTGGGCAAGAATACTGGAGGGGGTTGCCATTTCCTTCTCCAGGGGATCTTCCCAACCCAGGGATCAAACCCAGGTCTCCTGCATTGTGGGCAGATGCTTTAACCTCTGAGCCATCAGGGAAACCCTGTTAGGGGCATTAAGAGTATTTTAATAGTAGGTGAGGTGAAGGATGCTGCTACAAGGAGTCAGGGTCCTGGTTGTAGGAGTTCGTAAGTGTCTTAAGAACAAATTGATCAGAGACAACAAACCAGATATCCCATAGTGGTGGAATGGAGATTTGATCCAGGGGATATGTTTGTAACTTTAGGAGAAGGGTAGTAAGAGCTTGGGCCCAAACGGCCTGCAGGGCTAACTCCCAAATTGGCAAACATTATCCCTGGAAGGCCAACTGCCCTTGAAGGGATGCCACTAACAGATGAACTTCTAGTAGGCATTGTGTGCCTGTCACCCTCCCTAGTGGGTTCACTGAGAGATGCTGTTGTATATGTTGTAGGAAACATGGAAGATGAAGGCCTGAATATCTAGAGAGATCGGAATTACATAGCATTTCTCTCCCAAGGGCCAGCTATTTTCTGGCTGTCCCTCCAGAAGATTGTAAAGGCAACATTGTGGGCCAGGACCAGGCTCAGGAGAAGAGCATCTGCTTGGGCAACAGCTACTGGAGGGCAGAGGGTAGTGGAGCGTTCAAGACACACTGGGGAGTAGCCTCTCCAGAGTCCCTCAACTGCACCCACTGCTGCTCACCTGTTCAAGGAGACAAGAAATGAGAGATTGTAAAGGAGTTAAAGATTTTGTTAGCCATATGTCCTTCCAGCCATTGGGCAGAGGACCTCCTACCCCAGCCGGAGGTCTTCTGGAATCTGGGACTGAGCCACGTAAGCTTTCTGCAGAGTTTGTTTTTGCTGTCCAGGTTTCTAACACACTGGGCTTCTTGTCACTTCCACTGAGCTGGGTTTCTTCTCATTCAGCTTCCACTGCAGGAGGGGAGCTTTTGCTGAGTTGAGCTTCTACTGTGCTTGGCTTCTGTCTTTAGGGGCTGAACCAAGGTTGTTTCAGTTACATTAAATCCTAGAAACAGTACCATAGGTGTCGGGGGAGTGTGTAATTTCTCCGGTTTTGTTTCAACGCAGCAAAAATTTGAAGCGATGGAGGGATCAGCTTTACAGCTCCGTGTTACAGCTCAGTTCCATTTGTCATGCAAAGGAAAATACATTTTTTTCTCCTCCCTGTGAGCCTGCTGTATGTAAATTGGGGCTAACCAGAAGGGCTGTTTGTTTTACCTGAGGTTCTCACTGTGGTCCTCTGACCTTCCTTTGTTCTATTTTCATGGGCTTTTCCCTTCCTTGTCTTAACGAACTAAACATCCTTTATCATATTGTTTTAATAACATTTCAAAGAGGATATCAATTTTTAAATTGCTGGTTATAGAAATAATTCACATTCACTTATTTTAATGACTATTCATTTATTAACATAAGAAAGACTTTGTACTGAGCACTAGTGATTAAAAAAATACAGACTAGGCCTTGCTTGTAATGAACTTAGAAAACACTTGGAAAGATTCGCAGTTTAACTGTGAAATGGTAATAGTTTTAGGATAATGTAAGAGTATTTGGAAATACTAAGGAATTTAAGAAAATATGAGTATTTGGGAATAATAAGGTGGAATAATTAGTTTACCTTAATTAATCTGGAAAGTTTTATTTCAAATGAGATATCATTTATATTGGGTCTTGGGTGAAATTTGTAATTTTTTAGGTAAACCAGTAAACCATTCCACAGGCACAGACACATAGTGTAAAGACAGTGAATGTTGTAAATGAGAAGGCAGAAGTTGAAGAATAAAGGGCAAGAGAAAGGTGGTGGAATGCCAAGTCATTTGACACAGTGACCTAAAAAAACATTTAGTGGTAGGAGGTGAAAGGGATTAGCAGTTGGTGATAGGCTTGTTAAAAGAGGTGAGGGCAGGTCTTGAATACAAGACATGTAAGATAGTTGGAAAAGTTAAACAGAAAACCATATGGTAACTATCTCATGTGACAACATTGAGAAATATGTTGGCAGTAAAAATTAAGGAATAAAATAATTCATAAAAAGGTTGAATCCATAGAACAGAATTATGAAGTACAGACCAGAGATTTCTAATTTACAGGCTATTGCTAACTGAAATACAGAAAACAGGAGAAGCAGCCAGGTTACTGGTCAAGATTATAATTGATTGATTTCTTTTATTCCCTACTAACTTATATTATTGTGAATGTCTTCCAGGAAGTATACTCCTTGAGGGCTGGATGAGTTAATGAAAAAATAAAAATACAAACAGAATTTTATTGGGCTAACTCAGTTAAAATTTTTAAGTATCACTTTATTCCAGTTCTAGGACTTTCTGCAAAAACATATAAAAAGATGGTAAAGAGTTGTGGTTAGACATGAAATTTACAATATCTTTGAGAACTAAAAATATTAACATATTATATAAGACATCCACTGTATAATCTTGTAAAGCAAAATAATCTTGCTTTATTCAAAGTAGAGAGGGTGACACTTTTATAACCCTTCATCCACAGCCTTTCTCTTCTAACATAAAGAGTCAGTTATATATCAGCCATGAAATGGGAGTAACTGTCCCTCTCATGAATAAGTGAATATGATTTTCTTTCCCTCCTTTATCCTAAACCCTTTCAACACCTACTCAGACTACTAAACATCAAGGCTTTTATGTGGAAAAGCTGTCCATTGAAAGGATGTCTGGAGGGGCCAGAAAATATGCGTGAGATGTAAAATGAATTAGATTAGGCTAAATGAAATTTTGATTTTATATCAATTTTCATATTTCTCATTTTTGGGGGACCAGCTGTTATATTAACAGCTTATGAGGAAAGAGCTTACTAAATGTTGTCTTTCCAGTTTTGTAATTAAAATATTAACCAGACCCATGTTGTTTCATAAACCATTTTTACGTGTGTATATCTATGCTTATGTATATGTATATATATCACAATTGAGATTATATTATATAAAACAGTTCATACAACTTTATTGAGATATAATTTATATACCACGAAATCTAATTGTTTCAAGTGTAAACCTCAGTGATTTTTGTAAACTGACACAATTTTACAACCTTCACTATAGTCCAATTTTAGATTTGTATCAATCCTTAGTGTTTCAACAATAAAGAATCCACCAGCCAAGTCAGGAGATGTGGGTTTGTTCCCTAGAAGATCCCCTTGAGAAAGGAATGGCAACCCACTTCAGTTTTCTTGCCTGGAAAATCTCATGGACAGAGAAGCCTGACAGGCTACCATCCATGGGGTTACAAAAGTAAGACATGGCTTAGTGACTAAACAACAGCACAAATAATTTCAAGAGCTTCTTCCTGCTAATATGTAATCTTTCATGTCCCTACTCACATACTCAGATACTATTTTCAGTCTCCATGCATTTGCCTTTTCTAAATAGTTCATACCTATGGAATCTAGATTTTTTTTTAACATGGCATATGTTTTTGAGGTTCAGATGTATCTCACTATGTATCAGTAATTTCTTTCTTTTTGCTGTTGAGTAATATTCCATTGTACGGACCTAATACACTTATTTTTATTTATTTATTGACCTATAATGGTGAGGATAATTTCTTTGTATGGTATATAGTAAAGATATTGATTTATCTTTTGTATGTGGATATCCAGTTTTCCAAGAATATTATTTCCTCATTTACTTGCC
>SJYF01001047.1:5837-18630 GCA_006410515.1 Procapra przewalskii | reverse complement strand
AACTCTCACATCCATACATGACTACTGGAAAAACTATAGCCTTGACTAGACAAACCTTTGTTGGCAAAATAATGTCTCTGCTTTTGAATATACTATCTAGGTTGGTCATAACTTTCCTCCAAGGAGTAAGTGTCTTTTAATTTCATGGCTGCAGTCACCATCTGCCGTGATTATGGAGCCCAAAAAATAAAGTCTGACACGGTTTCCACTGTTTCCCCATCTATTTCCCATGAAGTGATATGCTTACTCAAATTCTTCCTCTACCCTTTAATACTTTCATTACTTATTGCTTTATGCTTTCTGCCTATTCCAAAATCTCCTTTTGAGTTCTATTTCTGGTACTAACTACCTGACCATGTCCATGTATCATTAGCAAATTTCTAGTAGATAGAACTTTTTGGGCACAATGATTTATCAGCATTCCTCTTAGGTAATGTTATTATATATTATTTTGTTCATTTAAAACTAGCCATTTCCAGAGACCATTCTGGAAGCTGTAATTGCAATTTACCCACCAAGCATGCAGTATAGTTTCAAGTATTCCTTAAAACACAATTACATAAGTGTTCTATTTTTTACTGTTCTTGTCAGTGCTACGAAGAAGTGCAAAGTTGAAGACAAGTTTAAAATGGAGTGTTTAACCTACTCTGGAGATCCAAGAAAAGACTACAAAAGGTAACATTTAAGTAGAAGCCTAAAGGGTTAATAGACTTCAGCTACAAAGTTTCTGTATATATGTTTGTGTTTTATGTTTGTGTTTTTTGGTGTGCATATTTGGAGGTTGTGGAAGTAGGCATGCAGTCATAACCTATTCATCAAGAGAAAAAATTTTATATGATTAAAACATATAATGTAAAAGAAGTACTAGTAAAATATAAGGCCTGCAAAGCAGAAAACAACAGGATTTGGGACAATATGATCTGAGAGGACTGGAAACATAATTGCAGAATTTAATCAAGTTAGTGAAATGTTCATTTGTCACTTTTTGACATTTATCAAAATTTCAAGCTCTATTATATTTTGAAATAATTATGTATATATATGCATATGTAATTAGTACATATCATATTTCATAGACTTTAAATTTCATGGGGGTTAAGATCATTTGCATCCTGTTCACTGAGAGATTTCGTGTTTCCATTAGAGGACTTAGAAAAGAGAAAATACTCACTGAACAATTCATGGAAAAAATGAATAAAAATAAAATAGTCTTCTGACTAGGAGACTGCTGCTGCTAAGTCGCTTCAGTCATGTCTGACTCTGTGCAGCCCCATAGATGGCAGCCCACTGGGCTCCCCCATCCCTGGGATTCTCCAGGCAAAAACACTGGAGTGGGTTGCCATTTCCTTCTCCAATGCATGAAAGTGAAAAGTGAAAGTGAAGTCGCTCAGTTGTGTCTGACTCTTAGCCACCCCATAGACTGCAGCCTACCAGGCTCCTCTGTCAATGGGCTTTTCCAGGCAAGAGTACTAGAGTCAGGTGCCATTGACTGGGAGACTACTAAAGTATTAAACAAGTGGGTTTATATGTGGAGTCATTAACTAGAATGGGTAGAAAGCTTTTTGGAGGCCAGACTTAGAATCATGTTTACAGTTGTTTTTTTTTTTTTAATCTAATTGAGAAGATGTCAATTGCCTTATGAAAGTAAGGGGTGATTTTAAATTATATTTGGAGCAAGTATCACCTCCACATAACACACAAACACATATTCTTGAGAATTAAAAAACTATGGAATTTAGAATAAATACAAATTACTTATAATAGTCAACATGCCTTATGTAAGGTGTTGCTAAAGCTAAAGCCCTGTGGGCTGAATTTGGCAATTGCTTACTTAATAAATAAAAGTATCTTAGATTTGGACTGCAGAAGGGGAAAAGAAAAATACTAAATTAACTGTATTTTGTGAATAACTAGATATGGCTAGTAAAAGAGCAGGGAGTCTATTAATTTTGTGTTTGTGTGTGTGTGCCAACCTACCCCACAGCACATTTGCATGGTATAGGCTGTATTTCCTAGAAAGATGTCCATTCCTACACAAATCAACTAGAACCAAAAGTAACATCACATAGAAGAGATAGAAGAGAAACCATAGATATCATTTCAAAGGGCAGAGAAGATTCCAATACAAGAACCTAAAAGAGTGGCAAGCACTAAAATCTCTCTCTCTCTCTCTCTTTTTTTTTTTTTGGAGGGGGGGTCCATGCTGCCCTCCTTGGCATGAAAAACTTCCTTGATAAGGGGTGGAACTCATGCCCCCCACCTTGAGAATGTGGAGTATTAATTACTGGGCCGCCAGGGAAACTCTACTAAAATTTTTCTGTACAGCATTCTTTGTGAGATAACTAAACTGTCTCAGCCATAATTAGCCTGTCTGTCTAGAACTAATTACAGGAGGTGGTGATCAAAACCATTCCCAAGAAGAAGAAATTCAAAAATGCAAAATGGCTGTCTGAGGAGGCATTACAAATAGCTAAGAAAAAAAGAGAAGCCAAAGGCAAAGGAGAAAAGGAAAGTTATACCCACCTGAGGAAAGAGTTCCAGAGATTAGCAAGGAGAGGCAATAAAGCCCTTTAAAGTGAAAAATACAAAGAAATAGAGGAGAGCAATAGAATGGAAGAGACTAGAGATCTCTTCAAGAAGATCAGAGATACCAAGAGAACATTTCACTCAAAGTTGGGCACAATAAAGGACAGAAACATTATGGACTTAACAAAGCAGAAGATATTAAGAAGAGGTGACAAGAATACACAAAAGAACTATACAAAAAAGATCTTAATGACCTGGATAACCATGATGCTATGATGACTCATCTAGAGCCAGACATCCTGGAATGTGAAGTCAAATGGGCCTTAGGAAGCGACACTTACAAACAAAGCTAATGGAGGTGATGGAATTCCAATTGAGCTATATCAAATCCTAAAAGATGATGCTATTAAAGTGCTGCACCCAGTATGCCAACAAATTTGGAAAATTCAGCAGTGCCCACAGGACTGGAAAAGGTCAGTTTTCATTTCAATCCCAAAGAAAGGCAATGCCAAAGAGTGCTCAAACTACCACAGAATTGCACTCATTTTACATGCTAGTGAAGTAATGCTCAAAATCCTTCAAACTAGGCTTTAACAGGATGTGAACCAAGAACTTCCAGATGTACAAGCTGGATTTAGAAAAGGCAGAGGAACCAGGGATCAAATTGCCAACATTTGTTGGATCATAGAAAAAACTACAGAACTCTAGAAAAACATCTAATTCTGCTTCATTGAGGCTTCCCTGATATCTCAGTTGGTTAAGAATCCACCTGCAATTCAGGAAATTCTGGGTCGATTCCTGGGTCAGGAAGATCCTCTAGAGAACGGATAGGCTACCCACTCCAGTATTCTTGGACTTCCTTTATGGTTCAGCCAGTAAAAATCCTCCTGCAAGGTTGGAGACTTGGGTTCAATCCCTGGGTTGAGAGATCCCCTGGAGAAGGCAAAGACTACTTACTCCAGTATTCTCGACTGGAGAATTCCATGGACTATATTTTCCATGGGGTCAAAGAGTTGGACATGACTAAGCGATTTTCACTTTCCTGCTTCATTGACTACACTAAAGCCTTTGAATGTGTAGATCACAACAAACTGTGGAAAATTCTTCAAGAGATGGGAATACTAGACCACTTTACCTGTCTCCTGAGAAACCTGTATAAGTCAAGAAACAACAGTTAGAATCGCACATGGAACTATGGATTGATTCAAAATTAGGAAAGGAGTACATCAAGGCTGTATATTGTCACCCTGCTTATTTAACTTCTATGCAGAGTACACCATGTGAAATGTTTGGCTGGATGAGGTACAAGCTGGAATCAAGATTGACGGGAGAAATGTCAATAACTTCAGATATGCAGATGACATCAATCTTATGGCAAAAAGTGGAAAGAAACTAAAGAGTCTTTTGATGAAGATAATAGAGGAGAGTGAAAAAGCTGGCAAAAAGTGAGTATAAAAAAAACTAAGATCATGGCATCCTGTCCCATCACTTCATGGCAAATAGATGGGGATACAGTGGAAACAGTACAGACTTTATTTTCTTGGGCTCCAAAATCACTGTGGCTGGTGAATTCAGCCATGAAATTAAAAGACACTTACTCCTTGGAAGAAAAGCTGTGACAGACCACAGGATAGTGTAGTAGGAAATATTAGTGGAGAAAAAGATTCTGAATAACTCGGTTTACATGGGCTACCAATAAAACTCCAAGACAAGGAATTTGCACCATCTACATTGGGCTACCGGCACCCATTTGAATAAAAGAGGGTGCCCCGCCTTGGGCTCCCTCTTTCATGGATCTTAGAAGCCAGGGCAAGTAAGTAGACATGGTGAGCACCCATGTTCCAGATGGGAATTCAGCCAGAAAAATGGGGAGCAAGAAAGAAACAATACGGGGGAATCAGTCTTTCCAGAAACTGATCTGATTTCTTTATTTTTTTAGGCTTGCTTATATACTTTTTGTTATACATAGGGATGAATACAGAGTCACACGGAGGTCAGCAGACCTGACCCTTGTCACAATCAGGTGCTTCATATAAAATTATACATAAAGGTCTTAGGGGGTTTACATCATCTTATGGCCATGAGGCCTGCTGACATTTTACGACCCTTTCTTTCTGATAACAGTCAGTTAACCAGAAAACATATTTTTTCCAAGGGTGTTTTTTCTTAAACCAGGCACCACCCTCTAAAGGTAGCAGATAAAGTTGCGTTCCTATAGGGTGAGGGTGTAGTGGGTTACAACTAAGAAAGGAATTTATTTAACCTAAGGTTAACATTATTAATCTTAAAGGTTAATACTTATTTCTCCTATATGCTAGTTATATTCATTATAAGGGCAGGGAATATGGAGATTTAGCAGCAAACATCAGCCCAACAAATGAAAACCCTTCACCAATGTTCCCCTTAAGATCTGTTTAGTCTTAAGATAGTGGTAAAGTTACATTTTTATATAGCAAGAAAACAGTGATTTATAACAAAGTGCAGTGATCTATAACAAAAGAGAAAATTCATTAACTCAAAAAGTCTAGTATTGCTAACATCAAAAACTACTATATTTCCTTTTCTATATTCAAAATACATTAATATATTCCCAGGTGCCTAACGATATGGAGGCCTGGCACCAATCATTGACTCAACAATGAGAACATCCCTATGCTAGTTAAGATTTTCAAAATACTCCAAAATCTCTGTGCTGTTTATGGTTGAGAGGTAGTAAACAATCATGTGCATAGTGGCAGGAGTGTGGATAATCCTGTCATACAAGCTAGTCTGCCAGCAGAGAGGTTTGTACCTGAGACACCCTTGTCATGCCCAGGAATTTTTATTGACTGGAGCTGCAAGTTAACTCCTTCTCCGAGAGAAATGGTGATGGGGAGAGCATGAAACAGTAAAGTAGGTAGACTCTGGTTTTGGGGGTAGATGCTCGGGAACATGGGGTTTCCTGAGGCTTGATCCCGCCTTTGTGTATGCCGAAGCCTCCTTCCTCATGACCTTTGCCATGGGCGGAGTTCCTCAGGCTGGCTCCCTGCAAGACCTAGACAGTGTATTAAGAAGCAGAGACATTGCTGACAGAGATCCATCTAGTGAAAGCTATGGTTTTTCCAGTAGTCATGTAAGGATGTGTGAGCTCTGAAGAACTGATGGTTTCGAACTGTGGTGCTAGAGAAAATCCTTGGCTTCTCTTGGACAGCAAGATCAAACCAGTGAATCCTAAAGGAAATCAATTCTGAATATTCATTGGATGGACTGCTGAAGCTGAAGCTCCAATAATTTGGTTGCCTAATGCAAAGAGCTGACTCATTGGGAAAGACCCTGATTCTGCAAAAGATTGAAGGCAGGAGGTGAAAGGATGACAGAGTATGAGATGGTTGAATGGCATCATCAACTCAATGGATATGAATCTGAGCAAACTCTGGGCGATGGTGAAGGACAGGAAAGCCTGGCATGCTACAGTCCATGGGATCTCAAAGAGTCAGATACAACTGAGGGACTGAACATCAACAGCAAAGCCTATTAGTCTAGGGTTGGGCGCAACTGGGTTTGAACAGCAACAATGAAACCTGTTAGTCTGGTGCTAGGTTATTAGTATGATGATTATTGTCATTCATTTGTTTAGCTTAAGGGCAATCAATAAGGTAAAATGTAACAATATAGATTGTTCTCTGCTACATGTGCATCACTATAAGGAGTCCAGCAGAGTATCCAGCGGAGTAAATGTATGATATTAGCACCATACCCTTAAAGGAACTCATATATCTTTATTGAAATAATCTATATAAAATGAAACAGTGGTATGCAAGTATAGCAGCATCTACATTTCAGAAAATGAGTGTTGTATAAGTTTAGAAGGAACTGTGGTATCCAGCTGTGAAAATTGAAATGATGACTTCTGTAAAATTAACATTAAATGAGCCAGTATTCAATACATGTAAACTACTCTGAATAGTTCTGGGACACACACTTTGTCAGAGTTAGCTCTCATGATTATTGCTGTTAACCGTGACTGTGCTGAGCACTCCATATAGAGTAACACCTTTGATTTTCCTCTCCTATTAAAAGACTTCTAAGTGTACTCTGATCATCATTTTCAAAGAATAAATAGTGGTCTGGATATTTAGTAAGTAGTAAAGCATAATTCGATATCAGTGGGGTTTGACTCAAGTGACTCACACACTTTATAAAACATTTCTGACAAGACAAGTCGGTACATTATTAAGTTGTACTTTTAAGGATAGGTGATATTTAAATTGGTGAACAAAGAAGTTCAGGATTTTCAATAAGACAGATTGATAAAAGGTCAAGCAATACAGACATTTTAAAGTCTATTTACGAGACTTTGAGTTTCCTTTTATATATTCTTAGAGTTTATTGTTTATGTTGAATAAAGGTAGAAAATAAAACTAGAAAATTAGGCTGTGGCCAATTTTGGAATCCTTGAAAACAAAGCAAGGTATTATAATGAATGTCTATAAATTTTGCATGTAGAATTCTTCAAACTGATTATTTTCTTTAAAGCTTCATTTTTGTTAGTATTCCTATTTTTAAAAAGGAACATATATTTCATATTTGGGAGTTTTACACAATACTTTAAATCTGAAGGTGTTCAGTGTCTAGAAATCTATCTTGTGCTCAGTCACTCAGTTGTGTCCGACTGTTTGTGATCCAAAGACAGTAGCCCACCAGGCTCTTCTGTGCATGGGATTCTTCAGGCAAAAATGCTGGAGTAGGTTGCCATTTTCTTCTCCAAGGCAAATCTTCCTTACTTGCAAGTTAACAAGTTAGCCTGCCACAGTTTCACATAAATATAGTAAGAAAGAAAATAAGACTCTTCAGTCAGAAAAGTGTTTATTACTCACGGAATAAAGGAGCAGCCAGATCAGTACAGTGTTATTTGGGTGTTCAGGAGGAGGAGCAGATATTTAACTGCACATGTAGTGACTGAAGCAGGAGCCAGGAATACCAAAATTAAGAGACTGGTCTTTTATAGGGCTCCTGTCTGTCCTGCCCTTTAGAGAGAAAGTTTATCAGTTACCTGAAATACAAAATAATAATAATAATTCTCCAGGGGAGAGTTAGAAGGCATCTGTGTTTATGACCTTAGAATGTGTCTAGGAATGTACCTAGTGTTAGCCAAACTGCCAGGTTAGAGGCAAGTCCTCCAAATTGCCAGGTCTACCTGAGAATTCGGACATTTAAACTGGGGACAAAGTAAAAGCTACAACCAATGAGCAGTAAATTTAAATCATATGATGGATTATCATGAATATGAATTAGTGAAATTTTTGAGAAGTTGTTAAATAAAGTTACCAATATTTTCCTGCAATACTATGACATGTAATAGAACTTTTGGGGAAAGTTAAAGAATGAGTAGACATAAATGAAAGAAAAGGATTCTAATATCAACTGCAGGTTTGTTTTTTTCCCCTGAGAACCCTCATGTTTTTTTTTTTAATTTGCCAGAAACAGAAATTACTGAAAACAGTTACATTGATTATAAGGAAACAATATACATTAAAATCAGCCAAAAGAGGAAACAGAAAGGGAAAAGTCAGGGAGGCCTCCAAACAATAATTTTGCATCATGCTCAGAATGTGTCATCCTCCTAAGATCATGTATGACAGTATACTCGAAGTAGTGGCAATCTGTGGAGTTGACCTGAGCTTCAGTTTCCAGGTCTGAAACTTATTTATTTTATTGACAAGTTAATTAAAATAATCTTCAAACATATAATTTGAATTAATGTAGAAAGTGTTTCCCATTAAATATATATTAGACTATAAAAGCATGTCATAGATACATTTTTATAGTGAATTCTCAATGCATAGCCATATGACAGGTGAACCCATGTATGAATAATCAGTTTAGAAAAGAATAATAGCTCAGTAGGAAGAGTAGCATTATGTGTAAAATCCTAAGATGTGGATTGTGGAAAGAAATAGGACACTTTTGATTTGACAGTGGGATCTATTTGAAAAAGGAATGTGTATGTATATGTGCATGTGTTTATGACAGGTGAGACTTAATGAATTTTTTGAAGAATAAGATGCAAGCAAAACATATTTCAAGTAAATTTATAAGTTTAGGGCAGAGATATAAATAATTTTCTCAGAAAATAATTTAAACACACTTAAAATCTAATATTAAAAATGTAAATTCACTGTGAAAAAATTTTAAAACAATACTGTTCTGATTTACATAAACAAAATTATAGTTTTAAGGAGTTTTTACTGTTCATGACCATCATTTCATTTGAGTATACGTTTTTAATTTTCCAAATAGGTTCAAGATTGTTCTAGTTATTGAAGAGTTCAGAAAAGTGAATAAGTTATTTAAACAATTAAATATTATACAAAGTAAATAATAAGTAAGAGAAAAATGTGCTCTTGTGAAGAAGAAAAATGATGTAGTTTTATATAAATACAGCTAAACTAATTCAAGAGAATTCACATTCTAAACAATAAAAGCAAAGCCAATAGAATAGTACATGCTTTAATCAAATTACTGTGCTCACTATTTACATAATGCCAAACAATTTTTTCTTACAGTACATTAAAAATCAAATAGACTGAATAAACAATTTTTTCCTTAACATGTTTTTCAAGCACAAAATGTTATCATTCTTCTCTCCTACTTCATAGGAAATTCTGGAAAGATAACGACACGTCATTTGCAGCCTAAAAATGTGCAGCTCTCTAATACAATGATAAAGCAATAGAAAGTGAAAATCAAGCCAAGTGAAAGAGGAGCACCTATAAAAATTCCTTGAATATACCCATAGAAACATAATTTTCTAAATATGTTTTGTAGTTTTGCTCAGTTGAGGTTTTCAAGTCCAACAGTAGCTGCCTATATAAATTAGCAAATAGAGACAACAGTTTTATGACTAATATACAACCACTCTTATGTAAAATCCGTAATAAACT
The DNA here is from genome assembly GCA_006410515.1 of Procapra przewalskii. Classification (NCBI taxonomy): domain Eukaryota; kingdom Metazoa; phylum Chordata; class Mammalia; order Artiodactyla; family Bovidae; genus Procapra; species Procapra przewalskii. Next base: position 9,181 of record SJYF01001047.1, on the reverse strand, counting down.
CACAGTGTTTAGGAATAACATTTTCCCTCTTGATGTCATCTATAATTACAATAGATTTAACTTTGGTTTATTGACATACATTTTTCTTGCTCTGTTATTACAAATCCAAGATATTGCCTTCTCTATTGAAAGGAAAAATGACCATAATCTTTAATTGTAATCATTGGAGGAAGTCATCAAAATTAATTATGTTTATTCTGTTCATGTTAAAATTAGACACAATAATAACATAAGCAATACCTTTCTTCAATGTCTTCATCTATTGTATTCTTATTCTCTCTTCACAAAGACTTTTGAATATCAATTATATTGTGCTTTCATTCTGGTTGAGTGGATTTAGATTTACAACTAGGTTTTTTGAAAAAGTAGTCTATTCCTGTAGACTCAATTACTGGCTTGTATTTACTTATCCAGTAAGGTGATTTGTGTTCCTCTGATACATCATTGATATCCTCAATCCAAAGTATAGACATATTAATCAATTGCACAGATTTCTTAGTTGCATTTACACTATTCTTCTCTAAATTGCCTTCGTTTCTAAAAACATATTCTCTCTCAGATTCCATAATTTTTTTAAATCAGTATTTTCCCACCAATCTATCCATTGGTCATTCAACAATAAATGTTCTTAAGACTAATATATATTTTCTATTCTTAAATAAAAAAGAAGTAACTGAATTTTATAAATAAAAACTATTACTTCCATGATAGAAATAAGTGTCTAATACTAATCAGGTAGAGAGATGACACTTTGTACAGATGGGAGTTGCAGTCGTGGTTACGGATGCAAGTAAAGATTTCCTGGAGGGTATAGTACACGAGTTAAGAATTAAAAATGAGTAGGCAGTATTATTTTGGCACTTCCTTGTGGCCTACAAAATTTCTTCTGAAAAGTCAGCTGATAATCATCTAGGAGTTCCTTTGTAACTATCTGGTTGTTTTTCCTTTGTTGTTTTAAATATTCTCTCTTTATCCTTAATTTTGCTATTTTAATTGCATTGGGTCTTTTTGTGAATCTCTTGGATCAATCTTGTCTGGGACTCTGTGATTTCTGGACCTGCATGTCTGTTTCCTTTCACGGGTTATGGATATCTTCATCTAATATTTCTTCAAATGTATTTTATGCCCTTTCCTCTGTCTTCTCTTTTGGGGACCCCTATAATATGACTGTTAATGTGCATGATGTTGTCTCAGAGTTCTCTTAAAATGTCCTCATTTTTTAAAATCTTTTTTTTTCTTCTTTTATCTGTTCATCTGGGATAATTTCTAGGACTCTTGTCTTCCACTTCAATGATTCATTGTTCTTTATTCTCTAATCTACTGTTGACTTCTAGTGCATTTTAAATTTCATTACTATATTCTTCAGCTCTGTTTTGTGCATTTTCATATTTTCTAACTTTTTGTTAAACATCTCAGTGTAGTCATCTATTCTTCTGCTGAGTCTGCTGAGAATTTATCGATCACTAACTTGAATTTTTATGAAGAAGATTGCTTATCTCAATTTAGTGCTTCTGGGTTTTTATCTTATTTCCTTTGCTGGAAAATATTTCCCTGTTATCTCATTTTGCCTCATTCTAAGTTGGTTACACTTTCTCATCTTGGAGAAATGGCCTTATGTGGAAGATGTCCTGTGGGGACCAGGAAAAAACACCCCATCTGTTCATCAGAGTTAATACTCTAGGAGGGCCTCCTCTCTGAGCTCTTAGGGCACTTCTGTGTGGCGGGACTGACTACTGTGGGCATGCAGGTGCATGGAGTTGATTCCTACTGCTTGGCTTCTAGGCTGTGCCTAATGCTTGGCCACTGGCAGTGGTGGGTGGAGTTGGGTCCTATGTTGACTGCCTTATGGTCTCAGAGACTGCTGGAACTTTGATGCCTCACTGGTGGATGGGGCTAGAGCCTAAGATGGGGTCCCAGGAATGGTGCTGGTCCCCTGGTAGAAAAGACCATGTCCTAAGGTGGCTAGTTTTCAGGCCCCTAGGAGTCCCAAAGCTAGTACCAGCCCTGGACCTGCTGTACCAAAGCTGGTACAAACAGTTTTGGTATAAAACAAACAAAGCTCTGGTATAAAACAAACAGTTTTTTTTTTTTTAATAAAAAACCCCACCAAAGTTGGCAGTGTGGTAACTCATCCCTGATAAGCTAAAGGGAGAACTCTAAAATGGCACTTCTCAGCCCCAGTGTCCTTGATGTAGAATGTTATCCCAGGAGGCTCTCTAAGATTAGTGTGTCTCACCCAGGTTCCTTTCAGACTAATGCTCTTGTGCTGGGTCTTGGTGCATGTAAGGTTTTCGCATGTGCTCTTTAAGAGCAGTCTGTTTCCTACAGCCTTTTTCTGTTTCCTATAGTAGTAATGAGAATGCAAGTTCCACTCCCTTCAAAGCCAGATATCTGGGGGCTTGTATTCCTGGTGCATAACCCTGGGTCTGGGAAGACTGATGTGAGGTTAGGATCACTCTGTCTTTTGGGGGGAATTTCTGCAGTTGTAATTATCCCTTTGTTTCTGGGCTGCCTACCCAGGGTCTTGACTATACCACATCTGTGACTTCTGGGGGCCTGACAATTATAAAAGTGGTGGGTGTTAATATTGGAAGATATTTTGACTCTTTAGGGGTGAGATAAATAAAATTGGAGTCCCCCAGGTAGATTGAACCTACGTATTTTTCAACAAGATCCTAAAGACTATAGCCTTAAAGTTAAATGAAATAACGATAGGAAATCACCTCTAGAGGAACTATCTCAATCTACACAGTAACTTAAGATGATCTGGTACTGGTACTTCCCTTAGACTCCTGAAAATGTATATGTTTTCTGTATGCACCTATTATGTAGCATTAGAATCCCCGTGGACAGATGGGCCTGGTGGGCTATAGTCCATGGGGTCACAGAGAGTCAAACACAACTGAGTGACCAAGTGCAGCCCAAACCTCAATTTAAAATAACCTTTCTAAGACATGAAAAAACAAAAGAGACAAGTAAAATTGAATAGCTACACAGTGCCGGGAGAAATAGCAATAACCTCTGATATGCAGATGATACCACCCTTATGGCAGAAAGTGAAGAGGAACTAAAAAGCCTCTTGATTAAAGTAAAAGAGGAGAGTGAAAAAGTTGGCTTAAAGCTCAACACTCAGTAAATGAAGATCATGGCATCCAGTCCCATCACTCCATGAGAAATAGATGGAGAAACAGTGGAAACAGTGTCAGACTTTATTTTTTGGGGCTCCCAAATCACTGTAGATGGTGACTGTAGCCATGAAATTAAAAGACGCTTATCCTTGGGAGAAAAGTTATGACTAACCTAGATAGCATATTCAAAAGCAGAGACATTACTTTGCCGACTAA
>SJYF01001046.1:1900566-1913526 GCA_006410515.1 Procapra przewalskii | reverse complement strand
GCCGGGAGGGAGGGAGGCAGTGGGCAGCCGCTTCTCTTGGGGTCTCTGGGGCTGCCTCTGCTCCTGCCGTGGAGCTGAGCTCCTCTCACCGTGAGCGTACGTAGGGAAGCCTCCTCAGGTGCCGTTCGTCTCCAGGTGACCGTGTTGGTGGGTGAAGTGAAACCTCGGCCCTCTTTCCCACGGTAACCTGGAGCTTGTTCCTTTGGTGGCTCAGAGAGGTGACGGCCGCACCGCTCTCCCTGAATGTGTGTGTGTGTCGCAACCGCACAGAGTGGGCTTCTCCCGGCCTTTGAGGGACACCCCGTAAACATCCCAGAAGTGGACCCAAGCCCCCTGCGGGTGGTTCCGCACAGCTCCTGGTCCCGAGAAGCCCTGACGAGGCCTCTCCGTCGTCCCTGCACACCTGCTCCCCTGCAGGTGCCTGGGGCGCCCTGTCCATCGTCCCCCCCGTTCCGCAGGGACGTCCTGGAGGAGCCCACGGAGGAGGAGCTGGTGGAGAAGCTGAGCCGCCACCCGCACCTGCAGCTGTGCAGGTGACGTCCGGCCGCTTTCCCGGCTGCGGCAGCTGGGGCCTGGCAGCGTCTGGAGGCTCTCAGGCCCAGGAGGAGGCGGCCGCGGCCCAGAAGAGGGGCCTTCCCCTTGGGCAGACCTGCTGTGCGGACCGAGGCTGGACAAGCGCAGACCCTGATTCACAGCCGAGCAGGACCACTCCGCAGCCCCTCCGGCGCTGTTCGCGCCACTCTCCTTTATAAGCTGCTTCCCAGGGACTTCCTTTTCTAAATATAGCGGGTGACTCCATAGGGACCGCTGACGGGTGAAAGGAGACGCAGCGGCCTTTGCCTCACGCCCTGCCGTTTCCGTGGTGCCTTCGCTGCTGGTGGCCTTCAGGGACCAGGGGCCCGCGCAAGGCCCACACTGGCCGACTGGCAGCTTTCCGGGGCATGAAGCTTGGGATCCTGGTTTTACACAGGAAGCTGGACTGTTGTTTTATTGTTTTATGGCTCGCGTGAGTGTGATCGAGTGTTTCTCTTTCTGGGTGAGAATGCTAGTCATCCTTATCGGTAGGCCTCAGGAAACACGAGGTTGTTGCCTACTGGAACGGGACTGCTTCTGTGGAGCGGGGCTGCCAGGGCTCAGCCAGTCAGAAACCAGTGCTGTGTGCCAGACCAGCCCTCGCGGTTCTTGCTGTGTTCGCAAGAAGCCTTTCAGCAACAGCTGTCAGGACACTGAAAAAAATAAAGATTTATTATCTACAAGACCTGGAAATCATCTGTTGCACCTGGGCCCATACAGTGAGGTCACAGGTAGAGAGAGAGACCATGGGCCTAGGGTTCTGCTTTTATTGGGATTGAGCGTTTCAGGGGACTCACTCTTGGTGAATTTAAAACATAAGAGCAGGAATTTAAAGTGAAGAAACTAAAAAACGTGGCCCAAATGGTTAGTTATCAAAATCAAAGATTTCTGAAACAAATCTCAGAGCAGAAATGTGGGCAGGGCGTTTGAGATACTCTGAAGTGGATGCCTCTGAAATCAAAGCTTAGCCAGGGCTCTTGCCACCCCAGGTATGGTTGTATAGGTTGTGCACTGCACAAGAGTACCCAGCTACAAAGGTGTGTCCTGGCGTTGGCTGTCTACCCCATAAGAGGAACCCTCTTTCTAATTTGCATAAAGACACACATAAGTCAGGGATGGCCCTGCTTTGTGTGTGACAGGGGGCGGGGGTGGGGAGGAGGGGAAAGTGAGCGGTGTGTGGCAGGCCACGTTGCCCCTTGGTCCATCGTATTTCCAGATTGATAAATGGGATTCTCATTTCAAGGGCCGCCTCGAGTGGTTTGTTGGCGGTAGTCCCCAGGAAGTCTGCTGAGAAGGACTGGAATCTTGTGGGAAGGAGTGCCAGGATCTATTAGTGATGTCTGCCATGAGCCCCGGAGGGGAAGCGGGGGCATGGGTGCTGACTCCACTGCAGGAGTGGTCTGTCTTCCCCAGCTTGTTCGGGAAGTGGGATGAGAGGGAAGTTCAGCCAAGGAAAGGCACTGAAATGTCTGCAGACCCCAGTGCTCCAGGCGCTCCACCTCCTGGCAGTGCTTTGTGTGTTCAGCTGCCTTGCAGTTCCTGACCCCAGAGTTTATCTGAAATTTTGGGTATTCATCTGATGCTCCTCAGGTTTAGGGGACCTTTGGGGGTAGTGAGGTCTCTCCCAGGCTTGCTCCTCGTGCAGTCTGCCTCCTGGAAGGCTGGTTTTGGGGTGGGGAGACCTCTGCTGAACAGTGGTTTAGCAGTCATACCCAGCTTGGCTGGCTGCCCTGTTTGCCGGCTGTATTTCCACCCTAGCTCAAGGTCTGAGCGCCATCTAGGGGTGGATTCAGGTTCAATTGACTGGCCGCTTGACGCTGTGATCCCTGGCTTGACCAGCTGGCACAGCGGTAAAGAATCCACCTGCCAGTGCTGGGTTTGATTCCTGGGCTGGGAAGATCCCCTGGAGGAGGGAATGGCAACCCACTCCCGTATTCTTGCCTGGAAAATCCCACGGACAGAGGTGCCTGGCAGGCTAGAGTCAGACATGACTAAACTCACTTAACATGCACACACACGTGATCCCCAGGGGATAGGTCATTGTTTTCCCAGACCCCTGGAGACCTGCTTCCTCTTTGACCCTCTCATGGCACAAGGCTGGGGGCCTGGACTCACTGGGTTGCAAGCCTGTCCACCCAGGCCTGGTTCTAGTGGGCAGTGTGCACACTGCCCTGTCCTCAGGCTGGTCCCAGCCCCGAGGGTCCACCGCCTCCCCATTCTATGGGCTGTGTGCAAAGAAGCTCCCTGTCGATAGGCTGTCCCTCAGCAGGTAACTCCAGACAACCCGCCTGGGCGCGGGGACAGCGCTGTCCAGAGAGGCTGGCTCTGCCCAGGGAGGGAGTGACTAAAGCTGGCGCTGGCCCCACTGTGCTGGCGCCCTGTGCAATAGCGTTTCACTACATCAAGTGACGTCAGCCTCAGAACCTTCATCCAAAAGAGCTAGGGCTGAAGTGAAGGCTGATCTGGGGCCGGAGTCTTGTCCAGCTGGCACGTGCAGCCCCCATGTGGCGGAGGGGGTGTGTGTGTATCTCACTTCTCGCCCCACCCAGCTTGGGACCACCAGCTGCCTGGAGCCTCGGCTGTGAGCTGGTTTCCTGATCTGCAGGGGAGGGCTGGGGTTGGCAGGAGCAGGTTCACACCTGGGCATCTAGCTCAGGAACTTCCTGTGACCCTAGCTTCCCACTAGAGGTGCTGAGGTCATGTCTGTGATCTCCCAGGACAGACGACGTCAACACTTTTAAAATACTTACTTGGCTGTGCCTGTCTTAGTTGCGGCATGTGGCATCTTGGTTCCCTGACCGAGGATCAAACCTCGGCTCCCTGCATTGGGAGAGCAGAATCTCATTCACTGGATCACCAGGGGAGTCCCAACCTCAAAAGTCTTGAAGAGCAGCCAGTGATAATAGCATGGCTCCCAAACTGGGTTTTTGTGAGGTTTCCTTACGCACTGCAGGTTCTGCGGTCCTGGCGGGAATATCGCAGGAGCGCATTCTGGCAGGTGGTGTGCAGTTTTTGTTTTCCACGGCTGATGGCCAGCCTTCCTACTTGGTTGGGGTGGTGGATGCTAGGCTGCCTCGTATAAAGTGACTCGTTCTCTGTTTGTGATGAATGAGTGGGGAGGAGCTTTGACCCCGTGTGAATATCCTGTTTCTCACTCAGCTTTCTTCTCCCGCCCTGCTTCCATCTGTGTGGATCGTGGTTTCTGTTATTCAGTGGGTTATAGTCTGTTACTGGATTTTATTTCAAGCTCAAATCATCATTTTGACGGGGGGAAAGGCCTTCACCCTAGCTTTTGTGTCTGTTAGCTATATACCTACTGTCCTTTGAACATTCCTTTCTTCATACATGAAAGGGTATTTCAGGCCTATCTTGTGCCCTCTGTCTCCCAGCCCTGGTACGAGCCGTTTCTCCAAGGACCCCTGTTCTTTAAGTGAGAAAAGCTTTAGGAACCAAGGCGTGGTTCTGAGGTGTGCTCTCTGCTGTTGAGGTGTTGCTGCACCCAGCCTCCCTCAGGGGGCAGAGCTAGGGAACTGAGGCACCCATCTGTCTGTCTGCCTATCTCTCTCATCTGTCTGTCTGTCTTTCTATCTAATCTATCTATATCTATCCATCTCTGTTGTACTGACTGCTAAACTACACCAGTCCCTCTGATTTCAACCAGTATCTCCGATTTCTCCCCTTCCACAGCTATTAAGCATTTTTCTCGGAATGATTCCGTTTCCCTTAATCTATGCACTCACTCGATCAGTTTCCCCGCAAATAACCAGTCTCCATCACCACTGCCCCCACAGAGATGTCCTCCTAACCCCACCTAGTGCACTGTGGACATCCAGATCAGAAACCTCCAGGAAAGAGCTTTCCGGACGGTTAAAGAAGTAAATAAATAGAACTATAAGAAATGTAACTTTATTCACAAATAAGGTGACTGTCTACCTAGAAAATCTAAAATTATCAAAGGTGGTAAGAATTCAGCAAGATGGTTTGTCATAAGATTAATATACTGAAGTCCACGGCTTTTCTAAACACTAGCAACAAGCTGTCCTAAGTTCATTTTAAAAGACACCATAAAAATTACTACTTGAATCAGAGTAAAATCTTCAAGATCCTTAAACTGAACAAGAGATGTTCAAGGCCTGTATAGGAAAACTATACCATTTCTTTATACCCGTGATTGTAGGCTTGAACAGAGAATGTGCTGGTTTTCTTTTGCTGTGAATCTGATTGATGGAAGAACTGATTGAAAAATGACATGAAACTTACATGCAAAAACACCTGAGTTACTTCTGTATGTTACTCCTGGGGCTTCCCAGGTGGCGCCAGTGGTAAAGAACTCGCTTGCCAATGCAGGAAACCTAAGAGACCTGGGTTTGATCCCTGGGTTGAGAAGATCCCCTGGAGGAGGAAATGGCATCCGACTCCAGTATTCTTGCCTGCAGAATCTTGTGGACAGAGGAGCCTGGTGGGCTACAGTCCACGGGGTCGCAAAGAGCTGGACATGCCTGAAGCAACTTAGCATGCACGCACTTCGGTATACATAGATATGGTAGCCAGGATGGCATGGTGCTGGTGCAGGACAGACGGACGATGGGCAGATGGAATGGCATGCAGAGCCCACAGACAGCCTTGCACATTCATAGAAATTCAATGCACAGCAGAAAATCACGGGGGCAGGATAGGTTACCCAGGAAATGCTGGAAATTCCAGTCCATGTGGAAAAAGAGTGAAATTATGTCCCGGTCTCACACTTGACACAAAAGTACATCCCGCCTGGATTAAGGCATCAGGTATAAAGGGTAAACTTTAAACATTTAGAAGACAGTACAGAAAAGGAAATATTGATCAAAAGAATACATCCATATCAAGAATATCTTTCTTTAAAAGATAACCACAAAGTAGGCAGGGTACAACCAGAAGAAGGTATTTGAAACAGATATAAGGACTTGATCAAGGACTTGTCTTTAGACCACATAAAGAGCCCCTGCAAGACAGCAAGGGAAATACAGACAAGTTAATTTTTTTAAAAAGGGTTTGCACTGGCTTTTCACAGGAAAACAAACTCCCAAGCGTGGCAGGAATGTGATGTCACGAACGATTAGTGAGGTGCAGAGCGAGACCACCGCCGTCATTTCACCATCACTACAAGGTCAAAATGGAACAAGCCTAGCCGGTTGAATGATCAGAACTTTATATATACTCAGAGGAAATTTAAATGGGTGCCATCTCTTTGGCAAACCATTTCCCTTTATTTGTTTTAGTGGACTATGACAGACATTATTCTCCTGCTTCCCTGGTGGCTCAGACAGTAAAGAATCTGCCTGCGATGCTGGAGACCTGGGTTTAATCCCTGAGTCAGGAAGATCCCCTGGAGAGGGCCATGGCCACCCACTCCAGTGTTCTTGCCTGGAGAATCCCATGGACAGAGGAGCCTGGTGGGCTACAGTCCGTGGGGTCGCAAAGAGTTGGACATGATTGAACGACTGACACAGCAACAGCAACAACAATGTTCTCTTGCTAGGAACACACTCAAGAGAAATAGCTTGTCCACATGAGACAGGTGATAAAATGTCCAAAAGGACAAAGGGAGTCCAGCGGAGAGCTGTACACAGCACAGACGCCCCCAATAGAATTGCACACACCATGGAATGTTATACAGCAGCAAACCCAGGGAACTCCAGCCACAAGCAACCTCATGACCGAGTCTTAGAAGCACAGTGTTGAGAAGACTCCACGTGGCATCATATTATTTACAAAGTTCAAAACCACAGTTAAACACTGTTGTGTGGACACACGTGGGCACCAGGATGACTTAAAAGTGAAATGTGAGGTTGGCTCCGGGGAGACAGGGGCAAGGTGAGAAGGCCCATCTGGATGCAATGGGCGTGTAACTGAACTTCCGTGTAGCCCGCCAGGCTCCTCTGTCCATGGAATTCGCCAGGCAAGAACACCAGAGTGGATGACCATACCCTTCTCCAGGGGATCTTCCCAGACCTCAGATCAAATCCACATCTCTCGCATCTCCTGCCTTGGCAGGCGGATTCTTACCACTGAGACACCTGAAAAGCCCTTTGTAATGGACACACATTTACAAATGTTCTTTAAAATTTTTTTAATCTCTTGGGCCATGTTGAGTCTTAGTTGCTGCATGGCATGTGGGGTCTGATTAATAGTTCCTTGACCAGGGATCCAACCACATCTCCTGCATGGCAAGGCGAATTCTTAACCCCTGGCCCACCAGGGAAGCCCCAAGTATTCTTTCATATATGAGCCACATGTCATATTAGAATATAATGAAGAATGATGGAGAGAGGAGGGGCGTGAAAGGTGCAGGGTGTGGGCGGCTCCCCCAGGACCTGGCTGCCCAGGGGAGCGGAGAAGCGGGGACATCAGAGGGCAGTGTGGTCAGCTTTCTTTTTTCTATAAAGAAGGCTGAGCACCAAAGAATTGAGGCTTTTGAACTGTGGTGTTGGAGAAGACTCTTGAGGGTCCCTTGGACTGCAAGGAGATCTAACCAGTCCATCCTAAAGAGATCAGTCCTGGGTCTTCATTGGAAGGACTGATGCTAAAGCTGAAACTCCAATACTTTGGCTACTGGGAGGGATTGGGGGCAGGAAGAGAAGGGGATGACCGAGGATGAGATGGCTGGATGGCATCACCGACTTGATGGACATGAGTTTGAGCAAGCTCCAGGAGTTGGTGATGGACAGGGAGGCCTGGCGTACTGCAGTCCAGGGGTTTGCAAAGAGTCAGTTACGACTGAGCAACTGACCTGCACTGAAGTGGGGTCAGGAGAAGGTCAGTTACTTATGTGGGGAAATTGTGTGGCCAGCCGGGGAACCCCAGTGCCACAGGGGTGAGGACGGGAGCGGCAGTCACCTTGGCTGTGGGTGCGGGACAGGCGTGACCCTGGATGAGGGCAGAGGGAGGCGGCGAGGGCGAGGGGGCCAGCCGGGTGATCTGTGTGCCTCTGGGGTCCTGGGCAGCATCAGCGAGTGTCCTCCAGCCCCGCAGGCCCAGGGTCCTCGTGGGAGTAACAGTGGCCCCCGAGGTCCTCTCCCGGCCCCGCCCTCAGGCCACCCCCAGGCTGCCCCCCAGCCCCGGCAGCTGGACGGGGTGTGAGCGCAGGCCCGACTTGTCGCTGGAACCTTAGAGCCGAGCCCCGGCAGGCGAGTTTGGGCCTTTCATGTGGTCTGCTCCCAATCTTGTCTTTCACCAAAACGGCCAGGGTTTGGTTTCCTGCCTCTCTGATAATTGGTGGTTCTTATCAAAACATTAGACCGATTCCTTGCTTAAAACAAAAAGAGAAAAAATGGGAAGGCAGGCACCTTCGCTGCTCTTAAAAACCAAAGAAAAGGGCGAGGGGCGTGCGACACCCCCCACATCAAAGTGGCTGGTAGAGGCCACACCACCCACCTCCTTCCCCCCCCCCCGCCAGCATGTGGCTGAGTTATTCTCCTGGGAAACAGAATCGGAGCCACCCCGGGCAGCCGGCCGGCACCTGCGGGTCCCGGCCGCTGCCCCGGATCCCACAGCAGTTGCCTAATGCACGCCTGGGCCCCGCAACACCTGTCGCCGGGTGAGTCAGACTTGCCAGACCCGCCCTCCAACTTTGCTTTTCCATCGAGGTTAGTGGGCACGAAGACGTGTGGGGAGACAGGAGCCTCGGATGCCCGCAGCCAAGCCGAGTGGCACCCGCTTCTGAAGCCTGGTGCCTGCCGAGGGCTGGGCGTCGGGCAGGGGTCTCGGCCACCGGCCCTGACCTCCTGGGGCCTCAGAATCCCCTGGAGGAGGCTTGGTGAGCACCAGTCCTGGGCCCCGCCCACATGCCATCTGAGGGCCTGGGAACCTGCAACTTCTAACAGTTACCGGGTGATGCCGCTGCTGGTCCGGGACCACACACAGCGAACTTTCTTCCCCATCTCCAGTTTGCTTTCTTTTAGCAACAAGCACCCAGAGCTGTTGTTGATCAACTTTTACTTTTTAAATTAGAAAGTTATTTGTTTATTTGGCTGCATCTGGCCTTAGTTGAGGCACGCAGGATCTTTTGTTGGAGAGCGTGGATTCACTAGTTGAAGCATTCGGTCTTAGCTGCTCTGAGACATGTGGGACCTTCGTTCCCTGACCAGGGATCAGACCCACGTCCCCTGCATTGCAAGGGAGATTCTCAACTACTGGTTGCTGTTCAGTTGCCAAGTCGTGTCTGACTCTTGGCTGCCCCGTGGGCTGCAGCAGGCCCAGCTTCCTGGCCCTTTGCTATTTCCTAGAGTCTGCTCAGATTCATGTCCATCGAGTCGGTGATGCCATCCAACCATCTCATCCTCTGTCGCCCCCTTCCCCTCCTGCTCTCAATCCTTCCCAGCATCAGGGAGGTCTCCGTGAATTTTTTAAAAGCAACCTTTTGGGAGCGGGCCGTGCGGAGAGAGCCTCTTCCTGGGTGGTCAGCATTGCCCAATCCGTCCTCTCTGGGCAGAGGGTTCAGGGAGATTCCAGCTCAACCGGACACGTGTCCTGGTTGGGAGGGTCCAGGCTGCCCATCCTTGGCTCAGGCCCTTGTTCAGGCTGCATGACTGGCTGTGGGCAGCTGGCTGGACTCTTAGGGGCCTGCCCAGTCTTGGGGGTGGGTGGGCAGCACCCTCACCAAGGGCCCCTGGGCATGAAGTGGGGAGAGCTGGGCTCCAGCCTCACACCCCAGCTCCACAGTTCTGGGATCCCCTTGCTGGCCCCCAGGGCTCCCCCTGCCCACAGTGGGATGCTTCTACTCTCTCCTCTGCCCTCAGGGCCTGTGGTGTTGGTGTGCAGCTGATGCTCAGGCCAGCTCTGAGCCTCCTGGCAGCCCGTGGGAAAAGGGAAAGGTTTCTGCCGGAGGAGGCAGCAGCTTGCTGCTGAGCCAGGTCCCTCACCAGCCCCGGGGCCGGGGAGTGGCGTGCTGGGCGGGGCTGGGCTGGGTGGGGGAGCTGCCGGGTACCCACCGACTCCCAGCCTCAGACCAGACCCGTCTCCTGGGAAGTGAGCCCCTACCCGCAGCAGCACCCCCAGCCTTGGTCTGGTCATGCGAGAGTTTCAGGGCTTGGGGTGGGGGCCCGAGGGGTGACGTTGTGCAGTCGCCTCCCATCAGGTCTGGGAAGCAGGGCGCACAGTGGGTGTCAGCCTTGCACGTTCCTCAGGGGACCTTCCGAGAATCAGTAGCAGTGATCATTAGGAACAAGGAGAGCCGCTGTTCGGGGCTTGCTCACGGCCGGCACTTTTCTGAGCGCTTGACGCAGCAGTGCGCTGGCTTGTTTAATCCTCAGGCGGCCTTGGCTGTGGCACGCCTGGCGGGGGCGGGGGCGGGGGGGCCGAGGCCCAGAGAGGCTGAGTCACTTGCTCCTGGTCACAAAGCGGGTGAAGATGTTGTCTCTTTTCCTGGGCTTGTCTCCGTCTCCATCCCCCCATCCGTCAGCGTGCCTGCTAAGTCGCTTCAGTCGTGTCCGACTGTTCGACCCTGTGGACTGCAGCACCCTCAGCTCCTCTGTCCGTGAGGTTTTCCCAGCAATAATACTGGAATGGGTTGCCAGGCCCTCCTCCAGGGGATCTTCCCGACCCAGGGGTGGAACGCGTGTCTCTTGTGTCTACCAGCATTGGCAGGCGGGGTCTTTACCATCCGAGCTACCTGGAAAGCCTACACATCGTGGCGGGGGGATTCAGAGAGCCGATGCCGCAGCGTCAGATGCAGTCTGCAGGACCCGGAGGGTCGGCACAGCCGTGGCAGGCTCCACGTGTCACCACAGGAGGTGGGAGGTGGCACACAGGTGACAAGACGAGCTCTGGGTCACAGGCTGGGTTGCTTGTGACTTTCTCCCGTCTTTGCCACCATTCAGAGGAGCCCAGGGCAGCCGGAATCGCAGCCTGGGTGTGCGCCCCCGCTGGCCGCCTGACGCGGCCTTGACGCTGGGCCGGGCTGCCTGGCGCCCTGGTTCCTTCGCTGGGAAAGGAGGTGGGCGGGTGGCTGGGGGAAGCCCTTGTGCCAACTCCGGTGCAGGACTTACTCTGCAGGCACGTGGCTCCATCTCTGAGCTTCTTGGAGGCGGGCTCACTGTCCCTTGCAAGTAGGGAAACTGAGGCGCAACCCATACCCACCCAGCGGTGGCAAGGCAGAGGGTGGGCCCAGGGCTGGCCCAGAGCCCAGGTCCCCTCAGTCCTCTGTCCTCATGGCTGCGGCCACGGGTTCCTGGGTTGTTGACTCCGGGTTTCCAGCCCTTGGCTCAAGCGTAGAGACTGTGGGTCTCGGTGGATCCCTGACTTCTCTCGTGTCCTCAGCTGTCAATGGGCTGCTTGGTGAGCACCCCGTCACCCCTGAGCTCGGGGGCGGCTGAGGCAGGGAGGGGTTTGGGTGTGCCCCGCCTGGAAGGGCTGAACCTTTCCTCTGGAGTCCCCCTGCCCCAGTGCTGGGCACCTGGTCTTACCTGGGGAGTCACCTGTACTTGGATGCTTCGGAGCCTCCCCTCCACCTCTGCGAGCTCGGAGTCTTAGCCACTGGACCCCCCGCGAGCCTCTTGTGTGTGTGGGTCCCCAAGCTTGAGCACTTCTTAGGATGCCTGGAGGGCTTATGGAGCATGGCTCACTGGTCCCCACCTGAGTTTCTGATTCACCAGTCCTGGGGAGACCAGCCTGGGAACTTGCGTTTCTCACCAGTTTCTGGGAGCTTCTTTTGCTGCTGGCTCTGAGAACTGCTGGGGGTGTTCCCTTCCCCGGCACCACTGTAGGGGAGTCAGTGATGATCCCCTAAAATCTGAGTCCTACTCCTGACCCTTGGGGCCTGTGAAGGTGAGCTTATGTGGAGAGGGGGTCTTGGCAGGAGGGAGTATGCTAAGGGTCTTTAGGTAAGGTCACCCTGGATTCAAGGTGCACTCTGAACAGAGGGGCGTTGTCTGACAAAAAGAGGAGAGAACGAGAGACACATAGAGGAGGCTGAGGGGCGCTGCCGCTGAGCCCAGGGATGCCTGGAGCCCCTGGAAGCTGGAGCGGGAGGGAAGGACCCTCCCCTAGAGCCTTCGCGGGGAGCGCGGCCCTGCCCGCACCTTGATTCTGGACTCTGCTCTCCAGATGGGAAGGGAATCAGTCTGTTGTTTCGAGGCAACAGTTGGTCCCAGCACCTTGTCACGGCCGCCGGTGGGCACTCACGCAGCCCCTGGCAGCACACAGTGGCTGCAGATTTTGGCTTTCGAGAAGCTCGTGGAGACCTCTGATCACAAGCTCCGGGCAGCCCAGACCCGTCCACAGGGACCAGGGCTCAAGGGACAAAAGCACCAGATGGTTCCCCGCTGCCCGTAGTGAGGCGACCCAAAGCCGCTGCTGGGACATCTCTAGGCCCAAGCAGCCTGGCTCTGAGACTCTTCTAAGTCAGCCATCCCAACCGTTTTGGCACCAAGGACCAGTTTTGTGGAAGACAGTTTTTCCACAGACTTAGGGCATGGGGATGGTTTGGGGATGATTCAGGCGCATTGCATTTTGGTCCATTTTATTTCTATTATGAGTACCTCAGCTCCAAATGGCACCCCACTCCATTATTCTTGCCTGGGGAATTCCATGCACACAGGAGCCTGGTGGGCTACAGTCCATGGGGTAGCAAAGACTCGGACACAACTGAGCAACGAACGCACATACACACAGCCCTCAGATCATCCGGTGTTAGATCCCAGGGGTTGGGACCCCTGCTCTAAGTGGTGGCCTGGGGGGCGCCTGGGTGCAGATGCCAGCAGGGAGAGGACGCACAGGGTGGGTGACTTGTGGGGCTTCTGGGTACTGGGAGCAACCTGAACAGCCTGCCCTGGGCCCAAAGGCACGGGTCCATGGGTCAGGCAGGCTGTTGCATGGTGTGGGTGAGCGTTCCAGCCCCCCGTGGGTGACCAGCCATCCTGGTGTGGTCCCTGAAGCCACGGGGGACTGGGGGGCCTCCCAGGGGGCCCACTGGTTGAGGAGGAGGCTTGCCGATCCACAGTAAAGCCCAGGAGACAGTCTGGACTGGAGGTCACACAGGCTGGGGCTTGACTCCAGCCCTGCAGGAGCCCGCTCTGTGCCCAGGCCCCTTCCCTCCTCTGGTCTGGTGTGTGAGGCGTGCCTGGAGTGGGCACCCTGTCTGTCCACCGGAAGGCTGAGCTAGCTCAGGTGCCAGGAGATGCGGGTTCCTCCTGCTGCCCCTGCTGGCAGGGAGCTGGGGGCCCCACGGGTGATTTGCATACAGGTGAGGCCCTGGGTGTTTGGGGCAGGGCCAGGTAGAGGGCCAGGAAGGACACACCTGGAGAGGTGGCCAGGCACACACGCAGTACCAGAGCTGGCCAGCAGAGGGAAGCAGAGCCCCAGCAACAGGGGTCCCCGGAGGCCCGGCCCGGACCACCCCTGCCCACCCCTGCC
>SJYF01001046.1:1869920-1893848 GCA_006410515.1 Procapra przewalskii | reverse complement strand
GCGGGTTCAGGGGCAGGGGGGCGGGCTGGGGCTGGGCAGGGCCCCCGGGACGCCTGGAGGCTCACGCCCAGAGCATGAGCTCTCTGTTCTGTAAGCCGGTGGGCGACGTCTCTAGTGAGTGGGTGTCTAGGCAAGGCGAGCCCCACATGTCCTTGGAACTGGAGGACTTGAAGCGGGAATGGGCTTCAGGGGCCTCTGTCTTGGACCCCTGGAGTTGGGGAAGCCGAGATCCAGTGAGAGAGGGAGCATCCCAGGCCGCGCTGCTCGGGAAGACCCTGCCCCTACGCCCAGAGCTCATTCAGGGAGGGTCCTCGGGCCCCCCCACGGCATGTGCCCCAGGGCCTGGGACACTGTGTTTGTGCTGGGACTTCAAGGAAGGCTCTGCCATCGACGTTGCAAACGTGCGCTGGGCCTGGGGCGTGCTCAGCCCCACGTCAGCACCACAGAGACATTATTTTGCCAATAAAAGTCCATCTAGTCAAAGCCATGGTTTTTTTGGGAGTCATGTACGGATGTGAGAGTTGGACTATAAAGAAGGCTGAGCATCGAAGAATTTATACTTTTGAACTGTGGTGTTGGATAAGACTCTTGAGAGTCCCTTGGACAGCAAGGAGATCCAATGAGTCAATCCTAAAGGAAATCAGCCCTGAATATTCATTGGAGGGACTGATGCTGAAGCTGAAGCTCCAGTACTCTGGCCACCTGATGTGAAGAGCTGATTCATTTGAAAAGACCCTGGTGCTGGGAAAGATTGAGGGCAGCAGGAGAAGGGGGTGACAGAGGATGAGATGGTTCGCTGGCATCACTGACTCAGTGAACATGAGTTTGAGCAAATCCTGGGAGATAGTGGAGGACTGGGAAGCCTGGTGTGCTGCAGCCCATGGGGTCACAAAGAGTTGGATGCGACTGAGCGACTGAACAATGATACGTCAGCTCCGCGCCCGCCTGGGATCTGCAGTGAACGTCCGGCGTGGCCCCTGCCTGGATGCTCCTCCGGGAAGCTTTGTCTCCTCTACCTCAGGTCTCATCCGTGGGGTGGGCTTCCTGAGGCCCCCACTCCTCAGCGCTGTGGGACAGTCACGCCTGGTCATGTTCCCTCTGCCCTGACCCATGTACCTGTGAATGTGACACAATTTGGGTCTATAAGGGGTCTCTGCAGAGGCAGCCAAGTCAGGGGATCACAAGCGTCCTTATAAGAGGCAGACGAGGAGAGAGCAGAGAGGGAGGAGGTCCTGCGAAGATGCGGCCGAAGCTGGACAGACGAGGCCACAGCCTGGGGGCCCGGAGCCCCCAGAAGCTGGGGGAGGCAGGAAGGGGATGCCCCTCCAGAGCCTTTGGAGGGAGCCGGCCCCATCTACATCTTGATCTCAGGCTCTGGCCTCCAGGCTGGGAGAGCACTGGTTTTCTGCTGTTTCGAGCCCCGGACAGTGTTCCTTGTCACTGCCACACCAGGACGTGCCTGACACGCTCCCTTTAGCCCACTTTTCAGGCTGCAGCTTCATCTCACTTCTGAGAGAGGGGCACCCTGCTGCCCTCCCAGCTCTGCACCTACCTAGGAGCTCTGTCCCCACCCTCGAGCGGCTCTCTGATCACCCATGGATCCACGGGGACTCACATACTAATCACTATATGTTCTTGTTCAGCCGCTAAGTCGTGTCCAGCTCTTTCGACCCCATCGGACTGCAAGACATCAGGCTTCCTTGTCTATCACCAACTCCCGGAGTTTGCTCAAATTCGTGTCCGTTGAGTCAGTGATGCCATCCAACCATCTCGTCCTCTGTCATCCCCTTCTCCTCTTGCCTTCAATCTTTCCCAGCATCAGGGTCTTTTCCAATGAGTCAGCTCTTTGCATCACATGGCCAAAATATTGGAACTTCAACACCAGTCCTTCCAACGAATATTAAGGGTTGATTTCCTTTAGGATTGACTGGCTTGATCTCCTTGCTCTCCAAGGGACTCTCAACAGACTTTTCCAACACCATAATTTGAAAGCATAAATTCTTTGGCACTCAGCCTTCTTTGCGGTCCAACTCTCATATCCATACATGACTATTGGAAAAGCCACAGCTTTGACTAGATGGACCTTTATTGGTAAAGTAATGGCTCTGCTTTTTAATGTTCTGTCTAGGTTGGTCATAGCTTTTCTTCCAAGGTGCAAGTGTCTTTTAATTTCATGGCTGCAGTCACCACCAGTAGTGATTTTGGAGCCCAAGAAAATAAAATCTGCCATTGTTTCCTTTGATTTCCCATCTATTTGTCATGAAGTGATGGGACCGGATACCATGATCTTAGTTTTCTGAATTTTGAGTTTTAAGCCAGCTTTTTCATTTTCTGCTTTCACCCACATCAAGAGGCTCCTTAGTTCCTCTTCACTTTCTGCCATAAGGGTGGTGTCATCTGCATATCTGAGGTGATTGCTGTTTCTCTTGGCAATCTTGATTCCAGCTTGTGCTTCATCCAGCCCAGCATTTCTCATGATGTACTCTGCATGTAAGTTAAATAAGCAGGGTGACAACATACAGCCTTGATGTACTCTTTTCCCAATTTTGACCCAGCCTATCGCTCTAAAACTGTTGCTTCTTGTCCTGCATACAGGTTCCTCAGGAAGCAGGTAAGGTGGTCTGTTATTCCTATCTCTTTAAGAAGTTTCTACAGTTTGTTGTGATCCACACTGTCAAAAGCATATGCATTTCATGTTTTTCTGGAATTCCCTTGCTATCTTTATGATCTAGTGGATGTTGGCAATTTGATTTCTGGTTCCTCTGCCTTTTCTAAATCCAGCTCGTACATCTGGAAGCTCTCAGTTCACATATCGCTGAAGCCTAACTTGAAGGATTTTGAGCATGACCTTGCTAGCATGTGAAATGAGCTTTCTTTGGGATTGGAATGAAAATTGACCTTTTCCAGTCCTATGGCCACTGCTGAGTTTTCCAAATTTGCTGGCATATTGAGTGGACACTTTTACAGCATCATCTTTTAGGATTTGAAATAGCTCAGCTGGAATTCCATCAGCTCCACTAGCTTTGTTCGTAGTGATGCTTCCTAAGGCCCACTTGACTTCACATGCCAGGATATCTGGCTTTAGGTGAGTGACCACACCATCATGGTTACCTGGGTCAATACGACCTTTTTCGTATAGTTCTTCTGTGTATTGTTGCCACCTCTTCTTCTTAATATCTTCTGCTTCTGTTAGGTCCATACTTTCTCTGTCCTTTATTGTGCCCATTTTTGCATTAAATGATCCTTTGTTATCTTTAGTTTTCTTGAAGAGGTCTCTAGTCTTTCCCATTCTGTTGCTTTCTTCTATTTCTTTGCATTGTTCACTTAAGAAGACTTTTTTTTATCTCTCCTTGCAACTCTTTGGAACTCTGCATTCAGATGGGTATATGTTTCCTTTCCTCCTTTGCCTTTCACTTATCTTCTTTTCTCAGCCATTTGCAAGGCCTCCTCGGACAACCACATTGCCTTTTGTCATTTCTTTCGCTTGGGGATGATTTTGGTCATAGCCTCCTGTACAACGTCACGAACCTCCGTCCATAGTTCTTCAGGCACTCCGTCAGATCTAATCCCTTGAATCTATTTATCATCTCCACTCTATAATAATAAGGGATTTGATTTAGTTCATACCTGAATGGTCTAGGGATTTTTCCTGCTTTCTTCAATTTAAGCCTGAGTTTTGCAATGAGGAGCTAATGATTTGAGCCACAGTCAACCCCCTGTCTTGTTTTTGCTTGCTGTATAGAGCTTCTCCATCTTTGGTGGCAAAGAATTTAATCAATCTGATTTTGGTGTTGACCACCTGGTGATGTCCATGTGTAGAGTCGTCTCTTGTGTTGCTGGAAGAGGGTGTTTGCTATGAGCAGTGCATTCTCTTGGCAAAACTCTGTTAGCCTTTGCTGGGCTTCATTTTGTACTCCAAGGCCAAACTTGCCCATTACTCCAGGTATCTGCTGACTTCCTACTTTTGCATTCCAATCCTCTATGATGAAAAAGACATCTAATTTGGGGTGTTATTTCTAGAAGGTCTTGTAGGTCTTCATGGAACCACTCACGTTCAGTTTCTTCAGCATTGGTGTTTGGGGCAGAGACTTAGATTACTGTGATGTTGAATGGTTTGATTATTATTAAATTAATGAGTGAATGAATAACTACCTCACCTATCCATCCACCCATCCATTATCCATCCATCCACCCATCCATTCATCCATTCATCCGTTTATCCAACCACTGATCCGTCTACCCACACACCCACCCATCCATCCATCCACTTGGCCCCCATTTACTGATGCTTCCAGTGGGGGCCAGGGCTGTGGATACAGCTGAGCAGAGGATGGCCAGGCGTGCCCGCCGCTTCTGGTGTTCTGGCGGGGGCTGGCGGGTGAGAGGAGCAGGGGAAGCGTTCAGTGTGTCTAGGCTGGGGTGCTGCTGTTTTCAGCGTCAGCAAAGTCCTCCCTGATGAAGGGCCATCTCAGCAAAGGCTTGAAGGAAGCATGGGCGGGAACCAGGTGGAGACCTGTGGGATGACCCAGAGCAGGCAGCCCGTGCAAAGACCCTGAGGTGGGCTTACTGGGTGCGTCCAGGCTCGCCCAGCGGGCTGAGTGGGGGACAGAGGCACTCAGGGGAGGGAGGGGTTGCAGGCTGGCACAGGGGCTTTGTGGGCAAGGGAGGCGGGGAGCCCATGCAGGGTTTGAGTGAAGGGGGGATATGGACCGATGCGTATTTTAATGCTCACACTCACAGTTGGCAATCCATGAGCTGGGCAGTCGGAGGTGAGCGTCCACAGGGCTGCTCATGACCCTGGGCTCCAGGATTTTTCTGAGGTGTCAGAGCAACCCCTTTAATCGGGCACCGTGAACAACTGAAAGCAAAGCCGGGAGCCCTGTCTGTTTCCTTGTTCTCTTCAAGGCGGGATCAGGCTCAGCACCACCCAGGGGCTGAGAGGTAGTGATGGGGTCACGGCAGCTGAGGGCTCTGCCCTGTTTAAGGGCGTCCCTGACCCAGCCTCCCTGAAGAGCAGCTCTCCTTCAGCGTCTCAGACAATCAGCGAACTGACACGTGTGTTCCCCGTGTGCTGAACGGCTCCTGTGTACCAGGCACTGCACTGGCACGTGTTACTAGACTTAATCCTCACCACACACCATGGGGTGCCCTTCTTACAGATGAGGAAACAGACGCTCAGAGAGGACCGCCCGCCTCTCCGTCCGTCATCCATCCACCCACCCGACTGTTCATTCAGTCATTCCCCCGTCTGTCTGTCCCTCCTGCCCCCTGTGTTCAACAGCAAACAATCTTCTAGACCCTGAGGATACGGGACAGACCCGGCCCCTGCTCTCACCACTGAAGGGTAGATAAGACACGGAACACTGTATCACACAAATCGCAATTGCACTAGAATCCGGAGGCTCACCAGGTCGGAAGATGGAGCTCCCGCCGAGTGCGTAACCATGGCCTCACCCGCTCCGGTAGTCAGGGTGGGCTTCTCTGAGGAAGGGGCCTGTAAGTGGGATGAGTCAGGGGAAGCTGGTCAGGACAGTGGAGTGTGCAACAGAGTGTGCAAGGCCTCTGGAGACAGAAGGCCTCGGGGCGGTGGGGGGCTGGGGAGTGGGGGTGCTGGCCCGGCCGTGGATGGGGAGACTTCTCCTGCATCTTCTGGCCACGCTCACTTCCTCTGGAGTCCGTCAGCCATGCTGAGGGTGCCAGCACCTCCAGGTCTGTTTCACAATCTTTGCTCTCTTGGGCTCTCTGAAGAGTAGGCTACTCTGAAAGGGGACCTTAAGGTCAAGATGGACACTTGGAGGCTTCAGATGCTGAAGCAGTTTCCTTTGGGCCAAGTCAGCTGAAGGAGCGCGTGGGCCTAATTTAGGCTGAGCCAGGTTCACACGCTCACAGCTCCCCTGTCTGTTAATGGTACAAGCTGTTCGGACCTTTGGAACATTCCTCAGCTTTTATTGAAGGTAGGAAGAGTCATTTCTGGAATTAGCATTTAAATTGGCCCAAGTCAGCAGCTCTGCGGGAAGCCCTTTCCCCAGGTGTCCACTGCTGCAGAACCGGAGGCTGGAGGATGCCCTGCCGTCCTGTCCAGGGACCTCGTCCTGCCGCTTCCCTTAGAAGGGCGTGGTGCGTTCTGTTTAAATGACTCCAGGCCGTCTCCCTGGACGACAGCCTGGGAAAGGATGCGTGTTCCCGAGTGGTGGCTGCAGGGGAGGGGGTCTCGGCTGGAGAGGGGAGGTGTGAGCCTGGGAATCTTCTGCAGATAAGTGGTCTGCCCCCAGGCCCTGGGCTCACACCGCCACCGGCGGTTTCCAGTGCAAGGTTGTCGAAAGGGGAGACCGCGCAAAATGCTCTCCCAAGCTGTCATGTCTAGCCTGGTCCAGGCCAGACATTTTACACATTTCATGGCCCTATTAGTCCTCAGTCTTTTGGAGAGGGGTGACCGGTTGATCATTAACTCTTTGCTACGTGTGGCATCCACATTCTGGCCCAAGATAGCTCAGGCCAGCATGCTGATTCTGCCTACCCATTGGGCCATGGCCGGGCAGGCCTGCTTTCTTGCAGCGGGTGGAGCAAATTCTCCTGATGCCAGGGGCTGGGGCCTGGCCACGCCCTCCCCGGCTCCCTCAGGCACTGGCATAAAAGTGTAATTTTACTTTCTGGCAGTCCTCCCACCCCCTCATCTGCCCAAGGGTGCGAGTGTCCAGCCCTGGGGAGGCACACAGGCTCTGGTCTGGCTGTCTCCACTTCTGCTCATCATGTCCCACACCAGGATGGGGCTGGGGTCTTCTTTGCAAGAGCTCAGCCTCAGGGCCTAGTCTGGGACACTGCTCTGTCTTCCTTGAATTCCGTCTTAGATGTTCTTTTCCTACAAGAAATTCCTGCCAAAGGGCAAGCTTCGCTTGTGTTGAAAGTGTCCCAAATCAGCTTCTTGAATATCAAGAGTTGGGCAGCTTGCCGGGGGGTGGGTGGGAGTTAGGGGGTCACGCTCGTAATCAGATGCTCATTTCTTACAGCCACTGAACTTTCTAACAACCATCTGGAAACATCCTTTGCTTGCAGAGTCCAAAGGCATGGCAAGATGTTAAAACACGCACCGCAGTGAGCGAGGTCCCGGACACGCCAGCTTGTCTGCCAGCCCTGCCTCCCACAACAAGCGCCCCCGCTCAGCCCCACTCTGTGCCCCCCTCCTGGCCTTGGCACCCACCCCAGCTTCCTCTTCTGGGCACTGTGGGCTCCAGGGACACTTCTAAATGGTAGATGGCCTCCCTTACCCTGTGCTTAGAACTTTCTACATTTCCACCAAATGAAAGTCTGAGAGAGGTCTCAACTCCTGGCTTGATCCTAAATGGCAACTCCTTTTTCTGGCCTGCCCACCCCCCTGGCAGCTGCGAAGACATCCCTGGACATGGCACCTCCTTCCTTGCTCTATTCCCCCTGGCCGAGCCAGATGCCCCGTCCTGGGGCAGTTGCTCTGATGTCGTGGCCCTTCACTGACCTCTTGGCCCTTCACTGACCTCTTGGCCCTTCACTGGCGGACCCCCCTGCAGGACTGTGCTCACCAAGCTTTAGGCTCCTTCTGAGGATCTTCCTGTCGTATGGGGGTCCCCGATGCCCTCCCGTTTCTGTGAGTTTCGGGCCCAGGGTTGGCTCTGAGCACGGCTGTGGAGAAGGGGCAAGAGCACGCGTGAGAGGGAGCACGCAGGGCCTTGTCCTCGGCCTCTCGATCTCCTTGCAGTCCGAGGGACTCAGGCTCACAGCGTAGATGGTGCGGATGGCAGCAGCACCAACTCCCACGGGAAGACTGGTTCAAAGGCAGTGGTGCCAGAGGTGAGGGCACACAGGCAGAGGCAGACTGGGGCGGCCGAGGGCAAAGGCAAGGGGGCAGCGGATGTAGGCGGTGTGACTGTGAGCAAGTTAGCTAGGCTGTCTGTGCCCAGCTTTCTCCTTGTGGAAGCGGGAGATAGTAACATCCCTGGGGGGACTGGCAAGTCCCTGCCCCACTCAGGTGATGGGGAGTCAATGAGGAGGCCTGGGTGGTGGAGGTGAAGGCCCAGATCCAGAGTAAAAGACAAACCTGACCCCGGGCAGAGGTGTTGTACTGTTGTTCAGTCGCTAATTCATGTCTGACTGCGATCCTACCGACTGCAGCGTGGCAGGCTCCTCCGTCCTCCATTATCTCTTGGAGCTTGCTCAAACTCATGTCCATCAAGTCGGTGATGCCACCCAAGCATCTCATCGCCTGTCATCCCCTTCGTCTTCTGCCCTCAGTCTTTCCCAGCCTCAGGGTCTTTTCCAATGAGTCGGCTCTTCGCATCAGGTGGCCAAAGTATTGGAGCTTCAGCTTCAGCATCAGTCCTTCCAAAGGATATTTGGGGTTGATTTCCTTAACTGACCGCTTTGATCTCCTTGCTGTCCGAGGGACTCTCGAGTCTTCTTCACAGTTTGCAAGTGTCGATTCTTTGTCGCTCAGCCTTCTTATGGTCCAGCTCTTATATCCATACATGACTGCTGGAGAACCATGGCTTTGACTGTACGGCCCTCCGTCACAGGAGTGTTATGGGACAATGCTGTTTCGTTCCTGCTTGGCCCTCACATAGCACTGGGGGGGGGGGCGGGGNNGGATTGTGTCAGCCGTGGGGTTCCCGTTGGGCTCTCCTCACTGCTTGCTGGGTGACCTGGGGTCATATCCTGGCCCCTCCGGGCCTCTATCCCCATTTTTCATGTACAAGGGTGGCTGCCTCTGAACTACTGAAGGGCTGCCTGGGAGCTGCCCTTGGTGATACAGCGGGATTTCTAGGGCGTCTTCTAGGACCTGGGGCTGGGTGGCCCCTGGGGCCACGCCCCTCAGTCACTTTGCGACTACAGCGTGTGGCTGTCACTCACAGCCTCCAGTTTCTCTGGAACCGGTGGCTCCGATATACAGAACACTCCCCACCTGGAAACGTGGTCTCCGCCGAGAACCACCGGTGCCGAGACAGACCCAGAGCATTTCCTTTTGTCGGCACCAAACTTTGGTTAAGACAGAAGACCCTAAACAGAAAGGCTTTCATCAGAAGGGCCCTCAAACAGGATTGCCCCACAACGAATCCATGGGGCTGCCTTCCTGGTTCCCAGCCTCAAAACATTGCTTTGAGTTAGAAACACATGTTAATCACACACATCGAAATTCATACCTTGACAATTTCTTTTTTCACATCTATGCTCACAAGTGGAGTACTTTAGTGATTGAGAACATGTGCTAAAGAGCGATTTTGCCAATATTCACATACTCTGCTCTCTCTGGGGGTGATTCACTTGGCAGATCCCCAGCCATGAGACCCTGCAAGAATGTGGCCAGAAAAAGGCAACACCAAACAGAACCGAGTACTCTGTGCACGGCCTGGCCTTAGGAAGTTCACCTCCAACTGTCGCTGGAGAAAACTGGGACCAGCCTGGTTCCAGACAGATAGGACCGAGGGGCAGCTGGACAGGCAGCCACAACGAGGAGAAAATATGAGTGCCCGTCACCTGTCTTTATCGAGTGCTTTTACCAGGAGGCCGAGCCAAGGGCATTATCTGATTTAATTTAGAGGCTGCCAAACACCTCAGTCTGCCCCGCAGTCCCGGTTGACACCGGTCGTCTGGCGTCATCAATGAATGGTCGCCCCTGAAAAGTAAAAAGTCTGAAGGGTTCCAGTTTGGATGATAAAGACCACGTGGCTTCGTGTGTCTAGGGTGTGTCCCACTTTGTGAAGGAGCACTCCGAGGGTTGGCCGGTGGAGGAATCTGCCCAAGGTCATCAGTTGACTTCCGGGATTTCAAGTCTCAGAAATGTTCATTTGAGCCTTGTCCTTCTGTCTGCATCTCCATTGCTGCCCTGCAAATATCAGCTCATCAGTATCGTCTTTCCAGATTCCATATATATGCGTTAATATGCTGTATTTGTTTTCTCTTTCTGGCTTCACTCTGTATAACAAGTTCTAGGTTCGTCCACCTCATTAGAAGCATATTCGCTACCATATGTGAAATAAAGAGGCAACGGGAGTTTGCTGTGTGACTCGGGGAGCTCAGCCTGGGGCTCCGTGACAACCTACAGGGGTGGGATGGGGAGGGAGAGGGGAGGGAGTTTCAAGAGGGAGGGGGAGTATGCACACCTATGGCTGATTCACGTTCACGTATGGCAGAAGTCAAACCAATCTTGTAAAGCAATTATCCTTCAATTAAAAATAAATGAATAAATAAAAAGTCTCAGAGGTGGGCTCTGAAGCTGGGTGGGGCCAACCCTCCAGCCTTCCCTGTAACCTTGGCCAGCAAGTCCTTCCCACAATGAGGGGGCCTCCGAGGGCCCTGCTGTGGGAAGACCCCCAGGGTGGGGTCCCCCCCCGCGAAGCCCCACCTGTCCGGGAGCCCATCCAGCAGCCAGCGGCCGGGGTCCCAGGAAGAATTCTGCAGAGAGTGAGCTTTTTCCCCTTGAAGGAATAAAAAGCACACACACACACATTCCTGCGAATTAGAGGTGTGCCCGCGGAGAGGGCGGGCAGGGCCCCTTGACCGGCTGGCCGCCAGCAGCCCAGGCACGTGACAGCGCCGAGAGCCGCTGGCACCAACTCAGGCTGGGCGTTTGCAGTGGGCAGTGGTGCCAGGGCCGCGAGGTGGCCTTTCACCAGCTTGGCACCTCGACCACGTGACGGCCTGGCTTCAGGGCAGGCCGGTGCAGCCAAGGCCCGGTGCCCGCACACTTGCCGTCTCTGGCTGAGAAGGCTGGGGAGGCGGCGTCAGGGAGGAGTTCAAGTGCCGTGTCAAGTTCAGGAGATAGGCTCCCGGGCCCTGTCCCGGCTCCCGGCGCTCCACGGGGAAAGACCCTTCACAGTCTCCCACGCTGGGCCGTTTCCAGCGGCCCCATAGCTGCCCCATGGGGGTGGCGCACTCACTGCTTCCGTCTGGGATGGAGCTACCTCTTGGGGTGGCGCGAGGCTCCACCCTGGGGCTCCCTTCTAGAGTCCCGGCCTTGATGACCCGGCTTCCAAGCCCTGGGGCTGCTGTGTGCTTTGGTCTTTCAGAAACAGTGAAAGAAGAGCAGTGAGCCTTCATATATGTGTAGATACCAAAGATGGGAGACGTGTGACTGTCCTGGGGCAGCCATACATAGCAAGTGACCACAAACTGGATGGCTTAAAATAGCAGAAACTGCTTCTCCGCCCAAAGTCGGAAACCGAGGTGTGCCAGGGTTGCACTGGTTTCGGAGGCCCTGGAGGAAGCTCCTTCCTGCCGCTTCAGCTCCTGATGGCTGCAGATGTGCCAGGGCTTTCAGCTGCATCCCTCAGATCCCTCCCACCATCGTCACGTGGCCTTCTGGTCTCATCTCAAGACCCTTGATTCTGCTGGGCCCTAGAGGCCTCGCCCGCTTCACGCCCCAGCAGCCCTCCGCAGGAGCTGCTACTCCAGTCTTACAGCTGGAGAGGCTGAGGTCTTAGGAAACTCATAGGAGGTCAGGCCATCCAGCCTTGGAACTAAGATTCAAAAGCACAGAGCAAGAGCTCACAGGGCCTGGCTTTGAGCCTGTGCGACTTGGTTCCAGATCGTGGGAGGGTGAGGAGGCCAGTCTGGAGCCACTGAACCAGCTTGTTCATTCATTCAGTCGCTCAACCACAGACATGTTCATTCCTTCATTCATTCAAACACCTCCCACCGGCCAGGCACCGCTTCTTGTGCTGGGGATGGCGTGGACAGGACAGACCAAGTTCTGTCTTTGTGGCTACATTCTCGCCGGACTGGGGAGCCGTCCATTAGTGAAGCCCTCCCAAGGACACTCAGTGCGGAGGCAGGATGGGAGGACGGCAGCCTATCTGGAGGGGCTGGGGGTCCCCCAGGGGCGCGTGCCCCCTGTGGACTGGCTTTGCATCCCAGCAGCCACTTGTCAGCCCTGTGAGCTTGACCGGAGGGGCAGGGCTCTGCAGGCCTCAGTTTCCTCATCTGTGCAGTGGGGACACTGCCTTCTGGCTCAGGGCCAGTGTGAGGATGGATTGGCCCTCATGGGGTCCCCGGCCTCGGCCTGACTTTCTCCTTGTTGTTGTTCAGTTGCTAAGACATGTCTGACTCTTTGCGACCTCATGGATTATAGCCCACCAGGCTCCCCTGCCCATGGGATTCTCCAGGCAAGATTACTAGCGTGGGTTGCCATGCCCTTCTCCAGGGGAATCTTCCCGACTCAGGGATCGAACCCGCGTCTCCTGCACTGCAGGCAGGTTCTTTACCACTGAGCCACTTTCTCCTTAGGGTGACACTAATTGGCTTCCAGCTGAGGGAGAAGTGGCCTGGCCGTGTCCCTGTCACTCTCCCAGGCCCTACCAACGCCTGGCCAGTGAGCAGGGGTGAGAAAGGCCACAGCTGGGTGGAACAGGCTGGGTGCACTGGCCAGGACCCCAAGGCCGGCCGGGAGGGGGCCTCGGGGGCCAGCAGGGACCCTCAAGTCCCCTCTGCTGCAGGCCCTCGGTCGAGTGGCCTCACCCTCCTGCCCACTAGGGGAGGGTGAGTCCCCTGAGCTGGTGGGGCTACCAGGCCATCCTGGGGTCTTCTGAAGGCCAAAGTCTGGGTACCTGGCTGGGGCAGGGAGGTGGGCAGCTGGCACGAGTCCCCTTCTGGCCACGCTGGCACCATGGCCGGGGGTTTGCCTCGCGTACCCTGTGTTCGATCCTCAGCTGCTCTCACTGACTTCCCCAGGCAGTAGTTTCTCCCAGTCCTGGAGGCTGGAAGCTGAGATCCAGGTGGGGGTGGGGGGTCTGGTCCTCCTGCGGCCTCCCTCCTGGGCGAGCAGACGGCCGTCTCCTCCCCGTGTCCTCACAGGGTCGCCCCTCTGTGTGTCTATGCCCTGACCTCCTTATCAGGACCCTGGTCCTGTGGGATTAGGGCCCAACCTAGTGACCCTGTTTGACCTTCATTACCTCTTTAAAAGCCCCATCTCCAAATGCAATCACTTTCTGAGATCCTAGGGGTTGGGATCCTAACACACGCATGTGGGAAGGGACGCAACTCAGCTTAGAAACTGCCTTTTGGAGGGAAGTTGTCAGGATGCAGAAAGGGAGACGCTCGCTCTGGAGATGTGGTCCGGGAAGCCTCCCCCAGCCGCGTGCAGGGTGCGGGGGTTGGGGGAGGTGAGGTGTGTGTGGCCCCTGTGGGCCCGCCCAGGATGACATGTGCTGGCATAAACCTGGGCCCCTCTGGGGTCGCGGGTTCCGTCTGGGGATGTAGAGGGAACAAGGTTAACAGCAGGGTTTTCTTGAGTGGTACCCTCCCGTGGACTCACCGGAGTCCCTGCCACCTGCTGGGGATGCCCTGTGCCGCCCCGTAGGGGTCAGACACCAGAGGGGGCAGCACCAGCTGCAGGCAGCGGGCGGCTCGGTGATGGGCGGGGCCTGGGAGCCAGGACTCTAGGCTCAGTCCTGCGCGGCTGCTCCCTGGCTCTGCAAGAATGTCCCTTTGCCTCGGTTTCCCCATCTGTCCGGTGAGTCAGAGTGGGGGTTCGGATGGGGTGACGCCTCGAGTCTCAGGATGTGCCCTGCCCTCAGGGGCTGAGCAGGGGAAGAGGGACAGTCCTTGGCTGTCCTGGAGCAGTGTTCAGACACGCGGCCCGGTGTGGACTTGGGCACCTTCAGCTCGCCGGTCTGCCCGCGGCCTTCACCTCCCCCCTACTTCCCATCCTCCTGGGGGCCTCCAGGTGGCCTCCCTGAGAGCACAGGTGAAAAGTGAAACTCAAGGTTCAGACCACAGGCGCTCAGGTGGCGTGTCAGTGTGCAAGTGTGTGCGTGAGCGTAAATGACAAGGAGTGTAGCACATACGTGTGCATGCAGGTCATGCGTGTGCTTGTGGGTAAGCACATGCACGTGTGCAGGTGTGTATAGACTTGTGGTGCATGTGTAGGCACCCGTGTGTCTCTTTTTAAACAAACATGCGTTTGGCCGCTCCGGCCTTAGCTGTGTCCAGGATCTTCCGTCGCTGCACGCAGCCTCTCCCGTTGTGGAGACTGGCCTCAGCGGTTACGGCGTGCAGGCTCAGCTGTCTCAGGGCGCCTGGGATCCTAGTTCCCTGACCAGGGATTGAACTCCAGTCCCCTGCGTTGCAAGGTGGATTCGTGGCCCCTGGGCCCCCGGGGGGGATCCACGTGTGTGTCTCTTCCTCTGTGTGCATGTGGGCGTGTGTGCTGCTGGCTGCGTGTTCTGTGAATCACAGCAACCCTTGGCGTGTCACACCTTTTGTTGCTACAGTGATCGCTTCCAGAGACTCGTGTGTGGCAGGTGTGGGTCTGCTCTGCTTCACGACCCTGCAGGGCAGACGCCACCCCCACTTTACAGATGGGAACACCGAGGCTTGTGGAGGTGAAGGGCCCTACCTGGGATTCACGCCCTGACTCCAGAGTCTGCAGACACTCTAGCTCAGTGCCTCCTCCCTTCTGGAAGGTGGGTCTCTGGTTCAGCTCCTCCCGTCCCCTCCATGGAGGAGACTTGCCCCTCTTTGCAGATTCACGCTCCCACATCCTCCACTGGTCCTGTGGGGCTTAGGGGGCTCCTTGGTGGCTTGGTGGTCGGGTGGGTCCACATGCCTGCCGGGCCCCACCTGCAAGCTCCGGCTGTTTCGCCTCTTCCTGCCATGGGCCTTGGGCAAGCTGATCAGTTTCCACATCCATCACCTAGATCTGAAATCTGGCAACTCCAGCAAAACCCCTACACAGTGCCACGTGCCCAGAGGTCTTGTCTCACTTGATCATGGGGTCAGGGAGGTAGGGATTATTGTCCCATTTTCCAGATGGGGATGTTGAGGCTCAGACAGGTGAGTGGCTGCCCTTGGTCACAGAGCCAGGTTGTGAAGTGGGTTTCTCTGACCCCACGTCTGGTGGGGCTTGTCTCATGGCCTCTCAGTAGCCCAGGCCGCCGGGGAAGCTGCAGTGCTGAGCAATGAGCAGAGTTCAGTTTGCGCACGAGAGCGGCCAAGCTGGCAGAGCACTCGGCTGGGAGAGAGAGTGCTGCGCTGGGAGCCCCGCGTGACCTTGTGGAGTGCCTTCCCCTCCCGGTGAGCGCCTGTCCTCCTCTGTGGCAGCTCAGCCCGCGTCTAGCTGGGCCTGGGCGATGACGCCCGAGGGCTGGTTCCGGGCTGCTGTTTACCCAGGTTCTGCATGGAGGGTTTGACCTCAGGCCCGCTCCCCACCCTCCGGCCTGCTGAGCCCGCCTCCCCTCGGCTCCGGCTGACTCACGGCTCTGCTATGTGTCCTGCGAACATTCTGGAGCCCTCGCCCTGCAGCGGGGCTCTCTGAGCTGGCAGATGGCCGGGCAGTGCTCTCTACCCCAAGTGGGGGGCGTTTGGGTCCCCTGAGAAGCATCCATCTCTCTTCCTGCGTCTTTCCACGACAGCAGCACGCTCCTGTGTCTGTGACCCCAAAAATGCTACTGATGGAGACTTCCCTGGTGGTCCAGCGCCTACGACTCTATGCTCCCAATGCAGGGGCCCGGGTTCGATCCCTGGTCAGGGAACTAGATCCCACCCACATGCTGCAGTTGAGAGTTCGCATGTGGCAACTGAAGATCCTTCGTGACCCCCTGAACTGCACCCTCCAGGCTCTTCTGTCCATGGGATTCTCCAGGCAAGAATACTGGAGGCAGTTGCTCTGTCCTTCTCCAGGGGGTCTTTCTGATGCAGGGATCATACCCGTGTCTCTTACATCTCCTTCATCTGCAGGCAGGTTATTTATCACTATTGCCACCT
This sequence comes from Procapra przewalskii, assembly GCA_006410515.1. Lineage (NCBI taxonomy): Eukaryota > Metazoa > Chordata > Mammalia > Artiodactyla > Bovidae > Procapra > Procapra przewalskii. Next base: position 1,878,122 of record SJYF01001046.1, on the reverse strand, counting down.
GGGAAGCCCCCAAGACAGGGTTCAATCCTTGGGTCAAGGAGATTCCCTGGAGAATGAATTGCCAACCCGCTCCAATATCCTTGCCTGGAGAATCCCCATGGACAGAGGACCCCACAGGCTATAGTCCATGGGGTCGTACAGTTGGACTTGACTGAAGTGACTTAACATGCAGACATCCAAAATACTATTTTAGCACATCATCGATAAAATCATTAGCAAAATATCTTGCATTCTTTTGCACACCCTTAATTCTCCAAAACCCTGTGTTATTTTTACAGACAGCAGGTCTCGGTTAGGATGTTCCAGGTTCAACATCCTGCCAACGTAGCTGAATCTAAAAAAAAATCCATGTTACATTGTCTGGGTTTTTAATTTTAAATTTATTGAAGTGAAATAAAATTTAAACAACATTTTGAAGTCTCACTAGCCGCATGCTGACCGAGTCCAGGGCCATGTATAGCCAGAGGCTGCCGTATGGGTGGCCCCGGTCTGGACATCACCTGATCCTCCCCTCACTTAGCCAGGTCCCCTTCCCTGTGACCTGGGTGGCCCCTGGCTCGCCCGAGATGCTCATCTGTTGGAGGACTGGGTCCTGGGGACATTAGAGGGGTGATAAACTGGGATCTTGGGAGGCAGGCTGGGAGGGATCTTCACCCGTTGAAGCCTGATCTCCCTGCCCCCCACCCCATCCTCGCTGTGGCTGCGGGTCTGTGTCCTTGAGCACGTTGCCTCCCCTCTCTGGGGCTCCCCTCAAGCCCTGCTTCTCCATCACTGACACCTACAAGTCAGGGACTGTAGCTGCCCTCGGAGGCCCGCATACAGGTGGCGCTTAATAGTGGCTTAGTGCCTGAACAAGGCAGGTGCTGGCCTTGCCGCCCGAGCCGCCTGCCGCTGCCTTTTCCTTCTCCCACCACAGGTGCCCAGTGGCCTTCCTCGGGGACCCCTGAATCCCACTCATGGATGACTCTGACCAGAGCCCGGGGCCGGCCTCTTCCCATGCTGAGATCCACTCCCGTCATCCCGACGGCTCCCCGTGGGAGGCAGGGGCCACGTAACACCCCTTTGGGGGTGAGCAGACCAGGGCACAGAGAGCCACCTGCCCAGAGTCGCAGAGCTTGCAAGGAGCAGAGACGGGACTTGGCCCCAGAGGAGCCAGCTCCCACCCTCCGGGAAACGCTCGCTGAGCCGGCGTCTTCTCCGATAGCTGGGGTCCTGGTTCCAGTCCTGGTTCTGCAGTCTTCTGGTTCTGGCCTCGGACTCCCCCCCTGGACCGCGGGTGGGTCAGACCTTCTGACGGTCAAGTTTCTTCCAGCCTTCAGGGGCTCTGCCTCGCTGCTTACTTTCCTTTTTGTGAGTTGATTCGGCTTTGGTGGTGGACCCGAAGGCAGGCCAGACCAGGTGGCTGGGAAACCATACCCCGCAGCCCGGCCCCTGTTGGGGGCGAGGCCCTGCTCGCGGCCTGCTGAGGGCCGGGCCAAGAGGCTCGCCCGGCTGGATCCCATGGCCAGGGGGAGCCTGCTCTGCCTCTTGGCACTGCGGCCGCGCAGCTGTCGGGGCTGGCCACGTGCTGTCACCGGGCTGGCGCGGGTGGCCGGGCAGGGTGGAGGTGGGTGTGTGTGCCGAGGGGCCCCATCGTTGCGAGCAGCTCTCGCGGGTCCTGCCAAGTGGTGGTGGAGCCGGGCCCAGGTGCCAACGTGCTTGGTAACTGGATTGCTATTTGAAAAATTGAAGCAGTGTCAAGACAATCTCACCTCCATGCTCCTATCGGGAGGCTGGAGCCGGCTGGGTGGCGGCCTGTTTGTGCAGGGCGGCCAGTGGGAAGGTGCCCGGGGACGGAGCAGATTATCCGGAGAATATTATCCGGCCAGCGCCTGGGCAGAGGCAGAGGCAAACAGAAGAGAGTGCTCAGGCTGGGCCTGATGCCGCACAGCTGCTGACACCAGGTGCTGGCCAAGGGCTTGCCCGGGACCTACTGTGTGCCGGGAGCTGGGGAGGCAGCAGGTTCGAGGCTGATGTCTCCAGGGGGCCCAGGGCCCGGACGTAGGAAACCATTCCAACTTCTTTTAAAATCAGAGTTAAAAAAAAAAAGAGCTGTTATGTTGAAGAAAATGTTTAAATATATGTACTGGGTTGCACAGCGTTTTTGCAAAATTTGTGTCTGCCTGGAACCTCAGAATGAGATGTTATGTGGAAATGGGGGTCTCTGTAGAGGTGATGAGTGAAGACCAGCTTCCGCTGGAGTAGGGAGGGCCCGGATCCAACGACTGGTGTCCTTACAAGAGGAGAAGACACACAGACGCACAGTGAGGCAGACTGGGGGCACGCAGCCACAGCGGGGGCTGCCTGGACCCCCGGAAACTGAAGAGACAGGAAGGGTACGCCCATTCCCCTGCCCCAGAGACCTCAGCGGCAGTGAGGCCCTGTGGACACCTTGATTTTGGACTTCCGGCTTCCACACTGTCGGGGAATAAATCTCTGGTTTGCAGTGATTCATTGCAGCAGCCTTGGAAAAGTAACCCAGGTGGTGCCAGTGGTAAAGAATCAATCTGCCGGTGCACGAGACGCAAGAGACACGGGTTTGATCCTTGGGGCTGGAAGATCCCCTGGAGGAGGAAAAGGCAGCCCGCTCCAGCATTCTTGCCTGGGAAATCCCGTGGACAGAGGAACCTGGGGGCTACAGTCCATGGGATTGCAAAGAGTCAGACGCCACCGCGCCCTGGACGCTGGGAAAGCCACAGGGTATAACGTTAATTTGCTCTTAGTCCAACAAAGTCGTAAACAGAAATTGTTCTCATTATTTTTAAGGAAAGAAGGACCCCTTGAAAGCAAAATTGTCCCTGAGGCCCTTGAAAGTCTTAATTTAAGGTCGCAAGGCTTGCCCTTCTTCTGGGAACTGAGGGCTGTGACCTGTGAATTGGGAACTCGGTGGCAATGGGGCGCCTGGATCAAGGGGTGGGCACGGAGCGGGAGTGAGTTTGCGGGGTGCGGGTGGGGCCCCAGAGGGAGAATCTTGGTTTCCGCCTGGCTTGGCTGTCTCCTGACTGTGTGACCTCGAGGAGGGGCGTGGCCTCCCTGTCCAAGGTAGCTGCTTATCTGTTAGGGCCTTATCTGCTAGCAACTGCTTCAGAGTCTGCGTAAGGCGCCGTCTGAGCCCGTCACCACAGCCCGGGGTCTTCCTTCTGCAGAAGCACGGGTTTCGGAGTCTGGGGCGGCGGGGCCTGTGGCCTTGTCCACCACCCGGTACTGGGAGACGAGCCGGGAGGGCGTTCCATCCGGGCCGAGAAAGACACGCTCTCCCTCCAAGCGTGTCCTGCCGCTGAGCTCAGGGCCCCTTTCTTTGCAGATTCTCCTCCTTGTGGTCAGCTCAGTATCACGCAGGTCCTTGCCAGAGGCCTGGGAGGCCAGCCTTTGCTTCTCCCAGCCAGGCGGCCCTTCCTCCAGGTTGCTGTGTGTCCACCTGCCAGCCATGGGGACCCGAGCAAGCAGACGCCAGGACCCCAGGATGAGCTGGATGAGGCCCCAGGACCGTCCAGGCGCCAGGGTGGTTTGGAAAGGTCCCCACACCAGGACTGCTTGGCGTCTTGGGACGCGGGCTGCCTGGCCGTCAGGGAGAGACACTGGCCAGTCCCAGAGCCACCGGCATCTGGGCAGCGAGCCCCAGGGACAGGGGCGCTGGCTGCCCCCGTCCCACATCCCTGTGCTTTGCACACATCATCGCCATGAAGCCGCTTGGAGAGACGCGGGTGTGGACAGGATTTCAATTCTCACCTCACAGGGAGGGAGGCCCAGATGGGTGGCTGCAGCGGGTGGTGCGGCTGGGTGGGAAGGCCAGGCAGAGGCCCCTCAGAGGGAGCGGGGACGGATGTCTGGACCTGCTGGACGGCGGAGCCTGCAGGGGCCCCGGGGCTCAGGGCTGCATTCCTGCCTGTAGGTGGGGCGTTCTGCATGTGCTTTCCCCAGGCTAGGAATCCGGAGCTGAGTGTTCATGGGCCGGCTGCTCAGGGCCAGGGGTTCCTGACGCCCGGAGAATCGCGGATCAGGTTGGGTTGGGCGGAAGGTTTTAACTCCTTCCTACAGACACCTCCTGCCTGCTGAGAGCTGCGGTGTGGACTCTCTGATGCCCCAGGTTGGAAACACAGCTCCTTCTCCCCTCCCCGCAAACCCTCCCAAATCCCTCCTGGGTGGACCTGGGATGCTGTCCTGCGTCCCCTCCCTCCCTCCTCTAAACCTTAGCCCCCTTGGGACAGGGGTGATGCTGACCTCCGTCACTTCTGGGGCTTGATAGATGGTTCTCAGGAGGAAAGGGGCAGCCACGCGCTCTGGTCTAGGACAGGGTCTTGGGGTCAGGTGAAGCCATGAGCTTCCTGAAGGCAGGGCCCTGCTCGGTGTGGTGTCTCATATGCCCCAGTCCTCTGTCTTCAAGTCTTGGGACCTTTTCTGTTCTCATGGTTGTCGGAGGAGGAGTGAGTGTTCATGGATCAGTGAGACTGTGTTCCCTTCTGACTCGTGTCCTCTCCTTGTGAGCCTGGGCAGGTCAGCTCCTGGCAGCCTCCTTCTGGAAAGCAGCTGAAGCTGGCAGCAGGCTCAGCTGCTCCTGGGGTCAGCCTGACAATGGCCTTGGAGGTCTAGGGTGTGGGGCTGAATCTCAACTCCATGGCATCCGTGCTGGGGGATGCCAGGTGACTTCACTTCTCCAGGCCTCAGTTTGCTCATCTGTAAAATGGAGAGCACACAGGACCCACTGGAAACCTGGGCAGAAGGGACAATGAGGTTCAGTTGTACATCTGTTACACAGGACATACTCGTCCCCTTCTTCCCACTTTATTAATTTCAGTGAGAGGGTGATGACTCCTGGAGGGGATGTCATTGGGTTAGAATTACCATGCAGGAAGTTTTGACAGTCCGATGCCTTTTGATAAAAGTATTCAGGGTCCTCAACCACCACTGCAATCAAGGCATAGAGCTGTCCCATCACCCCCAGAGGTCCTTCTTGCTGGTCCTTTGCAGGCAACACCTCCCCCACCCCAGCCCCTGGAAAGCACAGATCTGGTTTCCGTCCCTATGGTTTTGCCTTTTCCAAGGTGCTTAAGTAGAATCGTGCAGCACGCAGCCTCTTGTGTCTGGCTTTATCACTTAGCCTAACACATCTGAGATTCACCCAGGATAACGTGTGTGTTTGCAGCCAGTTCCTTCTTACTGCTGAGTATTACGTGAGTAGAGCATGAACACTGAGTTGTATGAACGGGCTACAGTTTGCTTTCCCATCCGCCAGCTAATGGAGTTTTGAGTTGCTTCCATTTGTGGCTAATATGTGGAAAGCTACTACAAAGATTTGGGTCTAGGTTCTGTGTGGACGGGCTTTCATTTCTCTTGGGTGCATGCCAGAGTGGGATTGCTGGACCGCACACTAAGTGCTGTTGCTCAGTTGCTGAGCTGGGTCTGACTCTTGCAACTCCATGGACTACAGCACACTGGGCTCCTCTGTCCTCTACCATCTCCCAGAGTTTGCTCAGACTCCTATTTATTGAGGTGGAGATGCTCTCTAACCATCCCATCTTGTACCACCCCTTTCTTTTGCCTTGAATCTTTCCCAGCATCAGGATCTTTTGCGATGAACTGGCTCTTCGGATCAGGTGGCCAAAGTATTGGAGCTTCATCCTCAGCACCAGTTCTTCCAGTGAATATTCAGGGTTGACTTCCTTTAGGATTGACTGGTTTGATTCCTTGCTGTCCTGCTTTTCTGGTGAAGAGTCTGTTCAAATTTTGCTCAGTAAAACATTTAGGCTGCTTTGTCTCATCACTGAGCTGTAATATTCTTTCCGCATTCTGGACTTAGACCTTTATCAGACATGTGTTTTTCAAATATTTCCTCCCAGACTGTGGCTTTTCACATTTTATTAACAGTGTCTTTGGAAGATCAGAAAATTTTGTTTCTATGAAGTCCAGTGTATAATTTTTAAATGAACTTTTTTTTTTTTTGCACCTTAAGAATTTTTTGCCTAACCTAAAGTCACAAAGAGTTTCTGTTTTCTTCTAGATGTTTTATAGCTGTAGGTTCTACATTTAGGACTATGACCTGTTTTGACTTTGCCTAAGCTGACCTTTGTCTTTGGTGCTCCCTAAGCCTATTTATCTTCTGGACTGGGGGATGGCCTCTTCCAGGGGACCCAAGGCCAGAATCCTGCCCACTGCTCAGAAGACATAATGCCTGGGACTTGTCCTTCCTTTGCAGCCTGGGGCAGTTTCTGCCTCCGCGGACCCCAGAGTAGCTCCACCCTCCTCCCCATGATACCTGGGGCACCTTTCTCATCAGTGTGCCGAGCTCAGCCACCTCTTTGTCATAGTCCACCAACTCCCTTCACCGTCAAGGGATTACTGGCCCCATTTCTCAGATGGAGAAAGTGAGTTTAAGGGGACTGCATTATGCATCTGGGCTGGAGGGCAGCAGAGCTGGGAGCTGAACCTGGACCACTTTGCTTCTCCAGGTCCATCCTCTCCGTGGGGGCGGTTGTGAACTTCTCCACGCAGGCACCTGGGAATGATTTATCCAAGGAGGGTTGGCACACTTTTCCCTGGGTGAGTGTGCTGTCTCCCCAATGGGGTAAGCTCCTCCTGCCCAATGATTTCTTACATTTTGTGTCTCTTCCCACAAAATCTGGCCTCGTATATCCAGGAGAAGTTCACACAGAGACACCTATGTGTGAGTCAGACTTTTAAGTATGGCATCGTCTCCCCACAAAGGTCCTCACAGGGGTTGGCAGCCTGGCCAGGTGGCTGACGGATTTGGCGATCACACCATCCTTGTGCGCAGTGTCTGGTATACAGCAGGCACTCAGTAACTGTAGCATGAAGGGATGAACTGAGAGCCAACTGCCCAGTGCGTATCGTCAGTTATAACAAAACCCAGTGGATGATGACCCTCAGGGTCAAGGCTCAGTGTCTAAGACCAGCCGAGACTTGAGTGGTGTGTTTTCTGGGCTATCTGGGTTCATGGGACATGGAATGACCTGTTGAGGCTGGGCCTAGAACCTAGGAACCCGTTGCCCACAGAAACGTCTTGGAACCCAGGTTGTCTTGGCCAACCCGTCCCCTCCTCGGAAATGGCCCCAGGATGATTGAGGGCTGGCTGGCTCAGCGGCCTGGCCAAGGCTCTCTGAAGTTGGGAGGTTTTGTTGCCGATAAAGATGGGCTCGCTCTGGGATGGGGCCTGGTGGAGCTCAAGACTTCTGTCCATTGCAGGCTCTTACTGGTGACAAGCGGCCTCCAGCAGGAGCTGGCCTGGGGGCAGGCCTCCATCTTGAGGATGGGGTTCAGACAGGCTGGGACCTGGACCATGGGCTGTGGTGCTTGTTCCTGGACAAACATCTCTTTGAGCAACAAAGCTCAAGCTAGATTATAAATAGCGGTGTGCATGCCTGTGCACGGACAACAAGACCCAAAAAGACCAGAAATGGGGCTTCCCTGGCGGCTCAGTGGTAAAGAATCCATCTGCTAGTGCAGGGGACAAGCGTTCGATCCCTGATCCAGGAGGTTCCCGCGTGCTGCGGAGAGATGAGGCCCGTGTGTTGCAGCTACTGCGTCTGTGCTGCTCTGGAGCCCGGGAGCTGCAGCTGCTGAAGCCCGTGCGCCCCAGAGCCCCTGCTCCACAGCAAGGGAGGCCCACACACTGTGAGGAAGAGCAGCCCCCACTTGCTGCAACCGAGAGAAGCCCCTGAGCAGCGACGAAGACCCAGCACAGCCAAAAATAAATAGAGACGAAAACCCAGCTGCCACTTCCAAAGAGCCAAGAGCAAAAGCAGGAGTTCGGGAGCAAAAACAGAGTGCTGAGCATGCCCCCTGCACCCAGAACCACCAAAGAGTGGGCAGACCACCCAAGCCACTGTGCCCCACGGGGCCGGACCCCTGGACCCACCCCCACCCTCGCCCCATGTAAGGAACCCGTTAGTCCCTCCCAGCCCCAGCGGGGGGAGCCAGGGAACCTGTTACTCGTTCTCGCTGCCCCCTGCAGCAGCAGGATCCCCGAGAAAACCTTGCCTGAATTTCTTGTCTGGCCTCTGATCAATTTCTATTGGTGAAGGAGGCCAAGAACCCCGGTCAGAAACAGGAGACAAAAGCTGGGGGCAGACTCTCGGCCTCCGGTCCACAGGCGGGAGTCCTGCTGGGACCCCCGTGTCTGACGTTCACGGTGATCTGTCTGCAGGA
>SJYF01001046.1:1857079-1869142 GCA_006410515.1 Procapra przewalskii | reverse complement strand
TGGGGTGCTCCTCACCTGTGTCTCCCTGTTGTTCCCCTCCCCGCCCCCAACACGGTCAGTGACCCGTGTCAAGGCTGGAGTTGTTCTAACTGCTGGAGTAAGGCGAGCTCGGTCCCGGAAGGGGGGACACTTGTCTTGGGGCACCCAGCTCCCCGTTGCAGACCCTGCTGTCAGCTGGCAGGGCCAGGGAGGGGTGGGTGGCGGTGACAGGGGAGGACAGCCCAGTAAATGTCGGCTGGGCGCAGCCTCGGTGTGACTTGGCCAAGGAGACGCCTGTTAACCCAGGGCCAGTAGAGCTAAGGCAATGCTCAGGATGCTTGCTTGGACAGCAAGGAGATCAAACCAGTCCATCCTAAAGGAAATCAACCATGGATATTCATTGGAAGGACTGATGCTGAAGCTGAAGCTCCAGTACTTTGGCCATCTGATGGGAAGAGCCGACTCATTGGAAAAGACCCTGATGCTGGGAAAGATTGAGGGCAGGAGAAGACGGGGGTGACAGAGGATGAGAGGGTTGGATGGCATCACCGACTCAATGGACATGAGTTTGAGCGAGCTCCGGGAGATGGTGGAGGACAGGAAAGCCTGATGTGCCACAGTCCACAGGGTTGCAAAGAGTCGGACCCAACTTAGGAATTCGGTGTGGCACCCCAAAATAGCAACAGCAACTTGGTGTGGCACCCCAAAAGTGTCTCAATAGCACCAAATGCCCGTTGGTGGGCAAGTCACTTCTGGTGAGACCCACTGCTTCAAACTGGCCCCACTTTACAGAGGAGGAAACTGAGGCTCGAGAGCAGCCAATGGCTGCCTCAAGGGCGACCTGGGGTCACTGCACCACCCACCTGCTGTCGGCCCCCAGCTTTGAGGGTGCGAGGTGGTCCAGACTCTTCTGGCCCCCGCGGCCTCCTCTCCATGCTTCCTCAAGCCTAGCGCCCAGGTGGGCCATGAGCTCTGGGAGATTTGGGGCTGATGCTGCCATGGGAAGAGACGCCCAGGGCCAGGTCGGAACCCAGGTGTGTGCTCGGCAGGAAGTATCACAGGAGAGATGGGCCGCCCCGCAGAGGGTTATCTTAATCCCTGGTTTCCTTTGCTTCTCCTCCTGGCTCTCCTCCTGCTTCTCAAACAAGTCTTAGAGATCACCGCCCCCGCCCAAACACACACACACACACACACACACACACACACACACACGTCATACAAAGGGGTTTTCACACCTGAAAGCACCCTGGGCTTCATAGACTTTGTGTTGTGACAAAGGGGCTCATTTCCTGATAGAGGGGAGCCATCCTCTGGCCCTTATGCAAGAGCGGCTTGGCTAGGGAGTCTGCATTGTCCCGTGCCCCCAGCCACGGACCAGCATCTTAATGCGCCGATTTACCTGGAAACACGAGACGCCTCATCCAGGCTTAGCCCCACTGACGACATCTGAGTTCAGATTATGTGGTGAGAAATGTCGGAAATAACTGGGGGTTTGTGGGTGGTGGTGGCGGGGGGGAGTGAAACCCCACTTGGCTGGCATCTCAACAGCAGTGGCTAGATTCCCAAACTGTGGGGTTGGGAATCCAAAAAGTTCGTTTGGATTGTTTCCGTCACATCTTGCAGAAAACCCCGAACAAACTTTTGGCCGACGCAGTAGTACGACCGTGCCTTGTCTTGTGAAGCGTCCGCTTATATCTGCCACTGGACCTGTGTGACAGCCCTCCTGTGGCATTGCTCGCAGCCCCACTACTTCCTGGGAAAAGGGACAACATGTGGCAGTGTGTGACTGGCCCACGGGGTCCCACGGGATGGTGCTCCTGGCGTCCAAGCTCCTGGGCGGCCCCAGGAGGGGGCTGCTTCTGGGCAGTGATTGAACTCCGTGGAAGCAGCTACTCTGAGCTCTGCCAAGGTCAGATGGGACAGGATGGCCGTTTTGCAGGATGATATAAGAGGAAACTTAAAAGCAACATCAGCTTCTCCTTTGAAGAAGTGGGCAGAGAGGGGTTTGGAGAAAGAATGCAGAGACTCCTTGGGTGGGGCCAGCCAGGCTCTTAAGCACGGTGCGCGCACGCTCAGTCTTGTCTCTGCGACCCCACGGAGTGTAGCCCGCCAGGCTTCTCTGTCCATGGTATTTCCCAGGCAGGAATGATGGAGTGGGTTGCTATTTCTTCCTCCAGGGGAAATTCCCTGTTCAAGGATGGAACTTCCGCCTCCTGCATCTCCTCCACTGCAGGAGAATTCTTTACCCACTGAGCCATCAGGGAAGCCTAGGTTCTGAAGTTTGTTAAAAATATCTGTCCCACAGGATTCACAGTGTCATTTGCAAGAGGCCAATCATGGCGGGCTGTTGATCCCCTCTCTGGTCTCCCTTCCCCCTTTCTGAGGAAACTGCAGAGGCAGATCTGAGGGAAATGTGCCCAGCCAGAACTCCTGACCTCCTGGCTGCTTTGGAATCCAGGGCAGGTGACACTGTTCTTGCCAAAGGGATGTAAGCAGAAGTCAGCTAGAGATTCCCCGGTCAGCTTTTGCGTTTCTAGTCTAGGCATCATTGCCCCCCTACCCTGCCCAGACCTCGAACGCTTTTCTTCTTCTTGGACTGTGGGTTAAAGGCTGTAGGTGCAGCAGCCATTTTTGTCCATGAAGATGAGACTTCAACCTCAGGAGGCTGGAGTCAGAGGCATTTGGATATTGATGGCATACTGTCCCAACCCTTGTTGGGGGAGAAAACTAAACTCCACGGGTTAAGCCTCTGTTGGGAGTCTCAAACTCCTTTCGACTGCTGCATACATCTCCCCCTGGTGTATATAGTTCAGTTCAGCTCAGTCGCTCTGTCGTGTCCGACTCTTTGTGACCCCACGGACTGCAGCATGCCAGGTCTCCCTGTCCATCGCCAACTCCCAGAGTTTACTCAAACTCATGTCCATTGAGTCAGTGATGCCATCCAACCATCTCATGCTCTGTCATCCCCTTCTCCTCCTGCCGTCCATCTTTCCCAGCATCAGGGTCTTTTCAAATGAGTCAGTTCTTCACATCAAATGGCCAAAGTATTGGAGTTTCAGCTTCAACATCAGTCCTTCCAATGAATATTCAGGATTGATTTCCTTTAAGATGGACTGGTTGGATCTCCTTGCAGTCCAGGGGACTCTCAAGAGTCTTCTCCAACACCACAGTTCAAAAGCTTCAATTCTTCAGTCCTCAACTTTCTTTATAGTCCAACTCTCACATCCATACATGACTACAGGAAAAACCATTGCTTTGACTAGACGGACCTTTGTTGTCAAAGTATGTTTCTGCTTTTTAATATGCTGTCTAGGTTGGTCATAACTTTCCTTCCAAGGAGTAAGCGTCTTTTAATTTCATGGCTGCAGTCACCATCAGCAGTGATTTTGGAGCCCCCCCAAATAAAGTGACACTGTTTCCACTGTTTCCCCATCTATTTGTCATGAAGGGATGGGACCAGATGCCATGATCTTAGTTTTCTAAATGTTGAATTTTAAGCCAACTTTTTCCTATCTCCTCATTCACTCTCATCAAGAGGCTCTTTAGTTCCTCTTTGCTTTCTGCCATGACGGTGGTATCATCTGCATTTCTGGGATGTTACTGATATTTCTCCTGGCAGTTTTGATTCCAGCTTGTGCTTTATCCAGTCCGGCATTTTGCACGATGTACTCTGCATGTAAGTTAAATAAGCAGCGTGACAGCATTCAGCCTTGATGCACTCCTTTCCCAATTTGGAACCAGTACCTAACATGTATTTCCTCCTGAGGCATCTTGCAGTCTCCCCATGCTTAGCATCTCAGCGCCAAGTCTGGGGAGGGTGGGGCGTGGCATTTTGAACAGCAATGTAATCAGCAAAAAACCACAACAATGGGCCACTAAGTAGACTGTGAAAAGTGAAAGTGAATGTCGCGTCCAACTCTTTGCGACCCCGTGGACTATACAGTCCATGGAATTCTCTAGGCCAGAATACTGGAATGGGTAGCCTTTCCCTTCTTCAGGGAATCTTCCCAACCCAGGAATCAAACCGGGGTCTCCTGTATTGCAGGGGGATTCTTCACCAACTCGGCTCTGAGGGATGCTAGTTTGCAGTATGGGAGAGGGAACCAGAGGCAGACGGTGGCTTTGCTGGCCCTCGGCTGGGAACCTGTGTACCTCAGGTCACTCAGATGCTTTATCGCTCTGCACACGTGTGCACGTTTCATGAAAGTATTGGTCTTGTTGCACATTGACTTTGGGGATAATACAGGGACATTTCAGCACGTAGGTGAATTTGCAAACGTGAAATCTGTGGATAACGAGAATGAGCCGTACTTATCAAACAGGACCTCAGCAGCAAAGAGGAAAAAGGAGCTGCTTGGAGACTGACCTTGGATAGAGAGGTCAGCGGAGACTCCTCGAGAAAGAGGAATTATAGCCAGAATCTGAAGATGGGGAGGAGTCAGCCTGTGAAAGCGGTGCAGGGTTCAACAGTGTCTTTTCTCAAGGTTAAGTTCAGAGTAGACACGGCTTCATCTAGCATAAGCTTGGGGCAGAAGGATTTACCTCCGTCTTTTCTTTTGAGCTGCCGTGTGGCAGGTCTTTTCTCTCTTTGTAGCTTCTTTTAGGTTGTTTTTTTTCTTGTCATTTTATTCTCTCTTCCTCGACTACTTTGAAACTTACGGATTCAATTTCTATTCATTTAACAGTGACCCTGGAGACTTTTACCAGGTGTGTTGAACTTTGACGTGTCTAATCAATCTTTTATACTCCTTCCACATGGAACAAGAGTTCAGAATACGTCACTCCCCTTCTGACTTACATGTGATGGTGTCATGTATTTTACATCTAATTTTAACTTCCCCGAGTTAGACCTGACTTTTCTTGTTTTATGCAAAGTTTGTTCAGATTTACCCAGATATTCCCCATACACTTTGCTCATGATTTTTTCTTTCATTTTGAATCTTCCTTCGGCAGTCATTCCCCTTTGGCCTGAAATATGTCTTGTGGGATCGCTTTTACTGGCAGTGTATTTGTGGCAAGCATCTACATTTTTTACTTGTCTGAAAATAAGTTGATCAACTTCTTCTTGCGTGGTTTGCACTTTTTGTGTGAAGATAGCCCTGTCCCACGGCTATGAAAATGTTACCCTACAAGGTTCTCTGAAACTTTTACAGACTTGCTTCTCACATTAAGAGCAAATCCACCTGGAGCTGATTTTGTGTGAGGTGTGAGGCAGGGGTCTGTGTCAACCGCTAGTGTTCTCCAGCCTAATATTTGTTGTTGTTGTTCAGGTGCTAAAGTTGTGTCTGACTTTTTGACCCCATGAACTGCAGCACGCCAGGCTTCCCTGTCCTTCACTATCTCCCAGAGTTTGCTCAAACTCGTGTCCAATGAGTCGGTGATGCCATCCAACCATCTCATCCTCTGTTGCCCCCTTCTCCTCCCGCCCTCAGTCTTTCCCAGCATGAGTCTTTTCCAATAAGTCAGCTCTTCGTATCAGGTGACCGAAGTATCAGAGCGTCAGCTTTAGCATCAGTCCTTCCAGTGAATATTCAGGGTTTACTTCTTTTAGGATTGACTGGTTCGATCTCCTTGCTGACACCTCTCAAGCATCTTCTCCAGCACCACAGTTCAAAAGCATCAATTCTTCCATGCTCAGCCTTCCTTATGGTACAGCTTGCACATCTCTACATGACCAGTGGAAAAAGCATAGCTTTGACTATACAGACCTTCGTTGGCAAAGTGACGTCTCTGCTTTTTAAACATGGTCTAGGTTTGCCATAGCTTTTCTTCCAACATTTCGTGGTCTAAATATTTCAGGTGCATGGTGGAGGTGCAAGTCCCCATGGAGATGTGTATCAAATATCTATGCTATGTAACAAACCCCCACCGACACGGCTTAAAGCCACACCTGCTTATAAACTCCTAGTTCTTTTAGGCAGAGGTCCAGGTGGGTTTTGATGTGTTCTCTGTTCTCTGCTCAGGTTCTCATAACAGATCAGAGCTATGGTCTCACCTGGAGGCTCTAGGGTGGAAGCCACTTCCAAGCTCATGTGGTTGTTGACAGAATTCAGTTCTTTGCAGTTACAGGACCGCATCCCCCACCTTTTCTCACTGGCCGTCAGCCAGGGGTCACTGTCTGTCTTGGCTCCTAGAGGCGGCCCTCAGGTCCTAGTCATGTCTCCCCTCTCTCACTCCCCACAGTGTGGCAGCTCCTCTATTCAAAGTTGGCAGGAGCATCTCACTCGTCTCTGCTGCCACAGCCTTGTACGGCATAACCTGCCCCTTTGTGGGAGTGACCATCTCACCCCGTCTGCGTTGGCCACAAACACGGACATGCGTGGAAGGGGGCATCTCTCCCATCACACGTCACTTCCTGGGAGAAGCTCTAGGAGCCAAAAGTGACGTGTCTCGTGATCCTCCGTCTGCCTCCCTAATTGGGGAATACTTCTTTTCCAATCTTTATACATTTAACTTATTCTTTCTTGCTTCACTCTCCCTTAGGGCCCTTAGTACAACTGATCCATTTGACTGCAATACTTTTAGAACTTATGTTCCTCAAAACACCATAAAAGGCACAAAAAGACAAATCGCAAACTTAGAAGAGAGACGGCAATGCATAGAAATGGCAATGAATTACTATGAAGAAAAGGTCAGGTTTTAAAAAAATATTTTATTTAGGTATTTTTGGCTGTGCCGGGTCTTAGTTGGTGCACCGGCTCATCTAGTTGCAGCAAGTGGGAACCACTCTCTAGTTGCAGGCTAGGAGCGTCTTCCTTGGCGGCTTCTTCGGTAGTGGAGCACAGGCTCTCAGCTGGTAAAGAATCCCGCCCGTGATGCAGGAGACCCGGGTTCCATCCCTGGGTTGGGAAGATCCCCTGGAGAAGGGAAAGGCTACCCACTCCAGCATTCTGGCCTGGAGAATTCCATGGACTGTACAGTCCGTGGTGTCGCAAAGAGTCGGACACGACTGAGCGACTTTCACTCACCCTCAGGCTCTCGTTGCAGCCCATGAGCTCTACAGCACAGGCTCAGTGGCTGGCGGGCACAAGCTTAGATGCCCCCTGGCACTTGGATCTTTGTGGACCAGGGATCGAGCCCACATTCCCCGAACTGGCAGGTGATCCTTCACCACTGAGCCACCAGGGACGCTCCAAAAGGTAAGTTTTAAGATAGGGTTTAAGATAGGGTTTATTACGACTTCGGTACGGCAAGGTCAACCAATCAGGAGATGCCTGCCATTGGAAGTCATGGAAGGATGCCATTGGAAGGATGGTTTGTCACTCAGGTCTCAAGAGAAGGTAGCTACCACCCAGGGAAGGACCACTGCCGGTCAGGAGCGGAGAGCACGGCCACGAATCTTTATTGCGGGCTACCCTGGAAGGAGCAGGTGAGACGAGGAAGCAGGTAGAGGGTGGGCAGGTGGGATGATTTCAGGCGGCTCTGGGGCACAGGGCCTGTCCTTTGTTGCCTGTCCTGGGGTGATCAGTACAGGGGATGGTAGCCCTGAGTCTGGGAGACCAGTGAAGAAGGTGGTCAGCTTTTAGGCTCTGGATGGTTGGCTTGTACTTGAGAAGCATGTTCATGGGTGATTCCTTTGCCCCCCGTAGGCACTGGCTGACACTGGGAGTGGCAGTCCGCCTAGGGTCAGGAATTCCCAGATGTCGAAGCATCAGCACACAGAAAACAAAAGGAGCAGTTAATATAATCGCGCTCTGGCTCAGTCGTCTCTGACTCTTTGCGACCCTGTAGACTGTAGCTCACCAGGCTTCTCTGTGCATGGGATTCTCCAGGCAAGAATACTGGAGCAGGTTGCCATTCCCTCTTCCAGAGGATCTTCCTGATCCAGAGATAGAAGCCATGTCTCCTTCGTCTCCTGCCTTGCAGGCAGATTCTTTACTGCTAAGCCACTGGGGAAGCCTGGTTAATACAATGAAGAGCACCTAAAAAATCATCGAGAGAGACAAACAGCCCTGTAAGCCAAAGACTCAACTGTAACGTCACAGTGGAGGAAATCTAGTACGAGAACTGGAAACAAAGGTGCAGATTAAAACCACAATATGGCACCAAAAAAAAAAAAAAAGTCCCCTATAGTAAGATGCCATTTCTTATCCATCAGATGGGCAAACATTAGAAAGTGGCTGCTGGAGGTGGAACTTGGTGCCACCACTTTGGAAAACAAGTCGGCATTTTTATCATGAAGTTAAAGATATGTGTTCCCTTTAGCCAAGCACGTGCATTTGCAGATACATTCCCCAAAGGAAGCTCTAGCACATGTCTTTATTTAAATGCTTTTGGGTGAATACATTAAGTAGTCATTTTGTTAGGGGAAGCACACTGTTTGAAACCGTCCACCCTGGTCAGGCACCAAAGTAACCATTTGCATGAGTTGTTTTATGACAGGAGATCCTGATAAGGAATATGGAACTAATAAGCCACCACCAACCGCAAGATCTCAGGAAAGGTCAAAAGGAGACACCGCGTGTCTGTCCACTTCCCAGAATCCCTCTCGCTAGCATCCATCTTGGCTGAGCGATGCGTGCGCCACCAGGAAAGACTCTGAATTAGAATGATTGGCCAAAGACCACCCGGAAACTAATCCCATCACCATAAAACCCGAGACTGTGAGTCACGAGGCAGAGCAGTTCTCCTGGGTTCCCTTACCCTACTGCTCTCCACCCGGGTGCCCTTCCCAATAAAATCTCTTGCTTTGTCAGCACATGCATCTCCTTGGACAATTCATTTCCCAGCGTTAGACAAGAGCCCAGTTTTGGGCCCTGGAAGGGGTCCTCCTTCCTGTAAGAATTTTACTCCAACAACTTAGAGACATGAGCCCGGGGACATACCTGAGCCAGCGGATGGCCTGTTGAAACACCTGGGCTAGCCCGTGGCTGGCATACACCTGGGCCAGTCCATAGCCAGGGGATACACTTGAGTCTATGTCCTGATAAAACACTGCGGCTAGCCCATGGCCTAATGATACCGCTGGGCCCACAGCCAGGGGACATAACTGAGCCAGCCTGAGCTGGCTTCTGATCCTGATAACTGACATGTCACCCACTGGTGGCGATGGAGACTCAGGAAGTGTGTGGACAGGAGCCCTCGGGTGGTGGTGAGAGTGTGGTGTTTCTGAGAGGACAGGAGATTCTCCCCAAGGCCACACCTTGGAGGCAGTGGGACTCTTTCTTGTGGCTCAATTCAGTCTTGAGAGCTCAAGAGTGTCCCCAAGTCCCCAGCCTGCCACACACACCCCCAACACGAAGCCTGTTTCTGAGAGTCACACACTCAGGTCAAAAAAATCGTTTTGCACAGCAGGCTTCCCCAATCCTTGTTTTCCACCATTTCCTTTTTTCCCCCCCCTTTAAATTTAGAAATTGAGAGAAAGAAAATCTAGGCTGGGTCACGCTTGGGAAAATGCTGAAATTTTTTTTTTCTCTTCTGCTCAGTACATTTCTTTTATCTTAAAAAAAAATTAATACTATTAGGTCATCTCCCCCCCCCCCCGGCTTTTTTTTATTTCTGGGAAAAATCTTCATTTTGCGTATTTCTCAAGCATCTTGACATTCCGTCTGAGACTAGCAGCCGGATCACTTCCTCCCAGTCCCTCTCAAAATTCCTGCTGGTTTTATCTCTTGCAAATGCCTTAGTGTTGCAAAGCAAATCCTCCCTCACTCTGTCTTTCTGCTCGCCTCTCTAGTGAAAAAGAAAGGGCCCCCGGCTCTCAGTGAGGTCCTCGGGCAGCCCAGAAGCCTCCCCCAGCGCCTTCAAAGGTGCCTCCTCTGGGCCCACCAACCTCTGCCTATTAACTCTTTCAAAGTGCATTTGTCAGCATGTGAAAGCTGTCTGGGTTCATTGATAAAAAAGGTATTGTTTTTTAGGACTGTTTTGTATTAACAGGTTGCATCGCGGACAGTCTGCATTTACAAAGGGCTGTAGGTCCCTTTCACCTACTTGCTGCTGTAAAAGATGAAAGGATTGGGTTGGACACCCCCCTGCCGCCCCTGCATCCTTGCCAGAACATGCTTCATGGAAGAGGTGGGCAGCTTGGAGGTTACTTCTTCCCAAACCCTAAAGAGTTAACATGCAATGGTTAAAACTCCTCTCTTTGGCCCCTGGTCCCTTATTCTAATGTATGAACTCGCATTCAGACATGAGCAAGCTGCGTGTGCGTCTGGGGCTTGGCGACAGCTTGCCTCCTCTGGGTGACAGGATGGTCCCTGCCTAATGTTTGTAAAAGTACAAGGTTATAACACCCTGGGCTCACCGAGACGTAATCGCTTCTTTTGCAGGCAGGTTCTGCAGCCCCCACGATCCAAGAGGGGTTCACTTTGTCTCGTTCTGGCCGGGGGACTCTGGGCCCGAGGTGAGAAAAGTGAACCAAGGTTATTAAGAATTCTGACAAGGTAGGCTGAATAAATTGTGTTTTCTTTGTGAGCCTTAATCCGGTGTTGTATTGGCTTCTCGGACATGGCTAATTTATTTGGAATTTCATTCTGTTCCTGACAGCGTCCTTGACTAGCTGTTTGATCACCCCCGAGCAAAGTTACATACCAGCTTTCAACTGCTGGCGGGGCCCCGGTGTGATTTTTCTCAAGTGTGTTCTCCTGGGCTCCGCTTTATGTTCGCAGGAGGACATTTCCAATGGCGGGGGCCGTCCCTTGTTAGAAACCCAGGCTGGCGCAGGGCTCTCCCTCAATGAGGAAGCTTTCTACTCTTCCCCACTCGTCCCTCTGTTTGGGATTCTAATCTGCCTTTGTGGAGCAGGCAGAAAGAAAATTAATTTTCTCCCCGTCTGCGAGGAGCAAGAGTGGCATTGGAGACCTGGTTTGAAATGCAAGTTGTGTTGATTTCAGCGGCTGCACCCGCTGGGTCTTCGGATGCAGTATTCTCAGGGGAAGAAGTGGATCAACCACAAACCTTCTTGGGAAGCTAGCTCTAGGGTCTCCTTCGAGCTTAGGGGTCTCCGACATTTCCCCTCCATCTGGGCAGAAACAGGAGTTGACATCCACTCTGTTAACTCACACATGCATGCAATGTTTGCTTTTTATTTTTCGGTAATAAGAAGTGTGTCTTGCTTTTGCCAGAAGCAAAAATGAATCACGAGTTTCAGTAAGACTCCAATAATTTGGAGGATCTCACTCTCAGCCCTGTTGTAGCTGGTGGTTTGACCATTTGGGCAGAATCTGGTCTAATAAAACTTGGGCCTGCTTTAATTGGGCTTCTTGACATCAGCCCATGAAGATGTCCTTCCTGAGGGCCTTCTAGGTGCAGGAACTGTGCTTATCCCTGGGGGCTCCGGTGGGAGCTCACATTCTGGGAATACGTACAGGATTTCAGAGGATGGTAGGTGTGTGATGATAACACACAGTACTAACCGACCAAGCCCCAGGGTGAGATGCCGGACTCAGCTTTGCTCACCAGGCCCCGCATTTGAGTCAGGGGAGTCCTCTGACATTTCAGTCCTTTATGACATGTTAAAAAGCGCTTTCATCTCTTGCAGAGGGTTCTGACCCCTGGTCTGACTTGCAGACCACGAGGGAGGGGCTATTGTCCCCTTTGATGGAGGAGGAAGCTGAGGCCAGAGCAATATTGAGACACCCTGATGGAGACACAGCTTGTTTAGGGCGAGCGGGATGCTTGGGGCTCGTTCCAGCGTCGTGACCTTCAGGGACAGCAGCTCTGGCTGGGGACACAGCTGTGCGTCTACTTTGTCCATCTAAAGTCCCCGGCGCCTGCACTGGGTAGACCTTCTCCAGGAGAAGGCAGTACTGGGCCGGCTGCACCCTGCCCAGGGGAGGGGGACTATTTGCTTCCTGCCAGGACCTCGTGTGTGGACCGGGGTCATCTGCTGGGTATTGTTAAGGGGCTGAGAAGAGAGGACTTGCTGGGCGCTGCTTCAGAGTTTGGACACGGAGTGAAGGAAGAGTCCCTGGTCCTTTGCTATCCTGAAAGTAACCTGGGTCGCCCACTCTGTCCTCAGCGACCCAGGTGGACCCTCCACTGGCTGGGCCCTGCAGTCAGGGCAAACTCTAGCTCCCGTGGCCAGGATGCTATCGTGTTTGGGAGGCAGTGAAGGCACCCAGGGGACCCGGGAGGGAGGAGGGG
>SJYF01001046.1:1830765-1842475 GCA_006410515.1 Procapra przewalskii | reverse complement strand
CTTCTCCTGCCCTCCCTCCCTCCCTACCCCACCAGCGTCCGACCCCCTTTCCTTCCTGCCTTGATTTTCCGCCGTAGAACTTGGTACCAGCTGATGTCCAGCCAGCTGAGTTGGACACAACTGAGTGACTGAACTGAACTGAACTGAAGCTGCGTTATGTATTAATTGTCTTCTCTGGGCCGGATTTTTATTTAATGGATCGTCCAGAGTGCAAGCCCAGGAGGGCGGGGGCTGACCTGCCTTTGTCACTGTCTTGCTCACTTGAGGATGGTGCCTGGCGTCTAACAGGTGTTTAAATCCCCATCTCTGGGCTGATGGACCCTTCTGAGTCTTCTCTCCTCTGGCTACGCCCCCATCCCTTCAGCCTCCTACCCCTGGGTGCTGGCTTCTGGCTGGTGGCTGTGTCACAGACGCGCCTGGTCCAGCTGACTGGGTGAGGCTGGAGCCCTGGCAGGGGTCTGTGTTGAGGACTTCTGCCCTAGTCTCGCAGCTTCTGAAAGCAGACACAGCTTCATCTCGGGTGCTGGAGAAACCCCTGTGGGTCGTCAGGGCCTTTACCGGTGAGGAGAAGGTGGTATTACCCTTGAGGGTAAAGGGGTCCTCGTGGGAGCTGGGGGTAGTCGCGGGTACTACTGAATAATGACCCATATGGGTGAGTGCTTCTGAAGTGGGTACCATTCTGTTTTTTGACCTTGGTTACATGAGTATTTGCTTTGTAATTCTTTGTTAAGTTGCACGTTTATATTTTGTGTGTGTGTGTGTGTGTGTGTGTGTGTGTGTGCGCTAAGTTCCTTCAATCATGTCCGGCTCTTTGCAACCCCATGGACTGCAGCGCCCCCGGGCTCCTCTGTCCGTGGGATTCTCCGGGCAAGAATCCTGGAGTGGGTTGCCACGCCCTCCTCCAGGGGATCTTCCTGATCCAGGGATTGAACCTGCGTCTCTCATGTCTCCTCCATCAGCAGGAGCGTTCTTTACCACTAGCGCCACCTGGGTTACTTCACAGTAACAGGTTTAGAAAAAGGTGCATTTTAACATATTTCACATAAGTAATCCATGTTTGTTACAGAAACATGATAAAGCATTCAAAAAGACGATAAAGAGAACAGCCCGTGCAGACCAGTGACCTTCCTAACAGCATTCTGTGTGTCCTTTCATGTATTTTTCACAGACCTCCCCTGGGCAGGTTACCAGTCCTGGGCCTCAGAGCAGCTTTACCCCCACCCCCCGCCACCCTGCTCCCCGGCCCACCGGTGGCATGTGATGCAGGCTGCAGGCACCGGTGGTCTGACTGTGGTGGGCCCTAGCCCCTTACCCTTGGCACGCTGTCCTCGGGGCATTCTAGGTGGCCAAATGTCACTTTGTTGTGGTTATTGCTCAGTTCACCCCATGAGCAACTGGGGTGCTCATTCAGTTGCTCTTTTTCACTCCATGGACTGCAGCACACCAGGCTTCCCTGCCCTTCGCTGTCTCCCAGAGGTTGCTCAAACTCACGTCCATTGAGTCAGTGATGCCATCCAACCATCTCATTCTCTGTCGTCCCCTTCTCCTCTTGCCTTCAATCTTTCCCAGCGTCAGGGTTCTTTGCATCAAGTGGCCAAAGTATTGGAGCTTCAGCTTCAGCATCAGTCCTTCCAGTGAATATTCAGGACTGATTTCCTTTAGGATGGCCTGGTTGGATCTCCTTGCAGTCCAAGGGGCTCTCAAGAGTCTTCTCCAACACCCACAGTTCCAAAGCACCAATTCTTCGGCGCTCAGCCTTATGGGCAAACGCCACTGCAGAGAGTAAAAGCTGGGAGTGAGAGTGGCCACAGGATGGATGACGAATCCTGGGGACGAATCCTGGGGAGAACCTGTCCTCAGCTTTGAAGCCTGGAGCTGATGAAAGGAGGTGCTTTCTGAGGGGAGGCAGGGCTTTGGGCCTTGTGTTGGAGGAGGGAGGCGAGAATGGGTTTGGAGAGCTGAGCTACCGGAAGGGGCTGCCCAGTGGCTGGATCCTGCCTGCTTAGTAGAGAAACGAGCTCTTGCTTGCAAAGAAACATCTGTCTGGAGAGCTGGGGGCATAGATGTTTTTACGCATGCCATATATAATGTGGGAGAGGCTGGCCCCACGTTCCCTACGTGTTTATTGCAAAACACTCTTATCCGAAGAATAACAGGAAAAATATCACCCATACCCCCACCACCCCAACAAACCAGCTGTAAACTTTTCATTCTCCCCCTGGGCCACATGCCTGTGCAGACAGGATGGGGGACCACCCGTCAGAGGCCAGGCTTCTTTGCTCATTGACTTGCTCAGCAAAAGTGTACTAAGCACCTACTTACGTTTTGTCAGAAATGGCGCACATATAAAACCTTCTTAGATTTTTCTCTCTGGTTTTATCACTTGTGTAAATGTTCCTTATTAATCGGGGTATGTTAACTGCTGTAACCACCGACCCCCGTTGCAGTGACTTAATCCAAACAATGTGTATTTCTTGTTTATGACATTGCAGTGCAGGCTGGGCTGGGACCCTGCTCCATGCAGCCATGTGGACACCCAGGCCCCTTCCTCCCCAAGATTCCACCAGCCCCCCAGAGTCTGGGAGGGCTCCTTTCGATGCCCTGTGTTGGGCTGGCAGAGAATGAAGAGGGGGAAGGAGCAGGAAACTTCTGGCCAGGCCCGGAGATGCTGTACACCATTTCTACCACGTTCTGTTGGGTGTGTGTGAGCCTACCTGCAAGGGAGGCTGGGCAACGTGGCCTAGGTGGGCCTCCAGGAGGAGGAAGGAACAGATGTAGTGAACGTCGGCCCAGTATCTGCGGCAACCCTCATTAGTAGATTGTTTAGCTCTGAAACAGACCAAGGTGGAAGAAAAAGGTGGTATTGTCACCAACAGTTGGAGGCCCCCAGCAAAATATACAGGATGACACCAAGCTGAAGGGGACCCCTGGGTCAGAGCCCGCTTGCTGGCCCGAGTTTGCCCAGATCCTTTCTGACCTTAGGGTGGACGAGACACAGGGGAGTGGGGTTGGGCCCAGGGCTCACTGCGGCTGGGATGTGGCGGGACATCACTGGGCATCGGCGGAAGGATGTCCAGAGAGGGCGGGCTGCTTTGCGCCACCCCACCTGCTCCTACGCTCGCTGAGGCCAGCTTCCTGCTCCCGGGAGTGGGGCAGAGCTGAGCACTTCTGGGGGATGGAATGTGAGTTCTAGGTTGCTGGAGGACGCAGAGCAGCAGCAAGAGCAGGCGTGCCACCAGATCTGGTCAAGAGGAGCCGCTGGGTGGGATTTTCACTCTAGCATCCTGCCTCTGGTCAAAGTGGCCCCGTGGCAGCAGGAATCTTGAGTCGCGTGGCTGTCACCTGGAGGGGCAGGCCTCAGTGCATCCCTGCCATCCTGGGCTGTGCTTTCGCCGTGTGCCTGGGACCTCCTTCACCCCTCACCTGTGGTGGAAGAACTGCTTGCCTCTCCGGTCTCCTTCTTGACTTACTTCCTCACACTGGGGTGGAACAGCTTCAGCAGCTTCCTGACAGGGCACGGCTCGTAGGCAGTTGCTTTTCTGAGAAACTGCTTGTCTGAGATGCTTTTTACTTCATCCTTACACTTGAGCGATCCATTGGCTGTGGCCATAGGATTCTACACAGGAAGTAATTTTCCTTTAGAATTCTGAAGGCATTGCTCCACTGTTTTTTTGCATCCGAGAAATTCTGTTGAGAATTTAGAAGCTGCTCTGAGAACCGATCTTTTGCAGGTAGCTGGTTCCTGCCTGCCACACCAAGCTTGTAGAAATGTCTCTTCATCCCAAATGTACTAAAATTTCTCAACGCTATGTCATGGTGCAGGTCCACATTTACTTTCTAAGCTGGGTATTTCATGGGACTCTTCAACCCGGAAACAAAGCTCTGCAGTGCTGGGAGCCATCCCGGATGATTTCACTGACTATATCTTCTGTTCTGCCTCCTTTGCGGTGCCTAGTGCTTGCCTGTTGGATCTTCTATGTCTTCATCCTTCTTATCCTCGCTCTTCTTTTCTTCTGCCCTCTCCTCTTTTTCATTTTACTTTCTGGGATATTTTCTCCACTTTATTTTCTAATTCTCTTCCTGCGTGTATCACTTCTTCTGTGATTTTTAAGTTCGGGGAATTTCTCCTCTTTGTCTCCCGGATGCTCCTTTTTGATAGCACCCTGTTCTTGTTCTTGGGTGTGGTGTCCTTTCTCTCTGAGGGTACTGAGGACAGCTTCTTGCTGTTGACACAGCTGTGAAAGCTTTGTGTCCTTTGGACAGCCTCTGTTTCCTCTGAGTTGCATTTTTCTGTTGGCTGCTTTGGTTCCTATTTGCTATGTAAGAGGCTGTTTGCAGATGGTTGATGGCCTTTGACTGTCAACGCGCGACCACGCTGAGGGGGCACACAGCTTACTGGAAGCTCAAGAGTTGTTGTTGCTGCTGTTATGTTCAGTTGTTCAGTCATGTCAGACTCTGGGACCCCATGGGCTGCAGCGCACCAGGCTTTCCTGTCCTTCACCACCTCCTGGAGTTTGCTCAAACTCATGTCCACTGAGTCAGTGACGCCATCCACCCATCTCATCCTCTGTCGTCCCCTTCTCCTCTTGCCTTCAATCTTTCCCAGCATCAGGGTTTTTTCCAGTTGGTCAGCTCTTCGCATCAGGTGGTCAAAGTCTTCTCCAACATGACAGTTCAAAAGCATTCACCATTCCAAGTTTAAGAGTGGAGCTCGACTTCTCTTGTAGCCACACTGCTTCACTGTAGAATGATCTGGGCTGGGTTTTGAGCATCTCCTGACGCCAGAATTCTTAGAGTTTCCTTTTGCGGGGGATCAGGTCTCAAAGGAGGGTAGGGTCTGATTGCTGGTCTTCTGGGGACCGAGCTGGTGAGGGAGAGAGGATGCAAAACATCGTTCAAGCTGCCTTCCTGGTTTTGGCAAGGCGCCCAGGCGTCGACTGGGCTGGTGTCTCTTATGTCTTAACTTGCCCAGAAAATCAGCTTCTTCTTTCAAGATGGGGGTGGTCCCCCCAGTGGTGGGAGTTGGAAAGGGGTCTAGATCCCTTTGCATCTCAAAAATCTTTCAGCTGGTCTTTTTCCTCATGGCAGCCTCTTTATCCCGATTCCGGGAAGGGGAATTCGGGAGGATGCTGCTTTGTAAATGAGCTCTTCCCACACCTCTTCACTTTCCCAGGGGCCTCCCATGGAACTCTTCCTTTTAAAGTCATTCTGCTAAGTCAGTGTTCACCAGCTTGAGTTTTTGTCCTCCATCTAAAATCAGGTTGCTGTAGTGTCTTTGCCACGCTCCACATCTTTGTGGGTTTATGTCTTTAAAATCCTCTCCGGTAGCACTGGTCAGGTGTGAGGAAGGAGCAGATTAGACGCCAATCAGTCAGCTGCCCTCCTGCTTCCCCCTTTAACCTTGCCTCCTGGTCTCACTCCCTCGCCCTCTGGCAGCGATTTTCATGCAGGCATGACCAAGGAGACTTTTCTTTCCAAAAGCCTGTTGCATGAAATGTTGGCTGAGAATGAAAGGTGTTCTGGGGTCAAATACTTTGGGATGTTTGGGGATTTGCAAGGGTAACTGTAGTCAATCCCCAGGCCTGTGTGCAAAGACCAACAGCCCGCCAGGCTATGGTGCTTCTCAAGTGATTCTGGTCTTACCTTCCTCAGTTTCTCTCTCTCTCTCTTTTTTTTGGCTACATCACATGGCATGTGGGATCCTACTTCCCCAACCAGGGATTGAACTTGGGTCCCTGCAGTGGAAGCGCAAAGTCTTAATCACTGGACTGTCACGGAAGCCCCTGGCCTTACCTCTACTTCCAGAAGAATGGTGATAAGGATGCTATTTAAGCCCCAAGGCTGACCATTCCAAGGGCCCTAGGGCTGGGTTAGATGCCCCCTGAGCTCCCACGGCCTGTGTGGTTCCCCAGTCAAATCCCTTTTGTGCAATTGCTTGCTTGCATTTTCCTCCAGCCTGGGAGCTGCCTGGGCTGGAATGGAGTTGTATTAACTTAAAATCCTATTGCATAGCACAGGTCTGGGGCATAAAAGGCACACAAACGTCTGTTGGAAGAAAAGATGGAAGGAAGGAAGGGAGGACCTGAGGAGGGAGGAGGCGGTGGTCCTCTGCCACCTGTGCGCACAGACATACGAGCCCGTGGGAGCTGACGCCCGGTGCTGCTGTGTGTAAACAGAGCCTGGCCCTCTGGCGTGGCCCGTCTCCCCACACGGGCCCTCACCTCCCTGTGGAAACCTAAGATCCAGACTGGGATGAGGCTTGGCAGATGTCTGTGAAAAGGGCCGTCTGCCTTCGCCGATAAGACTCCGCTAGACAAAGGGCTGGCCCAGGCCAGGAATTCCCACTGGGTGCCAGGTCAGGAGACTCCGACCGGCCCGGGTCACAGCTCCCCTGACTCCAGAGCCGTCTCTGTGGGCCTGGGTTCCCCTCTCATTCAAACCCAGGGCCATTTTGGGACTTCTCAGAAAGGAAGACTTTTCTCCCTGGGTCCTGAGTTGGGGGTGTGGGTACCATTGGCTCAGCTGAACCGTCTCTCCCTGGACCACTGGGGTCTGTGGAGCTGAGGACTGGGGGGGCCTGATGCGGCGTGGGGGGCATACAGCCCTGATGGGTGAGTGAGGAGGAGTCACCCTATGGGCGTGGACTGGACTCCTGGCCCCAGTGCAACGGTTTCTCTTGTGCCCGAGTTGGCAAGTGGCCTTGGGAAGCCAAGGAGACCCATGAGGGTGTCTGAGACCACATAGGCCTTGGGGTGAGGGCCACTTGTGGCCATGGGTGTAAGCCCAAGACCCTTCTTGATTACTGCGCATGCTCTGAAGGAAGGGCATCCAGGGGGCCCCCAGCGGCCAAGGCACCCCAAGGAGAGCCCATGCCTGCATCCCTACTTGCTCTTAGAATCGGCGCCCCCAGAGATGGAGAAGGGCAATGTTAAGAGGGTGAGTGTCGTGGACCAGCCTGTCTGACCTTCACTGGTGCGGCCCTGTCACCCCATCTCCCCGTTTCTGTGAGTGAGAACCCCTGGTTCACAGGAGAAGCGTTTTGCCGGGAGCCAGGCGTCTGCAGGGTGGAGCGGGGTCTGCCTGGCTTCCTCCCGACGTCTGAACCTGTGCAGAGCCCCTTCCAGGGGAGGCAGGGGAGGCAGGGGAGGCAGAAGGATTCCAGGGGATTCGATCCTGTTCTCTTCTCGCTTCCCTGCCAGGCCTCTGATTAGGCCAACAGTCATGGCCAGCCAGCCCCAGTAGCTCCCCACAGCTGCCACCATCAGCGGGGCTATATCTGCACGTCCAGCTTGGGGCCGACATATTTCGGGGGCCCCTGGCTCACGGCCTCCCTGGCCCGACTCCTTCCACTTCCCTTCCTCTGCCAGCACCTCTGAAAGCTCGGCCTCAGTCTCTGGAACAGATTCACATGACTCAGAGATGTGCATCCTTTCTTCCGCTGGTGAGATTTTCACCCAGCTGTTTCTCCCCAGCTCTCCCCTGACCCATGCAAGGACCATACAGCCTCATGCTCAGAGGCAGAAGCGCACATCAGGTTGGGAGAAGGAGAATATACTTCTAGGGTCCTCACTTTCATGATTGTCATCATCTGATTTTAAAAAGCGAGGGTGAAAGGGGAGGGTCAGGTGCCCCCATATCATCTCTGTCTCCATCAGCTATTGCCCTGCTGATGCTGTGTAACAAACTTCTCTTGGACTCAGTGGCACAGAGCCATCAGACAGCATCTTTTGCTTGAGTGGTTGGCAGGGTGGCTCTGATCCAAGAGGCAGGGCTGTGGACTGGTTGCTCCAGGGACCAGCAGGCTCCCACGGGCATGGCCTTTTCACAGTACTGGTGGAAGAGAAGTGGACAAATGCAGTCTCAAAAGCAAATTTCAAACTTTTGTTTTCATCCATCAGCTAACGTACTTTTGTTCAAAGTGAATCAGGAGACCAGGACCACATTACTGGGGAGGATATCCTTTCTCTGGGTCCCGTGGTGAGGGGCGTGGGTCCAGGGCAGAGTGAAGAGTGGATGACATGTTGTCTACCGTGGTCCCTTGCGCCGAACTCTAGCTCGACTGAAGAGTGCTGGTCAGTGTGGGTGGGGTCGGGGCTTTGGGAGACAGAAATGGTGGATTTGGTTTCCAGGCCCATTTGGTTACTTACAAGCAATGGGACTCTGGGCAAAGCTTGACTGAGCCCCCGTTTCCTCCTGTGTAAAATGGGAGATGATATTAGTGTAGCTTGTGAGAACTGAGCGAACTGGACAGGCCACAGTACAGTCAGCTAGCTACAGGACAGCCGTTGTGAGCGTCATGGCAAAATCTGGACTTCAGCACACAGAGGGACCAATGGTCACCGGTCAGTTCTGGAGGCTCCCCTGCGACCAAACAGAGCCTCTATCTTCCAGCTTGTTGACTTCACACAGAGCTGGGGAAGAAGGGCCTGGTTACTAGGAGGGTTAAGGGACTCCAGAGGGCTTCTCTGGTGGCTCAGTGGTACAGAATCTACCTGCCAGTACAGGAGAGGTGGGTTCGATCCCTGGGTTGGGAAGATCTCCTGGAGAAGGATGGCGGCTCACCCCAGTATTCTTGCCTGGGAAATCCCACGGACAGAGGAGCTTGGTAGGCTACAGTCCACAGGGTTGCAGAGAGTCTGACATGACTTAGTGACTAAACAATGACAAGAGACTCTAGAACTTCTGCTGTTTGCAAGATGTGTTCTTGTTTGTGACCCGGTGGGGGCTGGGATGAGTGGACAGGCCCACCCGTCTCTGCTCCAGAGTCTCTGTGTCTTTGGGGAGGAGCCCTCAGTGCCTTGGACTTCCCTGTGGCTCAGGTGGTAAAGCGTCTGCCTACAATGTGGGAGACCTGGGTTCAGTCCCTGGGTCAGGAAGATCTTCTGGAGAAGGAAATGGCAACCCACTCCAGTATTCTTGCCTGGAAAATCCCTTGGATGGAGGAGCCTGGTAGGCTACAGTTCATCAGGTCACAAAGGGTTGGATACGATCGACTGTCTTCACTTTCTTTCTTTCTCAGTGCCTTGGAGAATGATGGAAGCTCTTGGACCTTCATCACAAAACACACAGACATGCCATCTTATGGGTGTAATGTTGAGCAGCTCACAGACTCCCTGGAGGCCACGTATTCAGGAGAGATGAACCCTGTCTAAGGGCACGTCAGGGGACAGGAGTCACTTGAAGGGCTTCCATCCATCAGGGAAGGCTGGGGAATTTGAGGATTGTGGTGTGTGTAATGCCAGTGATGGATTATAATCCAGTCCTCAAAATGTGAGTCTGTGAGTCCATGCTGATAATGAATATGTATTAATAGACAAGTAGATAGACAGATAAACACCAGAAAAGAGAAAGCTCTTTGCTGTGGAATGTCAACTAACAAAAGTTGATGGATTTAAGCTAAGAAAAATTGCAATTTTACAACCATCAGCGTGAATAATACAGATGGCACACGGGTAAAGAATCTGCCTGCCGATGCAGGAGACCTGGGTTCAATCCCTGAGTTGGGAAGATCGCCTGGAAGAGGAAATGGCAACCCACTCTTGTATTCTTGCCTGGAAAATTCCATGGACAGAGGAGCCTGGTGGGTCACAGTCCATGGCGTAACAAAGAGTCGGATGAAACAGGGCGACTGCGCATGCACACTCACAAAGTCACATATCGTACTCAAAGGTGGACGTGAAGATGGCCCGGCGAAAGTTTAATGAGGAACGAATTATTTGCGTTGTCTTAAAATATCTTCCCATTGAAGACTTATCACATTCAAAGGAACAAATGGGGAAGAAAGTAAAGTCAACATTGCCAGTATGGAGACCACGTGACATTACATGCCCCCTGATGTCATGTCCTAAGTAGGACGCAGCCTCGATTCCACACGTTCCCTCCAAAACCTAAGAAAATGCCAGACAGACACCAACAGAGGAGAGACCTATCCTCTTCAAAATGCTAAGCTCATGGAGACAAAGAACAGAGGCATTGTCCAGAATAAGGGAAACTTAAAAAGATGTGACGCTAAATACAATGATGGATCTTATTTGGAAACAAAATGGTTTGAAGAACATTATGGGGATGATTGGAAAGATTGGAAAGAGCATGCATGATTGTTTCAATGGTAAATTTTCTGAATTTAACAGTGGTACCATGGTTCAGTTCAGTTCAGTTGCTCAGTCATGTCTGACTCTTTGCAACCCCATGAATCACAGCACGCCAGGCCTCCCTGTCCATGGTATACCTCATTAAAAGTTCTATTCATCCTTAAAAAAATATTTGTACTGTGGTTATGTAAGAAAATGTGCTCTCTGTTAAAAGATACACTGGCTTCCCAAGGCTCATTGGTAAAGAACCCACCTGCCAATGCAGGAGACCTGGGTTCAATCTCTGGATTAGGAAGGTGCCCTGGAGAAGGAAATGGTAACCCACTCCAGTATTCTTGCCTGGAAAAATCCCATGGACAGAGGAGCCTGTGTGTGTGTGTGGGGGAGGGGGCAGGGGGTGGCTACAGTCCATGGAATCACAAAAAAGTTGGACACGACTTAGCGGCTAAACAACAGCAACACTCGGACTGAACTGTGGCTCTGAAATGCATCTGTTGTAGTTTTGGGTGCAGTGTGGCGGTACCTGGAATGAGGACGTGAGTCAGATAAGATGAGGTCGTGAGAGTGGGGCCCTGATCCAACAGAGTTAGTGCCCTTATGAGAAGAGACACCGATCCTCTTGAGGCAGCATCCAGGGGTCCGGATGGCTGGGTCAGAGTTGGGGCCCTTTTCCTTCCCCTTTGTCCTCTCAGGGGTCACCCCGTCAGCAGGGCAGGCCCTGGGGGCCCTGGGCTTGACTGAGCCATGTTCCTCTCCCCCTTGGCCTGACTTCTTTCCCAGTACTCCGGTTTCTGCTTATCTCTCCCTCCTTCCTCTGCCACATCCCACCTCTGCCCCTGCTCCATCAGAGAGGAGCCTGGCTCTTTCTCGGTCCTGATGCTCAGCCCAAAGGGTTTCTGTATAAACCACCAAACAGCCTGCACGCTCAGTCTTTGCTCTGCTCACTGTGTTGGGGAAAGTCACCATCACGCAAAGAAGCAACATCCTGAAAGCATCTGGGGTCTTTTTCTTCTGTTGTTATTTTCCGGCCCTGCTGGGTCGGGCTCTGAGGGGCACGGGC
The DNA here is from genome assembly GCA_006410515.1 of Procapra przewalskii. Taxonomy (NCBI): domain Eukaryota; kingdom Metazoa; phylum Chordata; class Mammalia; order Artiodactyla; family Bovidae; genus Procapra; species Procapra przewalskii. Next base: position 1,831,324 of record SJYF01001046.1, on the reverse strand, counting down.
TCTCTCTAGCTGTGGTGCTCAGACTTCTGTTGTGGCCGGCCACACCCAGGTTTAGCTGCCCTGCAGTGTGTGGGGTCTTAGCGTCTCAACCAAGGATCGAACCCACTCCACCTGCTTTGGAAGCAGGATTCTTAACCACTGAACCAGCAAGGAAGTCCCACTGGGTCTTTATCCTTTCTTCCTGAGACCCTATTACAGAGACACTCCCAGCGCTGCGGGTGCCAACATGGAATAGCCAAAACCCTCGGCTTGTGTTTCTTTGAAAGTGAAAGTCGCTCAGTCGTGTCCGACTCTTTGCGACCCCATGGACTACACAGTCCATGGAATTCTCCAGGCCAGAATACTGGAGTGGGTAGCCTTTCCCTTCTCCAGGGTATCTTCCCAACCTAGGGATCGAACTCAGGTCTCCTGCATTGCAAGCGAATTCTTTACCGGCTGAACCACGGGGGAAGCCTCTTAAACGTCATTAAAATGCCACCCAACTATTCATTCTGTTTAGCAGCACGACCACTGCTCTGACAGTTGCCTTGACCCAACTGAGATCTCAAATTTCAAACCA
>SJYF01001046.1:1816506-1829190 GCA_006410515.1 Procapra przewalskii | reverse complement strand
CCCCGACCTCAAATGCTCACACAGTCCTGCAGAGCTCTTCATATCTGCAAAAGTGAGATACGGCAGCCGCAGCAGGTAAAGCCACTGACCCTTCCCGCTGACCTGGGCACAGGTTTGAGGGGTGACGGGGAGACTGCTGACATGGTCCAGGCCCAACTGAGGGACAGTGGTGGGAGAGTCTGTGTGGTTCTGATCACTTCTGTGTGGAGTCCAGTTGTTGCTGGCCCCCCAGGCACAGGCTGGTTTTCAGGTATACGTCTGCTGGGATGACCACCCCCAGTGTCTCCTAAAAGAGTGGCGCTGAGCCCACCTTATGGGCTGTGACACGAGCTCATCTTCTGTCCTCTGGCCCCGCGAGTGTGTGGGCAGAACAAGTCTGACAGTCATGCAGCCAGAAGCGAGTCTGTAGAAAACTCATCCAGTCACCCGAGTGTCACATTGTGAGTGGGGGGGGGTTCAGCGCTTATCAAACCTAGTCCAAACGAAAGGTCTCTTCTTTCAGGAACTGACTTGATAATGCAAGGCACATCTTTACAAATAGGTGGTACCACCATGGATCACCCCAGTTTGTCCTTTTGTTGGTGGGAATCATGGCAAATCCTTAGCTGGACTCCTAGGTTTGCAGAGCATAGCATACAAACAGCCAGAACACAGGCATCTGTGTGAACAAAGGAGTTTCCTTGAATCTTGAATTGTGGTATTGGAGAAGACTCTTGAGAGTCCCTTGGACAGCAAGAAGATCAAAGCAGTCAATCCTAAAGGAAATCGACCCTGAATATTCACTGGAAGGACTCATGCTGATGCTGAACCTCCAATATCCTGGTCACCTGATGTAAAGAACTGACCCATTGGAAAAGACCCTGATACTGGGAAAGACTGAGGGCAAAAGAAGAAAGGGGCAACAGAGGAAAAGATGGTTGGGTGACATCACGACTCAATGGACATGAGTTTGAGCAAACTCTGGGCGATAGTGGAGGATAGCCCTGCATGCTGCTGTCCATGGGCTTGCAAAGAGTTGGACATGACTTAGCAAACAATTGAATCTCAAGCTATCACATCACGGGGACCATAAGATGCGCCAGTACAAGACAGTGGTCTGAGGAAGCTGGGACGGAACTTCTACACGGATCTGCTGAGAGCTGAATGCACTGTGTACGAGACAAGCTTGCTTACAGAGCCATGCAGCTCGGGACAAGGTAGCCACACGCTGAAAAGCCCATTTGAATCATTGTTGTTGCTCAGTCACTCAGTTGTGTCCAGCTCTTTTATGACCCCATGGTCTGTAGCCTGCCAGGCTCCCCCGTCCATGGCATTTCCCAGGTGAGAACACTGGACTGGGGTGCCGTTTCCTTCTCCAGGGTACCTTCCCCACCTGGGGGTCAAGCCCACAACTCCTACTTGGCTGGTGGATTCTTTAACACTGAGACAGCAGGGAAGCTCATTTGAATTGTTGCTACTGCTGCTGCTGAGTCGCTTCAGTCGTGTCTGACCCTGTGCGACCCCAGAGACGGCAGCCCACCAGGCTCCCCCGTCCCTGGGATTCTCCAGGCAAGAACACTGGAGTGGGGTGCCATTGCCTTCTCCGATTTGACACAAATCAAAATAAAAATCAACTCAGAATCATAGTGAGAAATCACCTCATACTCATTAGCGTGGCTACTAGTAACAAAACAGAAGGGACTTCCCTGGTGGTCCAGGAGCTGAGACTGTGTCTCCACTGCAGGGGGCACGGGCTTGGTCCCTGGTGGGGGAACGAAGATCCTGCCTGCTTTGCTGGTGTCTAGCCGCTAAGTTGTTGCTTTTTGCGACATAGTGGTCTGTAGCACGCCAGGCCTCCTCGTCCTTTACCGTCACCCGGAGCTCGCTCAGACTCACGTCCATCGAGTCAGTGATGCCATCTAGTCATCTCATCCTCAGTTGCCCCCTTCTCCTCCTGCCCTCAATCTTTCTCAGCATGAGTCTTTTCCAATGAATCAGATCTTTGCATCAGGTGGCCAAAGCATTGGAGCTTCAATTTCAGCATGAGTTTTTCCAATGAATATTCAGGACTGATTTCCTTTAGGATGGACTGGTTTGATCTCCTTGCAGACCAAGGGTCTCTCAAGAGTCTTCTCCAGCACCACAATTCTAAAGCATCAATTCAAAAACATGCTTTGAGGTGTGGCCAAAGAGATTATAAAGAGAAGCAAACAAACACACAGAAAACAAGCGATGACAAGATATAAAGAAATCAAAAAACTGTGCCCTGTTGGTGGGAATGTAAAAAGGTCCAGCTACTATGAAAAACAGTGGAGATTCCTTAAAAAATTAAACATAAAATTACACTGTGATCCAGCAACTCCACCTTTGGCTATTTCCCCAGAAAAGTTGAAAGCAGAGTCTCAAAGAGATCTTTATACCCCCGTGTTTGTAGCAATATTATTCATAATAGCTAAAATGTGGAAACAACCATGAGTCCAAAAAAATGGATGAATAAATAAGCAAAATGTGGCCCATCCATACAGTGGAATATTATTCCACCTTAAAAAGGAAGGGGATTCTGACACACGCTATTACAGGGATGAACCTTGAGGACATGATGCTCCGTGAAATAAGCCAGACATCAAGGGACAAATACTGTGTGGTCCCGCTCACAGAAGCTCCCTGGAGGAGTCAGACTCACAGAGGCAGAAAGTAGAACAGTGGGTGCCGGGGCTGCAGGGAGGAGAATGGGGCGCCAGTGCCTACGAGGCAGAGCGGTTCAGTTTTACAAGATGCAGAATCATGGGAGTGGTGTGACGGCTATACGAAGTGAGCGGGTTCATTCTCTGCTGACTGTGCACTTAGAGATGGCTGAGATGGTAGATTTTACCTTACGTGTATTTTATCACAATAGAAAAAGATGTAAAGAAAAAAATTCACTCGAACTGCTTTCATTTTTCTCTAAATTTCACACTGTATCTTTCAGAGTTACTGATGCTTTCAAAAATAAACATGATACAAAGAACTACCCTAGTGGAAGCCTAAAATAGAAGCCAAATGTATGCAGGTGGATAAAATATCGAAATAGTAAGATCCCTCTTTTTTTTTTTAAAGTTAATTCATCGATTAACTTTATGGCTGCACTGGGCCTTCACTGCTGCGCGTGGACTCTCTCTGGTTGTTGTGTGTGGGCTTCTCACAGAGGTGCCTTCTCTTGTTGCAGAGCACAGATTCTGGAGCTTGGGCCCAGAGGTTGTCGTGCATGGGCATATTTGCCTCATGGCGTGTGAGCTCTTATTTCCCGGACCAGGGATCGATCCTGTGTCCCCTGCACTGGCAGGAAGATTCTTATTCATTGCGCCACCAGGAGAGTCTCCATACTTTGTTAAATGATCTGTCGCCAGTGTGAAATTCTCCATAATTTTGAATGAGGGCTGACTTCATTTTGCACAGGGCCCTGCAAATGATCTGTCTGGACCAGGTAAGGGGTGCCAACCAGCTAGACCTGACCGGGACCTCCCCAAAATGGCACCGTCGGCCCCCCTGTGGTCTCCTGGGAAAGCTGAGTGCTGTGTGGTTGATGAGTTTCACGCCCCCCCTCACCCCAGTCCAACCACTTTCCTTGAATCTATTTGTAAAATGAATTACTTCAATACAGGAGGAACAGGAAGGTTCTTTATCTCCACTTGGGCAAATCCATTAGGATTAGCAGCCCTTCTGAAGCCCCTCGGAGCGGGTGACATCAGCTTGTCTTTGGTGATTTGCAGAGTGGTCGCGTGATAAGGAATCTGGGCCCATTTTCTCAACGACAGGGCATCCTTCCGTGGGGGTGTCCAGGAATTAGCGGTCCTATCTCTCCATTTATCAGGGCCTCGTGGGGGATGCGACGGCCAGGCAGAGAAGTACCATTGCCTTGCTGGCTCCTGTCTGCAGGGCCGGCAGCCCCTGCCGGCTTGCTGGACCCCTGGGCTCTCCCCAGGGTCTGAAGGCCGTGTGGACGGACGGGGAGGAACAGGGCACGGAAGGCACTTCAGATCGTGTCTGGCATGAGCTGCACTTTCGGGGGTGAGAGGAGTTTGTTTGGCTAGCTCTTTTCTTTTGCCAGTTGTTGTTGTTCAGTTGATCAGTCGTGTTCAACTCTTTGCAGCCCCGTGGACCACGACCCGCCAGGCTTCCCTGTCCTTTACCATCTCGTGGAGTTTGCTCAAACTCATGTCCATTGAATCGAGTTAGAGGAGAAGATCCCTAAGTGTTCTGCCTGGACCGGCTTCAGATTGGGGTCCTGCGAAGGTGGCACTGCCCAGGAAGGGGAAAAACCCATCGCACCTGCTCTTCTGACAGTCTGAGGGGAGGGGGCTTGTTCTTTCCCTGGGCAGATCTGTGTAACTCCTGTGGGGTGTGACGCAGGAGGGAGGACTTGTAAACTAACTCCCAGTCTGGGTCGGAAAAGGCATCTTGGTTTCCGCTCATCTCTTTCTCCTGGGATCATGGTGGGGGGTGGGGGGCCGGTGTCCATCCTTCATGTTGTGTGGTGTGTGTGATCAGTTGTGTACAACTCTTTGTGACCCTGTGGACTATAGCCCTCCAGGCTCCTCTGTCCACAGAATTCTCCAGGTAAGAATACTGGAGTGGGTTGCCCTTTCCTTCTCTAGCGGATCTTCCCCACCCAGGAAGTGGAAGCTGAGTCTGCTGTGCCTCCTGCACTGGCAGGCAGATTCTTTACCACTAGTGCCGCCAGGGAAGCCCTGTGAGGGAGCCCAAGAAGCACAGAGGCCACCTGTGTTTCTGACCAACGGTCCCCGAGGCCCCAGCTGACACCCGCCTCCACCCCCAGCCTTCCGCAGCCCAGCTGAGGCCACAGATGCCGTGGAGCACAGATAAAGTGTCCCTGGCATGCCCGTCTGCATCCCCAGGAGCCACGGGAGATGGTGTGTGTGTGAGTCACTCAGTCGTGTCTGACTCTTTGCGACCCCATGAACTGTAGCCCACCAGGCTCCTCTGTCCATGGAATTCTCCAGGCAAGAAGACTGGAGTGGGGTGCCCTTTCCTTCTCCAGGGAAGTTAGAAGTGGTGATTACTGGAATAGATGGGATTCACCTGTGGGAGGAACGGTCCGGGTGAAGGGACGCCTGTTAGAGTCTCGTACTGGCCGCCACAGGCCCCTCACTACACCTCCCCGGGGAGGGCAAGGGGCTCACAGAAGAAACCTGGGGGGCAGGAGCCAGCCCCACTCTGGGACCTGCCATGGAGGGCGTGCCCTTTGCTCCTCACCTGACACGTGATGTGTGTGGGGCGCCCAGAGTAGTTTCCTGGTGAGACCCTTGCTGACTGGGTGGGCTGTACAGATCTGGGGTTTAACAAGAAAGAGCCATCTTCCCTCAAATCTGTGAGTCAAGTGACCTGAAGTCAGCTTTGTCAGGGATGATGGCAATGCTTCTGTGCTGTGTCTGCAGAGCTCGCTCACAATTATAAATGATTCGGAACTCTTGCAGGGGAAATTCTGGGCCCTGTTTAACTGCTCCCCCACCCAAGATATGTCCAAGTACCTGAGAACACAACCTGATCAGGCAAAAGGGTCTTTGCATGCGTAAATAAGTGAAGGATTTGAGATGTGGTATTCTTGCCTGGAAAATTCCATGGATAGAGCATCCTGGCAGGCTACAGTCCATGGGGTCACAGAGCTGGACACAATTGAACAACATGAGCACACTGGGATTATCTGGGTGGGCCCTAAATCCAGTGACAAGCGTCTGTATCGGAGGAGGAGTTGTTGTGGTCAGTCGCTCCGTCATGTCCGACTCTTTGTGACCCCATGGACTGCAGCACGCCAGGCTTCGCTGTCCATTACCAACTCCCGGAGTTTACTCAAACTCACGTCCATTGAGTCGGTGTTGCCATCCAACCATCTCGTCCTCTGCTGCCTCCTTCTCCTCCTGCCCTCAGTCTTTCCCAGCATCAGGGTCTTTCCCAATGAGTTGGCTCTTCGCATCAGGTAGCCAAAGTGCTGGAGCTTCAGCTTCAGCACCAAAGGAGGAGAGGACACGTCAGAGGGAGAAGATCTCCGTGTGTCTATGGAGGCAGACACTGGGGTGACAAGGCCACACGCTGGGGACACCTGGAGCCTCAGAAGCTGGAAGAGGCGGGAAGAGCTGTCCCGGAGCCTTTGGAGGGAGCCAGTCCCGCCCACGGGAAGACCCCCTGGAGAAGGAAATGGCAATCCACTCCAGTACTATTGCCTGGAAAATCCCATGGACAGAAGAGCTTGGTAGGCTAAAGTCCATGGGGTCGCAAAGAGTCGGACACAACTGAGCAACTTCACACCAGCTCCGCCCACACCTCGACCTCAGACTCCGCCCTCCAGCCTGGGCGAGAATGACCTCCTGCTGTCTCAGGTCCTGGTCAGTTGTCGGGCTCTCCTCCCCTCCCCTAGAAGCCCCACCAGCTGAGAAGGCAGTTGGGGGCAGTGTGACCGAGGAGAAGCTGAGGGAAGGGGAGAGCCGAGGATGAGGAGGGTCACCAGCATCGAGATGGTGACTCAGGGAGGGAGGAGCCCACGTTGGAAGAAGGGCAGAGAAGATGGAGCTGGGGGTGCTGGAGGTATCCAGGCCCCTCCAGGAGCTGGAAGAGCCAGGAAACAGATTCCCCCCTGGAGCCTCCAGAGGACCAGCCCCGCCGACACCTTGCTTTCAGCCCAGCGAGACCCACGTCAGACTTCCGACCCACAGAACTGTAGATAATAAGCGTGTGTTATTTTATGTAGCAATTTGTTATAGCAGCCGCAGCAGGAAGCTTAACGCAGAGTCTGTGGGCTCTTGGCAATGGTCCAGTGGAAGATGTTAACACGGGGTGGCGAGGGGCGGTTGACGAAGAAGTGTCCTGGGTAGACGAGCGGACCTGGGGTCCAGGACCCAAATGGCAGTCATTTAATCGTAACATCACCACTGTCAGCATCAGCAGAAGAGTCCCTGCAGAGAGGACTGTCCGCAGGAGGTCCAGGGAGGGTGGTCCATCAGGACGGAGAGTTTCCGTGGCCGCCCTCAAGTTGCTCTTTCCCACGATGTGAAGGGCAGGGGGTGGGGCCTGGAGGGAAGTCCACAGGGGCTGGGGGGTCTCGGCGGAGGAGGAACCTGTCCCATCCTCCAGATTCTCCCTCTCGCTTTCTTTGCCTCCCGGGGAGGGGAGCACTGGTGGACCAGACACTGTTGAAAAGCAGCGCAAGACTATAGGAGCCCACTGCCTGGCGTTGAATCCTGGCACCAGCACCTATTATTTGGGTAATCTTGATTACGCCACCGCTCTGTGCCTCAGTGTTCCCATCTGTATAATGGATACCATAGCATGTACCTGGTGGAGGCTGTGAGTTAGCGTGTGGCAGGGCCTCTGAGCAGGCACAGGCATGTGATGAGCTTGGTGGCATGGGTCGACTTCAAACTTAGGTTGGGGGAAGTGCAGAGCTCAGAAGTCAGGAGACAGGACTCCACAGGCCCATGCCCCACCTGGGAGGTCCTCTCCTGGACTCCAAGTCCTTGAGTCCTGGGCAGGTGGGCAGAAGGTGACAGGCCCGTGACAGTGGCTGCCCACTGCTGTGATCAGAAGCTGCCCTCTGGTCTTGCCCAAGGAGTCAGTGGTCCCCGCCACTGCAGAACGTGGCACCGGAAGTCAGAGGTGTCCCGGGAGGTGGCGATGCTCCCAGCGTGGGCGGGGTGTAGGGAGGCACGTGGGAGGACTGTCCCCATCCTGCATAGCACCCGGCTCATAGTAGGTGCTCACTGAATGCCTGGGGGAGGGATGGCGCGTGGACAAGGGAAGTGCGTATCTATGCGTAGCTTGAGGGCTTCCCACGTAGCTCAGTTGGTAAAGAATCCACCTGCAATGCAGGAGACCCTGATTCGATTCCGGGGTCGGGAAGATCCTCTGGAGAAGGGATAGGCTACCCACTCCAGTATTCTTGGGCTTCCCTTGTGGCTCAACTGGTCTGCCTGCAAGCAGGAGACCTGGGTTCGATCCCTGGGTTGGGAAGATCCCCTGGAGAAGGAAATGGCAACCCACTCCAGCACTCTGGCCTGGAGAATGCTATGGATTGTATGGTCCATGGAGTCACAAGAGATGGACACGACTGAGTGACTTTCACTTTCGCTGTGCGCCCCACAGGCCTTCCATGGGCTTTGGAGGTGGCGTCTGGAGCCCAGAAGGTGAGTGTTCTCCTGGCCTTTGTGGGAGGCTCCCAGCAAACCCAATGTGAGACCTTTTACTGTTGCTACAGTAAGTTTGCAATCTTGCAAATTTATAGTACCTTGAAAACATAAACGAAATAATAACAATTAAATCAGTGTATCATAAAAACTTTTCATTGAATGGAGTCTTTTATAGAGAGCCCCTTTAAAAAACAGATAAGAATGGGGGTACTCTGGCTGAGCTGGGGGTGCATGGACACAGAGGGCTTGGAACCAGGTTCTCGGTTGAGCCTCAACCCTGACTCGTGACACTGGGAAGGTCGTCAGTGCCTTTTGGAGGCTCCGTTTCTTCAGCTGCAGAAGAGCAGCGCGATGCCCTCAGCTGCAGCGTTGCTCTGGGGTGGGGGCAGGAGGGCTCCGGAGGGGGCTGCTGGCAGCACCTGGAGACCAGCACACCGGGGGGGGCGGGTTCCTGGGTGGTGGCCGCACAGCGGCCTCCTTCCTCCTGGGCACTCGGGCTCGTGCCGTCTCCTGTCTCCATCTGGAGGTCCCCCACGCTGTTCCCTGCAGGCTGCCATGTGTAGGGCGCAGAGGACTCCTGCTGGGCTCAGCCTGGCCATCCAGGGAAGAGATGCCGTCACGGCCACACCTCTGTCTCGGGATCTCCCCCACCCCCTCAGGGGGGTTTCAGGGTCTGCCTCGGAGCAGAGCCGGCATCTGACTGCTGGCATCACCACTCTCACTTCCCTCCCTGAGCTGCAGCCTTCACATCTGTAAAGTGGGGCTGCACCTCGGGGAGGGCCTGGCCAGTGGTTGTCCCTCGGCTAATGGGGTCAGGGAGGCATGGAGGGCGGAGAAATAGCATTGCGAGGGGCTGGCTGGCGGCAGTGTGTGGGCCTGCTCTGAGGCCAGCCAGGCTCCCAGGACAGCAGGAGGCAAGGCGAGGGAGAAGAAGCTGGAGCACTGTCGGGGGTTTGGAAGGCCAGGCTGAAGAGGCTTAAGCTTTAGGGACTTCCCTGGTAGTCTAGAGGCTAAGACTCTGCGCTCCCAATGCAGGGGACCTGGGTTCAATCCCTGGTCAGGGAATTAGACCCTGCATAAAGGGAAGTCGCTCAGTTGTGTCCAGCTCCCTGCGACCTCGTGGACTGTAGTCTACCCGGCTCCTCCATCCATTGGATTCTCCAAGCAAGAGTACTGGAGTGGGTTGCCATTTCCTTCTCCAGGCTACTTTCCGACCCAGGGATGGAACCAGATCCCGCATACTGCAACTTAAGATCCCACGTGCCACAGCTACGACCTGGCGTAGGCAAGTAAATGAATGAATGAGTATTAAAAAAGAAAGAGAGGTTTATACTTCAAATTGTTGCACAGAAGAGCTGGTTGTGCAGCCAAAGAAAATGGCAAACAGAGAGGGCAAGTGACTTGGCCAATGTCATACAGCACTTTGGGGGGTGAACTGGGGCAAGAGCAGGCATCCTGCTTCTCAGCCCTGTGCTGTCTCCCTGGAGCTGATGGGCTGGCCTCCCCGACAGCTTCAGACTCAAGGTGCGGCCTTGGAGCTGAGAGTCCCAGGCGGGGAGCAAAGCCCACAGCACCCTTGGCCTGTGTCTGGGTCGGGTGGGGGCGACATTTCTGACGTATCTTAATTTGCCTTGAAATCAGGCACAAGTCCTTTGTAAAGCAGGAAGTGGTCTCTCCGGAGCTGACATGAAGCAGTATTGCTGTCACCTTGCATTAACGAGCCAGACGGTCTCAGAGGAGTGGCATATTGACGTGGCTGGTGGGGTCAGCCCAGCCCAGCGAAGCCTTTGATAGCGCAGCTGATAACAGATCCAGCTATAAATACCCAGAATCAATCAGTGGCCGCTGCTGACAGCCAACGTGTTCACATATCACGGCAGATGGGAAGAGGGCAGGAATGGCCATTTGTCTTGCTTTTCAGATGGATTTCCTGTTTTTTAGGGAGCGAGAGGGGGCCCATCTGGCGATCAGATCGTGGGCTGAGATAGCCGCTTCTGGGTCACTGGCCCCGGACTTGACGTGTCTCCCCGGCCACGTGGTCCTGGCATTGCGGCGGCCCCTGCAGCCCGGCCTCCACAAATGGTAGCCATCAGGAGCCCTCCCGCCCACAGAAGCTTCCGGAAGTGGAGGATGGGTGGGGGGGCTGGCCTTTCATCTTTTTCTGCTTTCTCTCTGGGCACCTTTCAATTAGGCTTTTCCCTTCGAAGGCTTTTCCCTTCGAAGGCTCTTCCCAGCTTGTACATGTATATGCACGTGTCCACATGTTCTTGCAGAAGTGTGTGCACGCACACGCGCTCCATGGCCATCTTCCCTGGCTGACCCGGGGTACTTCCTGGCCGGCTGTCTGTACACGTCCCGCATGCCTCATCCAGGTAGAGGCTGTGGGGTCTGCTGCTGCTGAAGACCTGGCAGGGGGTGGTAGGGGGGGAGGGCTTCTATTCTCCTTTTGGATCCAGCCTTCCCACCTGCAGCTTTTGTCTTTGTGGGTTCATTCGACGTCCGAAAGGTCGGCTTCCCTGACTGCATCAGAGCACGCTGCCTTGGTCCTCGTGCAGCCACGGGAGCTCAGGGCGAGCTCCGTGGGCCGTGAGCCCAGCATGCTGTTGTTTGTTCTGATGGTGGTGCTGGAATGAATGTCCACTCCTGGAGCCCTGTTCCCAACATGGTAAACAGCTCTTGGAGGGGCGTCTAGGGGCAGGAGGGCCCCCGTTCTCCTGTCCCTCCTGGGGTGATGCTGTGGGGGTGATGACCCACCGCCCACCCCAGCTATTTACGGAGTGTGCCCTGGGCGCGGGGACCCACGGCTCCTCTTCCTTTTTAGGGAATGGGTGAGATGCTTCTGCTGTGATCACGTCTTGGATGTACCCCCTCCTTTAGTTTATGAAACCTCCTGTCCCCCAAATTACATCCAGACAGCCACGGTAGCAGGCATCTCTCCCTTCCAGCTCAGGGGCCCACCAGCCGGCCAAATGGGGCGTTTAATTGGAAAGAGAAGCTGGCAGTCTGCCCGGAAATCCTAAAGAAAGGCAGCAGAGTGGACCAGCTTTTAAAACCTCGCCACACACCTTCCCTGGGTATTTCTGTATCGAATACTTGAAGGGGTTCTTGGGACCATTTGAGAATTAAAAGCACCAGTCTGAAGCCATGCAAGGCAGACCCTAGTACCTGGGGTGGAGGATGGGAGTGCTGAGTGGCGGGAGAAACTAACCATTTTGTACAGATGGGGAAATGGACACAGTTTAGGGCTGGAGAGGAAAACTCAGTTCTTCAGATGTTAACTGGGGTTCTCGCTGTGAAGACCACACTGAGTGTTTGCTTACCCCCACATTCCCCCCGCCCCGCCCCAGATTTTGAAGTCTTGGCATCTTTATGGATGTTAGTCAGAACTCCTCGCAATATTCTGGTCCTGCCGGGTGATTTCTGAGCCCACAGGATATGAGCAGGGCAGTGTCGAGTGTATGAAGGACAGTGGCTGATGGAAACTCGCTCCTAAAGGCCCTGCAGGTTTACCTGCCGAGGAGGTGGGGGGTCTCTCCCTTCAGAAAGAAATCGGGGTCCATCCGGGCTGGGGTTGGGCCACGGAAAGTGGAGAGTGAAGACGAAGGAAGGGTACACAGAGCCAGCGGGCCAGCAGGCCCAGAGCCTGAGCCCCCCGGTGGTCAGCTGACTGCTCTCCCCTGAGACCGTGGTGGCTGAGACCCCCTCACCAGGGTCGTATGGTCAAGAACTCAAGCAACGTGGTGGCCATGGGCCAGTCCTGCATTTTTTCCTCTGTAGAAACATAGCTGCTTTGTCAGGGGCTGAAAGATGAGAGGAAGCATTAGGGCCGAGGGCTGCCCCCATGCCACGCAGAGAGGCTCGTCCATCAGCCCGCTGCTTCTGTCAAAGCCGGGGCATCCCAGCTTTGGCCTTTGCGAGCTGTCTGGCTCTCAGCAGGTCTCCAAAGTCCTGTGAAGTGGGACAGTAACAGTCTTGCTTCACAGGGCTGGCGGGCGGCAGTGCAGTGGGCTAGTCCACACAAAGCTCCAGAAAACGTGCCTGGCTGGTGCTCAGAGTGGGCGAACCGTTGCTGGTGTCATGACGGTGACGGTGACGGTGACAGTGGTGATGAGGATGGGAACTGGTGGTGCCACGCGGCGGTGAGGATGGTGATGCCAGTGGCGATGAGGCACCGAGCATCTGTTGCAGTCTGAAGTCTGTCCTAGGCACCAGGATACCACCATCAACAAGGCAAGGATGATCCCTGCTCTCCGGGGAATCCACCCTAACGGGGGTACAGCCAGTGAACTGATACCTATATAAATATATGCTTGAATAAACTGATAAACAAAGAAGACAAAGGAGAAGGGGGCGGCAGAGGATGAGATGCTTGCACAGCTTCACTGACTCAGAGGACAAGCGTTTGAACGAACTCCGGGAGATGGTGAGGGGCAGGGAAGCCTGGCGTGCTGCAGCCCCTGGGGTGGCCAAGAGTCGGACACGACTTCGCGACTGCGCAGCAGCAACAAGCTGGTGAGTATAGCAAATC
>SJYF01001046.1:1792615-1804513 GCA_006410515.1 Procapra przewalskii | reverse complement strand
TGAGGGTTGCTGCGGGAGATCTGAGCCTCTTGCCAAAATCACGCCTGCGTCCTCTGTCCTGCAGGCTGTCTTCCCCGGCCCTTTCTCTGGTGTGCGCTCTGTATCCATTGCCCTACCCCGAGCATGTGGCTCAGGTGACTTTGCATCTGGGGTGACCCTCACCTGCCTGGCCCACCCAGATGGACCCTGCGTTTCCTTAAGGGCTGGCCCCAAGGCTCCCCGAGGCCAAGATGCCACGCTGACTTCTCGCCGCCCCTCAGCACTCAGCGGTGGGGGGCTGCAGCGCTCGCGCGCCTCATCCCTCGGCTTCCACCTGGCACTGCCCCTGCTCTCTCACCTGTCTCCTCCCTCTGAGTCCGTCTGGCTCCTTTCTTAGAGGAACGTCCAGGGTGAAAGGCAGTGCCAGGTGTGGTTCATGTGCCTTGCACAGGCCACGGGGCGGTGGGGCTGGGGGCGTCAGTCTAGGCAGGCCAGGAGGGGGCCTCGGCACCCAGCGGGGGAGTGGGGTCCTTCACTGGCTCTGTGACACACGGAGGCGGCCACGTGCCCATCCTTGCCTGAGCTTCTGTACTGGGCTGAACTCTGTCCCCCAGCTCATATCGACCTTGAACCTTAAAATGTGGACTTCCTTGGAAATAGAGTCTTCACAGATATAATTGAAATAAAGATCTTGAGCTGTGATCTTCCTGGATGAGGGAGGGTCCTTCTGTTGTAAAGGACAGGAGAGGAGAAGAGAGACGTGCAGGAGGGCCATGTGATGACGGAGGTAGGTGCTGAAGGGTCAAGGCCACGGGCAGGGCTCCCTGGAGCCCCCAGAAGCTGGAGGAGGCAGGAAGAACCCTCCCCTGGAGACTTTAGAGGGAGTCTGGCCCTGGGACAGCTTGATTTTGGACTTCTGGTCTCCAGAACCCTGCTATTTGAAGCCAGCAGTTCTGGGCCACTTTCTGCAGTGGCCCCAGGGCACTCACACAGCATCCATTGCCGAGGGGACCAAGAGTCCTTTCTTAAGGAGCATGTGGCCACTTTCAGGCTTCCCAGGTGGCTCAGTGATAAAGAGTCCGCCTGCCAATGTAGGAGACATGGGTTCAATCCCTGGGTCGGGGGGAGGAAATGGCAACCCACTCCAGCCTTCTCGCCTGGAGAATCCCATGGACAGAGGAGCCTGGCGGGCTCCAGTCCGTGGGGTCGCGAGAGTCGGTTACGACTGGGTGACTCACACGCACACCTGTGGCTGTTTCCAACTGGCAAGTTGCCCTCTCTGAGCCGAGGTGTGCCCCCCATCCCTGCTCTCCAGAGCGCTTGTCGGCTGGCGGAGGGCTGCATGCCCCATCTCCTCGAGCCCTCCGTCACCCGGGAGGCACGAGCTGCTGCCGCTCCTTTCGCAGGTGGGAAACAGGCTCCGAGCGACGGCCTCATAACAGTGCAGAGCTGGGCCGCTGAGTTGGCTCAGCTGTGGCCTCTCCAGTGGCTTGCCCCAGGCCCTGGAGGGATGCAAGGGAGCCAGAACCAAGTCTGATCATCTGGTTTTGTGGCTCCAAATGGTGGCTCCGAGACCACTTGGGTGGGACCCCATGGACTTCCTGCTGCCAGTGAGTTGGCCCAGGGAGCAGCAGGGAAAGGGAAAGTCTCTTAGCGGTGTTTGACTCTTTGTGACCCCATAATTCTCCAGGCCGGAATACAGGAGTGGCTAGCCGTTCCCTTCTCCACAGGATCTTCCCGATCCAGGGATCGAGCCCTGGATGCAGGTCTCCTGCACTGCGGGCCGATTCTTCACCAGCTGAGCTGCAAGGGAAGCCCGGACTTTTCTCTGTCAGCGAGTTTGCCCAAGAAGCAGCAAAGATTCTCTGAATGACTGAGTGTCTGACTGTGGAGGAATGGGTGGGTCCATGAAGTTGTTCAGTCAGACTCCAGGGAGAGGGGTAATAACCACTGGGGATGGTCCTTTCTTTTTCCTGGTATTTGCTTGAGAAACAAGCAAGAAGCTGTGAGCAAAGAGCAAAGTATAGGCCAACTTGCCGCTACTGTTTTGGTAGGAATGGCAGGAGTTTTGGGGCCCCACCATCCTCAACTATTCCTGGAGACATGACTTGTGCTGGATGGGTTTCATTCTATAAGCAAGACTCGGACTCATGGTGGATAGAAGGTGTGAGTCAAGGCCAGAACACTGGATAGGGCTGTCATGGGGGCAGAAGAGGAGTTTGGAGGGTCTTCATTGCTGGAAGCTTTGAAAGTCCAGGGGAGGCCCTTGGATGTTGTCCTGTGAACACTGGAGACTCTTAAAGTTTTGGGCAGGGCAGTGATATGTTTGAGTCTGGTTCTGGGAGGATCAACCCAAAGGTGGACGTTGGAGGTGGGCTCTCAGAGAGGGACTTATCATTGCCCAGGTGCCAGATGGGCTTGGCTACAAGCTGGTCATTCACTAAGTTACTGATGGAGACTAAGTAGGTAACCAACCATCCAATCTAACCCTTCCTTTCTTCCTGCAGTGAGGGGTTACCTCGCTCTTCTTGCAATGCCCCTTTGGCATGGTCCATCTAGGGAGTGGATGGCTCACCCCATTTTCTGAGAATGCTCGGGGTTGTGCCCCTTGGGGGTTCAACCACACTGCATCCACAAATGGTCAACATCTGGAAGTGTTCTCAGAAGACGGGGAAAGCCAAGTCTTGGAGTGGGCTTTAGGGTCTTGCTGATGGTGGCATCGTTCAGTTGCTAAGTCGTATCCAACTCTTTGCAACCCCCTCGACTGCAGCACACCAGGCTTCCCTGTCCTTCATTATCTCTCAGAGTTTTCTCAAACTGATATCCATTGAGTTGGCAATGCCATCCAACCATCTCATCCTCTGCCACCCCCTTCTGCTCCTGCCATCAATCTTTCCCAGCATCAGGATCTTTTCCAATGACTCAGCACTTCCCATCAGGTGGCCAGAGTATTGGAGTTTCAGTTTTAGTATCAGTCCTTCCAATAAGTACTCAGGGTTGATTTCCTTTAGGATTGACTGGTTTGATCTCCTTGCTGACCAAGGAACTCTCCAGAGTTCTCTCCAATACTGCAGTTTGAAAGCATCAGTGCTTTGGTGTGCACACTTCTCTATGGTCCAGCTCTTGTTGTGGTCTGTGCTTTATCAGAAGCCACAGCTGCAGGCTTCAGATTCCTTTGCCCTGTTCAACCACCGTCATCAGAAGTTTTATGACTGGCTGGGACCTTAGAGAACCTTCTTCATTCTGAGGTCTGGTTTTTTTCATCCAGAGAAGAAGATTCCAGGTTTATCACTGATGACAATGATCCCTCAGGGGGGACACTATCAGGGCAGAGACAGCTAAGGGTGGGAGTTCCTCTGATTCTCATTTATATGAGGAAACCAAGATCCCAAGTTGAGTGACTCGCCTAAGACCATTCAGCCAGCCTGGAAGGGAGGGAGCCAGGATCCGTCCAAATCCTGGTTCGTGTGTTCCAGAGCTGGGAGGCTTTCTTGCCAAGCCAACGGGAGACAGCTTGTGTCTCCTGGCTGGGAGCCACCTCCCACCTCCCTGCTTCCCCAATGCATTTGACACAAAGGCTTGTCTCAGGGAGTCTGGCTGGTTTTTCAGTTCCAGCCTGGCTCAGAATCCCATCTTGTTTGTTGGATCCATTCCCGGTGAAGAAGTGGGTGGGCTAGTAACAGCAGAAGGAATCTGGGCTCTACCACCCATCCATCTATCCACTCAATTACCCACCCCCACACACGCCCGACCTCCCGTCCAAACGCCCTTCCATCCATCCATCCCTTTATGCACCCATCCACCTATCCATCCATCCATCTGTCCATTTATCCACCCATCCATCTATCCACTCAATTACCCACCCCCACACATGCCCGACCTCCCGTCCACACACCCTTCCATCCATCCATCCATTTCTGCACCCATCCACCTATTCATCCATCCATCTGTCCATTTATCCACCCATCCACCTATCCACTCAATTACCCACCCCCACACACGCCTGACCTCCCATCCACACACCCTTCCATCCATCCATCCATCCATCCATTTATGCACCCACCCACCTATCCATCCATCCATCTGTCCATTTATCCACCCATCCATCTATCCACTCAATTATCCACCCCCACACACACCCGACCTCCCATCCACACACCCTTCCATCCATCCATCCATCCATCCATCCATCCATGCACCCATCCACCTATCCATCCATCTGTCCATTTATCCACCCATCCACCTATCCATCCATCCATCCATCCATCCATCCATCCATTTATGTACCCATCCAGCTACCCATCCATCCATCCATCCATTTATGCACCCATCCATCTATCCATCTGACTACCAGTTCACATGGCCATGCATGCATGCATCCATCCATCATTTCGCCTCTCTATTTTTTGAACATCTACCTGTGCTGGGTCCACTAACCTTTGCTGATAAGAGAGGAGATTTACCAGAGAGAATGTAAAAACAAGTATAGCGCACACTCATCCTTGTGCTTCCAAAATCTAGTTTCACATACACATGGGCTGTTTTTTTAAAAAATATATATGTATTTTATTTACTTTGAAAGCATTGCTATTTGGGGTTGCGCCAGCCCTTTGCTGCGGTGCCCAGGCTTTCTCTAGCCGCAGAGAGTGGGGCTCCTCTGCAGTTGCGGCATGTGGCCTTCTCGTTGCTGTGGGTTCTTTGGCTGCGGAGCACGGGCTCAAGGCATGAGGGCCCTGTAGGTGCAGTTCGCAGGCGCAGGGGTAGCCTTGTATCAGATTCCTCTCACGTCCTGCCTCCCATGGTCTCAACTCACTCTTCCCCAGAGGCCCTTTCTGCAGCAGCCAGCTCCATGGGGGTGGCAAGCGTCGGCTGTCCCTGGCCGTTCTTTCCGCTCTGAACTTCTCAGCCATATGACTCACACACAAGCCTGGAAGCGGGAAGGCTACCCTTGACCGTGGAGATGGAGATACAGCCAGTGGACAGACCTCCCTTCTTCCTTGTCTTGGGTTCACACTTGTGAGGGTTCCTTGTGGCTTCTCAGAGGCCCCCAGCCGGTGGCAGCCTCTGGTGCCCACAGGAGTGCCAGCGTGACAGCCCACTCTCAGACTGGCTCGTCCTCCCACCCTGTCTCTGCGGGTGCTCATTTGCTCATTCATTTGCTCATTCATTCTCTCACTCACTCCTTCAGCAGGTTGCAGGTTCCCTCAGGACTGAGTCCACTCCTGCCCTCCATCTGTTCACTGTAGTGATCAGACAGGCATTGTTGCTGATGACCCTTGGTGAATTAAGCTGAGGAGGCAGGAGAGTGATGAAGGGGGCAGATGCTGGAGCCAGACAGACATAGGTTCAAATCCCACCTCCCCACTTTGTAGCAGTGAGATCTCAGGCATGCCGTTCTATGTCTCTGAGCCTCAATTTTCCTACCTGCAAAATGGGCATGACAATACCTACCGGAGGAGTCCTGGTGGGGATGTGACCAGACCTCCTATTTCAGGCACGGAGCCTGGCATGCGCTGAGCTTGTGGTCTGGGCGAGGCATTGGCTGTCACCGATGGTGAGTGGGTGCAAGCAGCTTCAGTCTGTGGGGTTCCTGGGACCTGGCACCTCAACTGTGTTGGCCTGCCTTAGTCCCTGAGGCTACCCAGCACACCCCTTGGCCTTGGAGACTGCCAAGAGAATCAGCAGCCCACGGCTTGTCGGTGGGAACCAAAGCAACAAACACCTCGGTCTCCAGGAGGGGACGGCACCGACCTGCCCCGGGGGATGCTGCTGGCAGGCGCGACGCAGCAATCAAAGGTGGTGTAGGGCAGAGGGCCTCACCCTGGATGCGAGACGCTTCCTTGGGAAAAAGATCGCTTCTTTATGTGTATGTCAGCTGGTTATGAAATGAGAACTGTTTAGAGGTTTAAAGAAACCCACCCCGATCTTTGGAAATCTCTGCCCGCCCTGTTCAAGTCCCAACAGCACTTGCCTGCCGACGGCTCATGAGTCAGAGAGGCTGAATTTGTGACTTTCATACCCTCAGAATCAGATTTAAAGATAATGAAATCTTTCCAGTAGGAAAATGCCTGATTTCTGAGGACATGCTAAGGAGCTGGTCACCTGGTGGGTAAATATGGGCTTCCGTTGATGGGCCCAGAGAAGGATCTCCTTTTGGGAGGAATCATGGTCCCCAAACTGGGGGAAGGGGGATCTTTTCTTGATGTTCTGGGCTAGTTGCCATTCTTAAAGGAAAGGAAAGTGGGATTATCTTTTTGCACCCCCCCCCACCTTTTTCTTACCATCAGTTCCTTTAGCGAAAGCGTCCGTTTCATTTCTTTTGTAGCCCTCACATCATCCCCAAGAGCCAGAGATGCTCATCATCCCATTTTACAGATGGAGAAATTGAGGCTCAGGAAGGGAAATAGCTTGCAGGGCATGATGGACACGATGCAGCTGGGAGCAGCAGGGCCGGGACTTGGGCCCAGGGGGTCAGTCTGTACGATGGTGAGTCAAACCTTCCCAGGCTCCTGGCTGGGCCCTTGGCTACCCGCCGAGTCCTGCTGCTCACCTGCCAAGGCTCGGCTGCAGAGGGCTGAGGATGAGGAGTGAAGGGAGCTCTCCGAGGCTGCTGGCTCGTGGGTGGCCTGCTGCCCTGCGGCACAGTCTCAGGAGCTGCCAGTGCCTTGCGGCCCTTGTCCCAAGGCTGAGTGGGGTCACTCGGGGACGCAGCTTCTCCCTGGGCTGCAGAGGGAGTGTCCCAGGGAAGGGGCTCAGGGCGTGCCTCAGGCTCAGGGGCCTGGGTCTCCCTGGAAGCCCTGTCCTGCAAATGGCTCCCCGCTGTCCGCCTGACCACGGGCCTGTCCTGCCCAGAGCCAGCCTTCCGAGCCTTGTCTGGCCTGCTCGCGCCGTGCCTTGGACTGCCCCCATCTGTCTCCCTGTGGAGTCTGGCGGGTGTCCCCTGGCGCAGGGCCTGGCTACGGCCTGGGAACCACCGGCCTCCATCCACGGCTCATTGTCCAAATGATGAGCCGATCGGTGAGGGTTGGGTGAGGACCTCAGAGAGCACTCGGTCCGGACCTCGTCCCTTATGGGCGGAGGAACCGAGGCACAGAGAGACAAAGGGCGGCCCGGCGGCGGGACTCAGCGGAGCCCTGTGGTCTTCCCTGTCGGCTGACTCTGCTGTCCCCCGGGGCCCTCGCCCATGCAGTGTGGGTGCTGGCGCGGGCAGGGTCCCCTTAAGGGTCACGTGGGCCGATTTGGGTTCTGCCGAGGGGTCACTGGCCCAGCAAACAAGGGGCCAGGGGCTGGGGGCAGCAAGAAGGAGGGCTTGGGGTCAGTCGCCCACCTTCCTGGGGGGGCAGCCGCCTCTGCTGGTGGGTGTATTTGATGGGCCCTTTGACCCCCCACTGTACCCCCTTCCTTGGCACCTGGAGGGGTCCAACATACGCGAGCACACAGTGCCGGGGAGCAACTCACGGCTCCCTGGGCGTCCGTCTGCCACATGTGTGGTCCTGAGCAGAGGACCCAGCAAAGCCATGCCCAGCCTCCTGGTGTGGCCGTTGAGGACTCAAACAGGGGAGGGGCTGGGGACTCCTGTGACCTGCGAAGCGGCCCCGTGGAGACAGTTGCGGAAAAGCCGCCGTAACAACAGCAAGAGAAGTGGCTGCAGATATAAATCGAGTCTCTGCTGGTACAACTCAGGGTCTCACGGCAGCCCCATGAGAGGGGCAGGTGCATCTCTCCATTTCACAGATGAGGATGGGGAGGCCCGGAGAGGTGGACTAACTTGCCGGAGCTCATACACAGAGCAGGCAGGGCCAGAGCTGCAATTTGAACGCAGACTGTTCCTATTCTTGAGCAGCACCCAAAGCTGCCTACAGAGAGGGGGGTGGTGACAAGAGGGGGGCCGTGGGAAAGGTGTGAAGCTGGAGGGCACGAGCGAGCCCGCCGAGCGTCTGCGGGGGAGGGGGCAGGCCCCGCCTCCTCCCTGCATTCCGCCAGGCTTTGCTGGGGCGCGCCTCCTTCCCACGGGTTCTGGCTCCAGGCCCCACCCTTTCACTGGCCTGTGCTGGGCGCCACTGAGCCACCGCCCTTCCCCACCTCAGTTTCTCTTCCCTGAAGCGGGCCGAGAGCACCAGCCAGGCTGGCTGTTGTGAGGATGGGATCGGATACAGGCGTGGAGGCTCCAGGAAAGCCCAGCGCTCTGGCAGGGGCCCGCTTGGTGGCCTCAAGGCGGGGCTGAGGCTCCGAGCCGCCCCCTCCTTGCTCCCGTGCAAATCCACACCCTCAGCGAAATGTTGGACCCCGGCCGGCGGCCCGACTGGAGTGCTGTCTCTGCTGAAGGGCCCAGGCTGACTTGGCTGCCCTGCTGGGGCCTCTTGGGGGTCCAAAAGGGGCTAGGAGGGTGGACGTGAAGTCCTCCGCGCTCCAGCTCTGACTCCCCACCCCCAGGCCCCTTCGTGCCTTGCTCCTCATCCTGAAGAGGGACCCGGTGACCTGCCAGTCTCTTCCAACCTCAAGACTGTATTTTGAAATTCAAGTAGAACAGAGGCCATTGCATGGCCGCCCACCTCCCAGCCGCCTGCCAAGGGCACCCATTTCCCTTTCTTCTCTGTGGGCGGAAGGTGCTGCTGGCCGAATACCCTTTTCTAGGGGACGACCCTCAGTTATCACCAGAGATCCAGGCACTGTGACGTAGTGAAAAAAAAAAGTGAGGTGTTTAGTTGCTCAGTTGTATCTGACTCTTTGTGACCCCATGGACTGTAGCCTGCCAGGCTCCTTTGTCCATGGGCTTCTCCAAGCAAGAATACTGGAGTGAGTTGCCATGCCCTCCACCAGGGGATCACCCCAACCCAAGGACTGAACCCAGGTTTCCCGCATTGCAGACAGATTCTTTACCGTCTCAGCCACCAGGGAAGCCTCTATGATGTAGAGGGCCAGGTACGGACAGATGTGGCAATCCTGGGATTGAGCAATCCCAGAGGAAAGAGAGCCTTAAATGGGGCAGAATAAGTTCAGATTTAGGGAAGAGAGAATTGTCAGAGACAGAATTCTCCAGGGCCACGCCGTTCAACAGAAACTTAAGACCGGCCATAAACGTGCGCTGCCGGTGTGATATCACGCTTTCACAAAGGAAGAACGGGCCAAATTTATTTTAATAATAACTTTCATTTTCTTAATCTATGCAAATGTGATTGTTTCGGAGCTTAATCCATCCAGAACACTCTGAGACACTGTACACGTTTGATTCACAGAAGGGCTTAGAAGTCCAGCACTTTTCATTCAGTCACATTGCACATGCTCAGCTGACCCGGGGGGCTGGCCACTGCCCTGGGGACTGCACAGCTCCAGGGTGGAGGTGGGTTTGAGACCTGCCTGTTCTACCTGCCGGCTATGCTACTTATCCTTACGGTGCGCCAGGCACTGTTGTAAGGGCTTTATGTGTATTAGCTCATCTGACTCATTTCCACCTTTCAGTTGAAAGACATGGAGGCACAGAGAGGCTAAGTCATTTGCCCAAGGTCACCCAGGGATCAGGGTGGGGGGCAGAGCCGGGACCCGAACCCTGAGCTTTACGAGGGCTGCATACTTGATTCCACAGTCTGATCACTAATGGATCAGTGAGTCAGTTCACAGAGCAGCTCCCCGAATGGGGCTGGGCCATGACTCTTTCTGTGCTTTGGGCTGCGATTCAGCAGACATCTTTGTGTGTATCGCGCCAGCCAAAGGGCAGCCTGAGGCAGCCCTGGCTTTCTCTCCAGGGACCAGCTTTTCCTTGCCTTCCCACGGAGTCCTGTCCCTCTGCTGGTGTCCACCCTGGGCCCTAGTGGGCTGGGCTCCCCCACCCTGGCCGCGCCCTGAGAGCTCGCAAGTTCAGGCTGAGACCTGTGGGAGCCTGGGCACTCCTGCAGGTGGGGGAGGCTGGGCCCGTGTCCACAGATGGAGTCTTGTCACCCAGCCCGCTGTCGCTGGCCAGGACTTTTGCCTGGGAATCTGAAGGATGCTGCCTTTTCTCTGGGGCCTCCTGGGCCCCTGGAAGTGGGTGTGGGTCTTAGTGGCCAAGTGGGTTCATGACTGGGTTTGTTTTTCCTTAATTACAGTTCTCAGCCTCCGTGCTCTTCTCTCATTCATTGAAAAATTATGTTTTTAAGTTGAATTTTTACCAAATTACCAAGTAACATGCACACATCTGGGTTCACGCTCAGGTCTACACCGTGGAACTCCCTTGGATCGAGGTCAGGCACAATCCCATCCCCTACCAGGCTTCCTGGGTCTCCACCCGGTCAACACCCTCCACACCCCGACCCCAGGGAACACCCCACTGGATGACCAGGTTCCTGTCCCCGTAGATTGCTTCCGCCTGTCTCTGAGCTTCAAATGGGAACCCTTCAGCCTGTGGTCATTTCTACTGACTTTTGATCAGCATAAGCTTTTTGAGATTTTATCCACATTGTTGCACAGATCCAGGATTTGCTTTTTTTTTTTTTTTAATTGTTAAGTTTT
This sequence comes from Procapra przewalskii, assembly GCA_006410515.1. Lineage (NCBI taxonomy): Eukaryota > Metazoa > Chordata > Mammalia > Artiodactyla > Bovidae > Procapra > Procapra przewalskii. The sequence continues at coordinate 1,794,049 of SJYF01001046.1, read as the reverse complement.
CTATCTTTGCGGGAACTTAGCGCAGCCAGTCCACTCACCTGCTAGCAGACATATGACTTGATTCCAATCTTGGGCCTGTGAGCCCTGCAGTCAGTTCATGTCCTTGGCGGGCACAGGCATCGTTTCTCCAGACTGGAGATTCTGGACCATAGAGTTGCGTTTGTTTACCTTTAGGAGGTACAGCCCCCAGTTTCCCCAAGTGGTCTGTTTCCTCTTACTCTCCTGAGAAGAAGACATGAGGGGTTGCTCCACATCCTTGCCAGCATTTTGCATCGCTCATATATATATATGTATTTTTTGGTCACACTGCACGGCATGAGGGATCTTAGTTCCCCCACCAGGAGCGGATTTGAGCCCCCTGCATTGGAAGCAAGGAGTCCCAACCACTGGACCATCACAGACGTCTCTCATGCCTCGTTTCCATTACAGCCGCTCTGTCAGATGTGCAGTAGACACGCCTTTCATTGCATTGCTCTGATGACTGAAGGTGTGGAGAACCTTTCCGTCTCTCTCCTGGCCACTTTGTGAAGTGCCTGTTAACACCTTTCCTCTGCTTGTAAGAAAATTAAGTTGTCTGTCTTTTTCTTATTGACCTTGAGAGCCCGTTTTTATATGCCAGCTGCGTCTTTCGCTGTAGCTCTCTATTGTGATTATCTTCTCCCATTCTGTGGCTTGTCTTTTCAGTCTTTAAAGATTTATTTATTTATTTGGCTGCGTCAGCTCTTCGTTGCATCATGACTCTTTGGCTTTGGTGGATGGATTCCCTAGCTGTGGTGCGTGGTCTCGGGAGTTGCGGCAAATGGGCTTAGCTGCTCCAAGGCACGCGGGAGCTTAGTTCCCTGCCCAAGGACTGAACACGTGTCCCCTGTACTGCACGGCAGATTCTTAACCACTGGACTACCAGGGAAGTCCCCCTTTTTAGTTTTTCAATTGCCCTTTTTTCCATTTCGTTAGCTTTTTTCTTTTTTTCTTCAAAGATTGCACTTTGTATTTTGAGATAAGTGTAGAGCCGCATGCAATTGTAAGAACGCAGAGTGGTTGCGTCTCCCTGTCGCTCAGGTTCCCCAGTAACATTGTGTAAATTCATAGCACAGCAGCATAAGCAGGACGCAGGCACGGACGCAGTCAGCTTGCAGAGCACTCCATCGCCAGCAGGACCCCTTGGGCTGCCTTTCTAAGAAAAAGTTGGAGGCTAATAGAAACTAGGACGTTGTTCATTTCTGCTGCACAACAAGGGGCGTCAGCTCTACGCATACATGTGCCCCTCCCTGCCACCACCCCCAGTCCCACCCACCTAGGTCACCCGAGAATCAAACCGAGCTCCCTGCGCCGTGCAGCAGCTTCCCACCAGCCATCTATTGCGCACGCGGCGGCGGACCATGCTGTTCTCGCAATGCGTCACACCCTTTCCTTCCCCCCCTGTGTTCCCAAGTC
>SJYF01001046.1:1761325-1788059 GCA_006410515.1 Procapra przewalskii | reverse complement strand
CACACACACACACACACACACACACACACACACACACACACACACACACACACACACACACACACACACACACACACACACACCAGTGAGGAGAAGGCCAAGTGGAGAAGAAGGCAGAGGCTGGAGTGAAGCCATCTAACCAGCAGCGGCCTCCAGGGTCTGGGAGAGAGGCCTGCAGCAGACTCTAGGAGTGAGTCCCCGCCAACACCCTCGTTTAGGGCTTCTGGCTTCCAGAGCTGGAAGAGAGTGAATTCCTGTGATGGTAAGCCGCCCATTTGTGGTCATTTATCACAGCAGCCCTGGGACATTAGTACAGCCTCCCAGGCCCCTTCTGGGGTGAGCCAGAGCTCCCCACATTTCCAGACACTCACCAAGTCTGGGAAGACCCCGAAGCATCCAGACCTAAGTGGGACGGTGAAGGGACCCCCCGTTTCCCCCCTGCTTTCTGCTGCCTGTTCTTCCCACGAAACTTCCATGAGGCCACCTGCTCCTTCAGGGCCCGACCTGAGCTACAAATGGCTTCCAGCTGAGAGAGACACAGAGAGAGAAGGGGGAGAGAGAGACAAGGAACACAGGTGGTTCAAGGAGGGCCTCTCAGGCTTTAGCATTCACAAGGATCATCTGGAGAGCTTGAAACACATCCCTGGGCACCCCCCACCCAACACCAAGAGGCTCTGATTCAGTAGCTGGGGGTGGGCCCAGGAATGTGCGTGTCTCTCAAGTTCCCAGTGACACCTCCGCTGCTGGTGGGGCCCATATGTGAGTAGCCCTGTTCTAGGCAGAGGCAACAGCCTGGACCAAGGATGGGCAACAAGGAATGGAGTAGAGGGGGTGGGGAATCCAGCTGGCGTGGAGCACCAAGGCCCCACTTGGGAGCACTGGATGAGGGAGTACAGGTGGGAGGCGCATGTCCACGAGAGCTGGGGTGTGTCCAAGGCCAGGATGTGCAAGCTAGGGTCTGCTCCTGGAAGGGAAGCCATGCGTGGGCCAGGCATGTGCAGGAAAACACGGGACTTGGGGGGCCACATGGGCAAATTGGGGCCTTGGGTCAAGGGTCTTCAGCATGGGGCTGGTGGCTGCCGTGGACGTTTAGAGACGGTCCCCCACCTTCATGCTGGGGGAGCCAGTTCACAAATGTCACTTCCATCAACAGCGTCGCCGTCAACCCAGCTGGGTGTCTGCAAGCTTCTCAAAATCTCCGGCCTGTGAACGCTGGCACTTGAGCTGGCAGGCGAGCTCAGCTGCAGGGGGCCCAGATTCAGACTGTCTTAAGGAGACAAAACTGAGACGAGTCATATTGAAACCGGTCAGGAGGCCTCAGAGGGAGCCTCTGGCCTCCTGCGATTGTTCACGAAAGGCAGGACCCCTTCCATCTGCAAGGCTAGGTCCCTGGCTTTGCAAATGCAGCCCACCCCCCACGGAGCCCCGCAAAGCCCAGACCGCTTAATGCAGCTCCACGGGGCCCTCATAAACAGCCCTTCCCCAGCTGGTAGGAGCTGTTTTCTTTTCCCCTCTAAGAGGTTTGTTCCTGGTCATAAATTCTGCAGGCCCAGTCGGCCAGGCTGGGATGTACACGTTGGTAAACACTGTAGTTAAAAACACGCTTCCCGGCTGAGAAAGGGGGCCCAGACAATGGAGCCTTGTCCCCGGCAGCAAATCTGACGGCCACCTTCTTTGATTCCTTAACCTTGCTGCAGGCTTGTATGAAATTGGCCCCATTCTCCGGGGTCCATCAAACATGCATTTCAACTCCTTCATTAGCATCATCCTCTGATCCATAACCGCTCGGCAAATCCAACAGTCATTTCGGTGCGGGCAGCGGCGGTTTCTATCTGGTGAACATCTAAAACTCCTTGACAAAGTTCCTTTTAAAATTTACTTCCTTTGTCCCGTCTTCGTCTTCTGTTGAGATCTTTAGTGGCCAATGTACTCCGAGATGACTTGGGGACAAAAATCCCGTCTGGCCCAGACAGTAAATCTAGCCTCCATTCAGACGGGTTAAATGCGTGCTTTATGCCTATTGTCACAAGCTCTCCAAAGCTCCTGCGCCTTTAAGGGTTTCCTACAATAAATTAAACCCATCACACCGTGGTCATGGTCGAGGGAGGGGACCAGCCCGGCTGCTCTGCGGTGCGGAGGGCCGGCGTTCGTATTCGCCTGGTTTGAATGGGCTGGGGCAGGATTGCCAGGCCCAGGGCACCAATCCCTCCGGCCCTCTGGCCTTGGGATACTTTGGAGTCTTGCTTGCAAGAGGCCAAAACCTGACCCCAAGTGGAGGTGGCCAAAATGCAGTGGCTGGCACCGGAAGACCTGGGGTGGAGGATTGGCTTGCTCCAGGCTCCACCACACCAGGAGCCTGGCTGCGTTCTCATCCCTTCTCCGGGTGACCTCCCCAGGCTCCCTCCTGTTTTATCACAGCAGGCACCTCAAGGTTCCAAGGCAGCAAGAGTTCTTTCCCAGCATTCCCTAGCAAGAATCTCATTGGCTGAGATTGGGTCGCATGACCCTCTTTGACCACGCCCAGCATTCCCTAGGAAAGAGCCTCATTGGCTGGGAGACACTTGAGTATAAAGATACAGATTGAGTAGAGGGATGGAAAATGATGAAGTAGGCAAATAATAAATATAAGGCTGAAGTAGTTGTATTAGTGAAATAAAAAAGGCTTGAGGACAAAGTGTAATGCTGAGATAAAGGGGAACATTTTGTGATAATAATACTAAATACAGATATTTAATATATTTAGTAAGTGGTGAAGAAGCCTTCATAAGGAAGATATATGGCTCGAGTACTTTCATGACACGACAGCTGATTTCCCCCAGAGTTAGTGGTCCAAGAGAGAATAAATAAATCACAAACCACAAAGTCTTCTATGACTTTGCCTCAGAAGCCACACAACATCATTCCTGCAGTATGTGATTGGTCACACAAATCAGCCTGCTGGGTGATGGGTGGTGGTGGAAGGAAGATGCCAGGGGCAGGGATCCCAAGGGAGGCAGAGCATCGTGGGCCGTGGAGAATGACCATTACCCTCTTCGCTCTCTCTGCTTGGCCCTTGGGTCTCCAACTATGTGGACAATAGGCCACTGGACGTTGTCCTGAAGTCACTGACTGTTTGTTTCAATCTTTTTTTCCCCCTTTGTACTTCATTTTGGATAGTTTCCACCGCTGTGTCTTTAAGTTCCCCAGTTTTTTCTTCTAGAGTGTCTAATTAGTTGTTCATCCCATCCAGCGAATACCTTATTTCAGATATTTATTTTTCATCCTTAGAACTTTAATTTGGTCAGGTTGGTTGATAGTATGGTGTAAGTCACCTGTATTCTCTTGACTGTTTACTTGATCCACCAGTTAATGAGAGAGGAGTGTTGACATCTTCAACTATCATTGTCGATGTATCCATTTCTGTCTCCGATTCTGTCCATTTTTGCTTGGTGTATTTTGGCCTTCTGTTACTTGGGGCACACATTCAGCATTGCCACGTCTTGGTTAAGTGACTTTTTTATAGCACTGTGAAATTTCACTCTTTGTATCTTTTTTTCCATCTCTTTACTTTAAACCTATTTGTGTATTTAAATTTAGTGTGGTTTCTGTATATAGCCTGGAATTGGGTCTTCATCTTTCATCCAGCTTGACAGTTTACAAACAGAATTCTGAGTGTGACTAAATACTTTCCTCTGACTCAAAATTGCCACTCCATGTCCTATGTCACATTTTTTCAGAGCCGCAGAATATGTCTCACTCTCATTCCTCATCTTAAATCGGTCCTCCCAAGTCAGCAGGGAGAAGGATTCCATTTCACGGATGTGGGTGCTGAGACTCCAGAAGGGGTGTGACGTGCTAGAGCCCCTTCCGCCAGATTTTCCAGCTCTCCTGTCCACACTGCAGCTGCAGAGATGGGGTGGGGGGTGACCTTGAAGTGACACTGTGGGCTGAGAAGGAGACTCCAGCTTCCCACAAGGAGCTCCTCCTTCTTTGCACAAATAAGTGGATCGACAAAGGCTGTTTCACATTTGCATTGGACTGATCAGGAACTCCGCCCTTAACCAACCTCATCAGAGGATACATTTTCCTTTTCGACACTGAGGTGAATTTTCCAGAAACTATAGGAGGTAGGTTTGCCCTAGAATTAGTTGGCAGCTTGTACCTATTGTTTAAAAAGAAAAAGATCTTGTAAACCTCTGCCCGCAACTTCAATGCTGGGAGAATGAGTATAATTGAGAGATTTAGGAATATTTTTAAAAAGAAAACCTCACAGCCTTCTGTTTGGGGTATGGCTGAGATGGGGCTAAAAGGGAAACTGAGCCTGCCTGAGCTGGGGGATGATCATCAAAGGCAGTGGCCTGCCTGAGTGTGGGGTCGCTTGGGCCCCATCTGGACCCCTGCCCCCATGCCAGTCAGGAGGTGGTGGATGGGGAGGGTCTCCTCTCTCGGGTCACTTGATCTGTTCCCACCCACCTCTCCCATCCACCTTCTGTGGGCTCAGATTAGCCCTGGAAACCATCCACATGTCTGCAAGTGACATTCTTCATCTGTTCGGATAAATCAGGAGGGGACTGATGCCTCTGTTGGGTTTTCCAAACCTCGAAGGGCATTTAAATCTGCAACCTCGTGACCAGCATGGGGAACTTCTGTGAGGACCAGTGGGAGGCAGGAGGGAGCCAGACTCAAGCTCAGTCCTGGCGACCAGGTGTTCAATGATGGAGACACAATGACGGTTAACACCTGAGGCTCAGACACGAGTAGCGTGTCCACGGGACTCCAGCACAGCCTCAGTTGTTGAGTGACAGCGGGACGGCCAAGGCTTGGGGGTCAGAGGAGGGATTCAGAGGCAGGTCTGATGAATGCTGATGAACGAGCACCTCCCATGTGCTCCCTCGGGAGGCTGGTTTTCCCAGGATGAGTTAGCAGCTTGTATCTGTTGTTCCAAGGGGATAAAGAGCTTGTGAACATCTTGCCCCTCTTATTTGTGGGATGATGTGAGCCTGGTTCTTTTGCACAATCTCTTTGGCTTGTCTGGGGCCAACCCATCAGGATCTCATTACCCTACATCTCAGGGAGGGAAACTGAGGCTGGGGGAGCCTTTAGGCACAGTTGCGAAGACTAGCCTCTCAGAGGAGGGGGCCTGTGTGTCCAAGGCCAGGTCAGGATGGGGTGAGGCTGAGAGCTTTTTGCTTGCACAGGAAGCAATGGCCCTATATTTGGAAGCAGGCTAGCCCAAGACCTGTCCAGACCCAGCAAGTGGCACAGCGTAAACAGACCAAAGGGTCTGGGCAGTTACTGGATGAGGCTGAGGCTGTGCCAGGAGCCTGGAATCCCTGACAAGGTATAGCCTGAGTCCAGCATGGCTGTCCTCTTACTAAGATCACCTCTGTCGCAGCTCCTTGGGTCTGGATGGGACGGGACAGGACTCAGGGATGTTGTTTTATTTTACAGATGAAGAGATCGAGGCACGAGGGGAGTGGGGAAATTTCTGGAAGTACCAGATGAGCAAATGGTCAAGCAAAGATGAGACCAGCTTCGCTCCCCTTCCTGGCGGTCTCTCCATTCCTGGTTCGCATGCTCCCTTTGGGGGTAGGGTTTCTTTGGGGCTGGCTTCTCCCCTGTGGTCTCTGGGGGCGTGAGTGATGCCAGATACCACCCCCGCCCCCCAAGAAACTGCCAAGTTTCTTTCATCCTTTCTTTGGGGAGTAGGGTTGCATCTGGGTCCAGCCCAGGCATCTGACCTCTACCCATAGAGTTTGTGAGGTCAGTGTGTGTGATGGGGGTGGAAGGGGGCTGGTGTAGAGGGTTTAAGGCTGGGCAGTTTCTCCCAAGCCTGTGAAACTGAGACTTTTACTGGTTCTCCCACTTGGTGACAATCCCCTCCCTTGTCCTCCGTGAAGGTTTTTGGGGTTGGGGGCTGTGAGCTCTTTCTCCAGTTGTGAGTTCCCTTAGAGGCCCAGGAGAGACATTTGCGGGACAATGCCTAGGTCTCCAACCGTAGGACTGAGTGCCTCCAGGTGGAGGTGTCTGGAATTGCAGGGTTTAGAAGCTTGGATTGGGGCAATAATTGACAGTTCTCCAAGTCCCAGTGCCTGTAGGCAAGGCCACAACCCTCGTCCGATGCCTTTTGCTCTGTCTCCTCTCTGTCCCCCTCCAAGAGCACAGGCAGGCTGCTTCCTTGCTGTGAGGAGTTGGTCTGACTTCACCACACTGTCAGTGAAGATACTGAAATTTAAACACTTACGCTTTGCTTATCAGGGTCCCTCCCAAAGGCTTCTCTGCCCCAGCTTACAAGTCACCCCTGACCCTGGGTCTTGTTTCTGGGTTGGGGGCTGGCTTTCAGGACAACTTGCTCCAGGTGGACCTCCTGGAGATTAGTGCTCAGGGACCCAGTGATCAGGACTCAAGGCCTCCTGTTCCTTCTGGGACCAGAGGTGGCCAGGACCTACCTGAGCTCCTGGCTTCTCCCCTGTGGTTGCTGGGGGCATGAGTGATGCCAAAGGGCTAGATGCCCCCCAGTCAGATACCACCCCCCCGCCAAGAAACTGCAAAGGACTTTTCCAGTTTGGCCTTGGCGCTCAGTTGCTCAGTTGTGTCCAACTCTTTGCAGCCCCATGGACCGTAGCCTGCCAGGCTCCTCTGTCCACAGAATTTTCCAGTCAAGAATACTGGGGTGGGTTGCCATTTCCTACTCCAGAGGATCTTCCCAACCCAAGGATCGAATCCAGGTCTCTTATGTCTCCTGATCTGGCAGGCAGATTTGGTGGTACCCCTAGCACTACCTAGGAAGCCTGATCTGGCCTTAAAAATAAACAAATCTCAGTCAAACGTGCTAAGGCTGGGTCTTTCAGCTCTGAAGTAGAAAATCACATTACAAAATCACCATCATGCAAAGAGAAGCCAAGAAGAATGAAACCCTGAAAACGCAGAGGAAAGCGGTGCCATGGGGAAGGGCAGGCAGTTAATCGCGCCACTGTGCGCTATTTTTCGGCATTTAGTGACGTTTAAAGTGTGTCACTTGTGGTTCCTCTTTCATTAAATTGACTATTGTGTACTTAATTTGTCTTTGAAATGTGGGTGCTTTTTCTTAAATGGGGCTCCAGATTGCATGAGCTTCAGGCCCCAGAAGTCCGGATCCACCTAGCTGTTTCTTTGCTCAGAGACAAGCTTTCCTCCTCTTCTCACTCAGGCCCCAGGTGGGGCTCCAGGCTTTGTATTATTGCTCTTCCCACAAGGAGACCCACTTAGAAGAGGCTCTCCCATCCTAAAAGGAACAAAAGCTGCCACCGGTATTCAATTCCCCGATCCCAGTGTTTGGGCATCTTGGGTCCCCACGGAGGCCTCTGGTGAGAGAGGAAGTGAGGGAGGCAGACGGGGTGGGGGCAGGGCTCGGAGATCTGGGTCAGAGCAGATGGCAGGAGCAGGAGAACAGGTGAGTGTAGGTGAGCGGGGCTCCAGGATGCCCTCCCGCTCTGCCCCTCCCCCTGGGGTCTCCAGGCCCCACCTTTGCCCGGCCCAGGACTGGGTGCCAGAGGAAGCTGGCTGTGTGTGGAGTTGCTGCCCCCAGTGAAAGCCGGCCCTGCTGCTGAGCCGACGCTGTGTGGGCTGCTCCATGACTGCAGAAGCCTGGCTGTCTGGGGCTTGCGTGTGCATCTCTGCGGGTGGGTCCTCACCTGAATCTCCTGAGAAGGAGAGGCTTCCCTCCTGGGAGGCAGAGCACACCAAGAGTAAGGAACTCGCCTCACCAGCGCTTGATCCAGACCTGTTCAGTGTGGCTCTCTGGCCTTGCTGACTCTGGGCATATGCCTGTAGGTGATCTTCATGTTCTCTCTTGGCTTGGGCTTTCAGGGAGTCCCAAGCAGTCACTCTGTAGAAGAGATACAGAAAGTTATATACGGCCATTCATCCACCGTATATCCATGTGTGTACCATCCAGGCATCCACGTGTTCACCCATTCACTCACGTGGCCACCCACTCATCCACCCATCCATCCACTCATCCACCCATCTGTCCACTAATTCACCCATCCATCAATCCATCGATCCATTTGATTCATCCATCCATCCACCCACCCATCTATCCATCCATCTACCCATCTGTCTATCAGCCCATAAATACACTCATCCGCCTATCCATCTATCCATTCAGTCACCCCTCCTTCAATCCATTGATCCATTTGATTCATCCATCTATCCACTCATCCATCTATCCATCTATCTACCCATCTATCAGTCCATAAATACACTCACCCATCCACCCATCCATCCACTCATCCACCCATCCATCCACTCATCCACCCATCTGTCCACTAATTCACCCATCCATCAATCCATCGATCCATTTGATTCATCCATCCATCCACCCACCCATCTATCCATCCATCTACCCATCTGTCCATCAGTCCATAAATACACTCATCCACCTATCCATCTATCCATTCAGTTACCCCTCCATCAATCCATCGATCCATTTGGTTCATCTGTACATCCACCCACCCATCCATCCATCCATCCACTCATCCGTTGACCCATCCATCCACCCATCTATCTGATCAGTGCTCAACGAACCACATGTTATTCTGGGACCAGCTTTGGCTGTTGGGGACACAGGGGAATCAGATGTGGTCCTTTCCCTGAGTTGTTCTCAGCTCCATTCTGAAGAAAGATCAAAGTGAAACTGTTAGTCTCTCAATCGTGTGCCTAACTCTTTGTGACACCATGGTCTACAGTCTACCAGGCTCCTCTGACTGTGGAATTCTCCAGGCAAGAATACTGGGGTGGGTAGCCATTCCCTCCTCCAGGGTATCTTCCCAACCCAGGGATTGAACCTGGGCCTCCTGCACTGGAAGCTGATTCTTCACCATCGCAGACAGGAGAGAGACTGGGGAGAAACACCTGCAGCATGTCAGGGTCCATGCTCGGGCTGAAGCCAGTGCAGTGAGCACCCCAGGAAGATGAGCTCAGCTGGAAGCAGACCACGGAAGACTTCCCAGCGGAGGAGACCTTGACTCTGGGTCCTGGGGAGCACACGGGATTCAGGAGGAGGGAGATGCAGAAGGGCATTCCAGACCAAGAGACAGACCTCTTCCTCAGCCTCTCAGGATGGGTTCCGGAGTGTGGGAGCCAGTCTACGCGGCTGTGCTTATCCCTTACCCCCCGGATTCCACACCCTTGTACAGTGCCCTCCACGCTGAATCAGGGTTGGTCTGGATGATGGATTGTTGTTGTTGTGGAAAGTGACAGTGTATAGTCACTCAGTCATGTCCGACTCTTTGTGACCCCATGGACTTTAGCCCACCAGGCTCCTCTGTCGAATTCTCCAGGCAAGAATACTGGAGTGTGTAGTCATTCCTGTCTCCAGGGGATCTTCTGGACCCCAGGATTGAACTCGGGTATCCTGTACTGCAGACAGGTTCTTTATTTTCTGAGCCATCAGGCAAGCCCCTAGGGTTGCAAAGAGTCGGACACAGCTGAACGGATAACACTTTTATTTTCTTTCTTCAGACATTCATTAATTTATCAAATATTTATTGAGCACCTACTGTGTACGAGGCTGTTGCTGTGTGCTGTGACTGCAGCAATGATGATGTCAGCCCGGGACCCTGGCCTGCTGTTACAGCCCTGCTTCAATAGGGTCCCAGGAGATAGCTTTGTGTGTCAAAACTCAGCCTGCGGTGGGCCCTGCCCAAGTGGTACTCAGCTCTGAAATGGGCCTCGGGAGGTTTTGTTCTGTTTTTTATTATTTAAAATTTTTCTTTTTTCAAAATGAGGGCTTAAAAAAAATTAATGTATAGTTGGTTTACAATGACTGGTCAGTTTCTGATGTACGGCATAGTGATTCAGTTGCTTATATATATTCTTTTCCCAGAATTGTTTCCACTATAGTTTCTTATAAGATATTGAATACAGTTCCCTGTGCTACACAGAAGGTCCTTGCTGGTTATATATCTTATATATAGCAGTTAGTCCCAAACTCCTAATTTACCCATCCTACCCCCTTCCTCCCCTTTGGTAACGCTAAGTTTGTGTTCTGTGCCCGTGAGTATTTCTGCTTTGTAAATAAGTTCATTTGTATTATTTTTAAGATTCCACATCTAAGTGGCGTCAAGGGATACTTGTCTTTCTCTGACTTGCTCGCCTCGTATGATAATCTCTAGGTCCATCCGTGTCGCTGCCAGTGGCATTCTTTCATTCTTTCTTATGGCTGAGGAGTATTCTGAATTCACATATATATGATTTTAAGAGAAATGCAGGGCTGAATGAGTTACAAGTTGGAATCAAGCTAGGCGGGAGCAACACCAACATCATCATATACGAGGATGATGCCACTCTAATGGCAGAGAGTGAAGAGGAGCCTCTTGATGAGGGTGAAGGAGGAGAGTGAGAGGGCTGGCTTCACATTAAGTATTACAAAAATTAAGATCATGGCATCCAACCCCATTCCTGCGTGGCAAATGGAAGGGGAAACGGTGGAAGTAGTGACAGAGTTCCTCTTTGGGCTCCAAAATCACCGCGGACGGTGACTGCAGCCATGAAATCAGAAGACAGTTGCTTTTGGCAGGAAAGTGATGACAAGCCTGGACAGCGTGTTGAAAAGCAGAGACGTTGCTCTGCTGACAAAGGTCTGTAGAGTCAAGGCTATGGTCTCCCCAGTGGTCATGTACGGTTGTGAGAGCTGGACTGTAGAGAAGGCAGAATGCCCAAGAACTGATGCCTTTGAAAGGTGGTGCTGGAGAAGACTCCTGAGAGTCCCTTGGACTGCGAGGAGATCCAACCAGTCAACCTTAAGGGAGATCAACCCTGAATAGTCGCTGGAAGGACAGATGCTGAAGCTGAAGCTCCAGTATCTTGGCCATCTGATGCAAACAGCTGACTCACTGGAAAAGTCTCTGATGCTGGGAAAGATTGAGGGCAGAAGGAGAAGAGGGCATCAGAGGATGAGACGGCTGGACAGCGTCACTGATGCAATGGCCATGAACTTGGGCCAAATCCAGGAGATGGTGAGGGGCAGGGAGGCCTGGTGTGCTGCCGTCCATGGGGTTGCAGGGTCTGACCTGACTGGGCGCCTGAACAACAACATATATGTATGTAGGTTGCTTCAATGTCTTGGCCATTGTAAACAGTGCTGCTGTGAACACTGGGGTACACACATCTTTTCAAATTAGAGTTTTTGTCTTTTCTGGATATATGCACAGGAGTGAGATTGCTGGATTATATGACATCTCAGTTGTAGTTCTTAAATGCACCTTTGTACTGTTCTGCATCATGACGACACCCTTAATTCAAGCATTTTTAAGTTGCAGGGTAATTGAGCAGATTTAGTGATCCAAGCGCTTCCTCCCCTCCCCGCTGCACAGTCCCCCGTTATCGCACCCTGCATTGGAGAGCAGTCTTGATCCGTTATTATTTGTTACAACCAACAAGGTGATCCTGACAGATTATGAGTAACTAAAACCTACAGTTAACATTAGGGCTCACACTTTGTGTTGTACATTCTGTGGGTTTTGGAAAATGCATGATGCCGCGTACCCACCGTTAGAACGTCCAGAATAGTGTCTCCTGTGAGCTCGCTCAGTCATGTCCTACTCTTGTGTGACTCCACAGACTGTAGCTCACCAGGCTCCTCTGTCCATGGGGTTCTCCAGGCAAGAGCTCTGGAGCGGGCTGCCATTTCCTCCTCCCGTGTCACTGCCTCGAAAATCCTCTGTGCTCCACCTGTCTGTCCCTCCTTCCCCTATTTTCCCCTGTCTCCATAGTGTTGCCTTTCTCTAGGATGTCATGTGGTTGAATCAGCCAGTAGAGCCTTTTCAGGCTGGCTTCTCCCACTCCTCATTTTTATGTTTCTTCTATGTCTTTTGTGGCTTGACAGCTCATTTCTTCTTCTTTTTTGCTCTTAAAAATGAAGAAAGTTTTTGACTGCCATCCATTCATATGGTTCCAAATTCAAAAGGAACCCAGGCCCCCCTCTTACTCCGTTCCTCCAGCTACCTGCTTCCCTTCCTTGGAGGCAACTGGTGTTAACACTTTCTTGAAACAACATCCTTCTGAAGATTATTTTATATGTAGAGAAGCATTTTTCTTGCCCCCTTTTTTCATTGTGTTAGAATACCCATAACACAAAACTTACCATCTTAGCCTTGTTAAGTATGTATTTCAGCGGTTTTAGATGCAGGAAATATCTTGTGTACCCATCACCATCAGCCACCCCATAACTCTTTTCATCTTGTGAATTGGGAATTGTCTTCACGAAATATTAACTCCCTATCCTCCCCTCTGCCAGCCCCCAGCATCCACCATTCCATCTCCTGTCTTTATAATGTTGACTATTCAAAATGCCTTGCTCATTTTTTTACATCATCAAATAATATTGCTTTTGTTCAGTCGCTCAGAGTCCGACTCTTTGCGACTCCATGGACTGCAGCATGCCAGTCTTCCCTGTCCTTCACTATCTCCCGGAGCTTGCTCAAACTCATGTCCATTGAGTTGGTGATGGCATCCAACCATCTCACCCTCTCTCTCTCCCTTCTTCTCCTGTGGGAATCCTCTCACAGAGCCTCTGGTGACTCGACAGGGGAGCTGGTTTGAATCCTGGGGATCTTCAAAGGGTCCCCAGCCTGGTGAGCTTGGAAGCTCCTTCCTTCAACCTATGAAGAGCCCACTGGGTTCCCTTTCCTTCCCTTTATATTTTGATGCAGCTGGTTGCTCTTTTTCAGTCCGTGGGGTTGCAAAGAGTCGGACACAACTAAGCGAGTAACACTAATGCATTTTTCCTTTTAAAATGTATTTATTTTTAAGTGGAGGATAATCGCCTTGCAATACTGTGTTGCTTTCTGCCATACATCAACATGAATCAGCCATAGGTGTACATACGTCCCCTCCATCTCGAACCTCCCTCCCACCTCCCGCCCCATCCCTCTCCTCTGGGTTGCCACAGAGCCCCAGGTCGATCTCCCTGCATCATAAGCAGTTTCCACTGCTGACCCACTTCACACGTGGCAGCGTGCGTGTTTCCATGCTCCTGACTCAATGTGTCCCCCCCTCTCCCCCCACCGTGTCCAAAGGTCTGTTTTCCACGTCCGCATCTCCGCTGCCACCCTGCCAACAGCTTCCTCGGCATCATCTTTCTAGATTCCGTGTATATGCGTTACGATACGATACTTGGGTTTCTCTTTCTGACTCACTTCCCTCTGTCTAACAGGCTCTAGGTCCATGTGCTTCGTTGGAACTGACTCATATGCGTTCCTTTTTATGGCTGAGTGATATTCCATTGTATGTATGTACCGCAGCTTCTTTTTTCATTCATCTCTTGATGGGCCTCTAGGTTGCTTTCATGTCTTAGCTATTGTAAACTGTGCTGCCACGAACCGTGGGGTTCATGTGTCTTCTTCAGTTATGGTCTTCTCAAGGCCTAAGCCCAGTAGTGAGATTGTTGGGTCATAAGGTAGTTTTATTCCTCGTTTTCTTTTTCTTTTTTTAAACGAATCTCCATACTGCTCTCCATGGTGGCTGTATACATTTACATTCCCACCAGCAGTGCAGGAAAGTTCCCTTTCCTCCACACTCTCTCCAGCAGCTGGTCAATCCTTTGTTCTCTTCTTTGCTGGTCTCAGCATATCAGCTGCCCTTCTAGCCCCGGCCGTGTCCCCATCTGTTCTGTGAGCTGCCCTGCACGTGTCCTGCGGGCTTGCTCTGCTCCTTGCTGGCCCTGGGGCTGTGTGCTCCTCAGTGTGCCCGTCTGCACAATGGGTGTTAGATCTACAAAACAGACATCTGGGGGCTCCACGGGACTCAGGGCATAAGCCCCCTGCCTGTGGGGGCTGGGTGCATTCCCACCGTGTTTTCTCTGGCTCCTGTGTGGGGTCCCTCGCGGGTGGTTTGTGCCTTCTCAGGGCAGCAGGGAGCCAGGGGTCTGGGTCTGCCCGTGGGGAGTGTGTGAATCAAAGGAGCCGGCCGCAGCTGAAGCAACCTCGCCTGGATTCTTAATGTGGCCTCTTGACAGACCGATTGTGTAACGGCATTCCTCCCAAGGAAACACGTCTGCCCCCTTGGAGAAGGTGCGAGAGCTTCCCAGACACTGAAAGGGCCCTGCTGGGTAAATTAATTCTTCATTATTCTGTTCCCGGGGCTCTCGTGTTGGCCCAGCGCCCGGCACACAGACGCCCGCTTGCACCGGGTCGCCCAGACGCAGGGGTGGCGAGTGCCAGGTAGGCTTGGCCATCCACAGAATCGGGAGGTGCGCTCAGAAATGCAGATTCCCATCCTTCCTTGTCTCCTCCGCCGGGACAAAGGGTCTGTTGTTGACATGTGAACTTGCTCTCTGGTATCTAAATATTTTACTGCCGGGGACGCGCAGGGTCATGTCTGTCTGCAGATGACAGCTTTGAGCAGGGCTGGGGATTCTGGCAAGATGCTTGCCATTTCTCCTTCTCCGTGGGTCCTGGTTTACCCACTCTGGACCTCGGCAAACACTCCTGGGACCAGAAAATGCCACTTGCTGTTACGATTTCTGAGTGGGGTCCTCAAAACCCCCAAACTGCTCAGACCCAGGGCATGGAGAGTGCAGCGCAGGCCTTGATGCCCCAGAAGTGGGGGTCCCGGAGGCACAGCTGCTGTGGGTCATCACAGGCAGGGACGGGGAGTGACTTTACTGGGACGGAGCGCACGCTGGAGACGATGCCTGTGAGTGAGCCAGCATCCTTTCTCCCATATTTGATGTGCCCCTTCCCCTGGTCTCCCTTCATCCAGACTAGACGTGGAAGTCCATCACCACCACTGATGAGCTGGGCGGACCTCAGTCAGCTACCTAATCACTCTCATCCTCAGTTTTTCTCATCTGTAAAATGGGAATGGTGATCCTGCCTCCACAGGTTGGGATGTTGGGAAAGGAAGCTGAGGTCCTGCACGGAAGCACTTGGGATGCGCCCGGCCTGGGGAGACGCTCAAGAAATGGTGCCTGTTTCACCCGGTTGCCTTCTTACTGATTAGACAGCCACCTGAGCCGGGATCGAGGGTCCCTGCCCCAGGGGGTGGGCAGGCGGTGGGAAGGGCATGAACAGGGAAGCGTGTTCAGGGAATCCCCCTGTCGCCAAGAGGACCTGTGTGGACGGGGATACCAGATGCCCAGGTTCACAGCCAAGGCGGCCTGATACCAGCTGGGGCCTCAGTTTCCCCAGCTGTGAAGCCGGCGGTGCTGGTGGCAGCTGCTCCTGTGGATTAAATGAGTGAGTGCATCTGGCAAACGCGTCTTGGGGCTTGTTAATACACACCCATGTGTATGCCATCGCGGGGCTGGTGCCACCGCTCTCAGGGGCCAAGACGGGGGATACAGGGGCTGATGGAGATTTCGTCCGCAGCGGGCCCGAGATCAGCAACCCACGCTCCCAGCGGTCCGGAGGCCAGAGCAGGAAGCACCGAGGCGGTCTCCTCCCTCCAGCCGCTATCTCTCCGGGCTCTGGGCAACTCTTGCAGCTTCCTTCCCGGGGGAGCGGGCGGGAAACCAGAGCCGCTGGCAGGAGGCGCGGGCCTTTCATCCACCCCGGGACGGGGAGCGAGTTACAGGTGAGGCCATTGTTCCTCAGCACAGGTGGAGATAATGCATCCTGACAGCCCGGAGGACGGGCCCCTGGCAGCCCCACCGGCCTGGCCCGAGCCCCAGGGCAGCCCTCGTGGGCACCCGAGTTACAACACGTCCTGTGAACGCTCCCCACGGCGCGGCCTGTTCATGTGCTTCCAGCGCCGGCGGCTGGGACGGCTCCTGGGAGCGATGCGTTGCATTCATCGAGGGCTTTGGCGAAGGTCACCGCCAGCTAGGAGACAGAACGCGTATTGTCGCGGGCGCCAGCCCAGTCTCCGCGGCCGGCCGGCTGCCCTGACCACAGGCATCCCTCGCGCTCAGCCTCGTCCACACCAGGCGGACACCCGCTCCGGCGGGGGCTGGCCTTGCCCCCGCCCTCCGACGCCACCTTCAGGCCGCGGGCCGAAGCCTCAAAGCCTAATTGCCGCGTGCTGTGTCTGTGACGGGCACGGACCCAGGGCCCTGGGCCTGCCAAGAATTTCCCCGTGTGAATACCTGCACAGGGCATCTCCTGTGGGAACCGGGAGGCACCCGGGGCCTGGCATTTGTCCCCGGCTGTCTTGTGACATTAGGCAGATCAAAGCCCCATTGTCAACAGCCGTGTTTGCTCTGTTCCTCCGCTCGGAGCCCTTGTCCTGGGACTGCCCTTCCCTCGTCTCAGACGCGGGGTGGGGGGCTGACCCCTGGGACCCAGCTCCCAGTCCAGCCTCGGCAATCCTCCTGGCAGGGCCCCACCGAAAGCGAACTGTCTCTCCCGGGTCTGAGGCCGGGCACACCCTGACGAAGAATGAGAAAGTGGGGCGGCCCGGCTCCTCCCTGCGTCTTCAGAGCCGCAAGCTCCGACCTGGCTCTGCGTGCAGCATCTCGGACCAGAGAAGAAAGTCACCGAGGCTGGAATCGTTCCCAGAGCTGGCGGCAGGGGGTGGGGGGTGGGCAGCGGGAAGGAGTAGGGTGACGGCCCTGCTCAGCACCCCTTGGAGAACACCCGGGAGAAGGGACACCCCGAGAAGTGTGAACATGGGCCAAGTCCACCACTGGTGTCCAACGAGGGGCCAGTCAAACGATTCAGCCACACAAGTGGCAATGCTTGAGCTCAGAGGAGCTCATTACATCTTAGACCCGTTGGCCCAGGCTGCCTGTGCATGTAGCATGTGCTAAGCTGAGGGAGGAAAGAGCGCCCAGGTGGATTAACAATGTCCGTCCAGGTGTCAGTCTCTCCCAAGACCAGGGAGCTGTACTCGCATTTCGTACCTCTATTGGACAGGAGTCTTTCTGAGTGTAGGTGGCTTATGCCTGTGTTCAGAAGCTCAGAGATCTCAGCTTCAGGAACGGCTGGATCCAGAGGCTCAACCGCTATCATCAGACCTCAATCTCGCTTTCTCCATTTCTCATTTCTGCCTTCCTCTGAGAAGGCTGTAATTCCTGGATGGGCTCACGTGGGTTTGATGGGGGTCACATGCCCATTCCTGATTCAGCCACAGTAGCCAGGAGGCTAAGAAGTGCTGGTTGACCACTCTGGGTCTGGGGAACATCTTTTGCATCCTTGAATCTCACAGACTGAGAGAGGTTTGCACTGGGAGTGGCATCAATGCACAAGACCCAGTGCGCCACGACGTTCCATTTATTAACAGGGGTGCATGTGCCAGGGTCTTCCACGCTGGAGAAGTTGGAGAACAATCTACATCCGGGGCAGAGATGGGCATGATTGCCCAAAGGGCTGGTTAGGCAGAATTGAGGTCTGGCCAAGTGTGATATTATGATTTTTTAATAAGAAATATAAATTTGGTCTTAGTCCCCATTCCTGGCACAGAGACCCTAAACGCCTTGGAGTTTCCTGTGACAAGAGCACAAAGGTGTCTTTTGTTATGTTGACAGTGTGATTTTTGGAAACTACCTAGGATGGAGGCTGGTTGCCAGGAGAGCCAACCACACATGCCAGAGACAGAAATTCAGCCCCGCCACAGGGAGGGTGGGCCCATCACAAGTCACCAGTGATTTGACCAACTGTGCGTGTGTAATAAACCCTCCAAAAACCCCAAAAGGACAGGGTTCTGGGAGCTTCCAGTCTGGTGAACATGTGCAGAGGTGAGGAGAGCAGTGCTCAGAAATCATGGGAGCTCTCAGCCTCCCCCTCCTCCTTGCCCTGTGGGTCTCCTCCATCTGTGTGCTCTTGAGTTGTGTCCTTTTGTAGTAAACCTGGGGGCTCAGGCAATAAAGAATCTGTCTGCTATGTGAGAGACCTAGGTGTGATCCCTGGGTCAAGAAGATCCCCTGGAGAATGGAACGGCAACCCACTTCAATATTCTTGCCTGGAGAATCCTATGGACAGAGGAGCCTGGTGGGCTACAGATCATGAGCTCAAAAACAGTCAGACACGACTGAGTGACTCTGTGTGTGTGTATGTGTGTGTGTGTGTGTGTGTGTGTGTGTGTGTGTGTGAACTAGTAGGCAAAATGTTTCTCTGGGTCCTGTGAACTGCTATACAAAATAATTGAACCCAAGGAGAGAGTCGCTGGAACCCCTAAACTGTAGCTAGTGGGTCAGAAGCACAGCTGGTGACCTGGATTTGACACTGGCATCTAAGTGGGGTTGGGGGCTCTTGTGGGTGAGGCTGTGATTGTAGGGTCTGTACTATCTCCAGGCTGCTAGTGTCAGAATTGAGTGGAATTATAGGATTCCCAGCTCATGTCCAAGAACCGTTTGCTGTGGGAAACAACCCACAGACTGGAACTGCTGTCCGTATCTTAGTTGGAACCAGAGTCAAACAATGAAAAACCTTGAGAGTCAGCCTAAGGGGTTGAAGTGTATCCACCAAGTGGCAGGAAGCACTGAAGGGTCTCAAGCACATGGGTTTGATCTGATTTATGCTGTGGGCTTCCCTTGTGGCTCAGCTGGTAAAGAATCTGCCTGCAATGTGGGAAACCTGGGTTCGATCCCTAGGTTGGGAAGATCCCCTGGAGAAGGGAAAGGCTACCCACTCCAGCATTCTGGCCTGGAGAATTCCATGGACTCTGTAGTCCATGGTGTCACGAAGAGTCAGACATGACTGAGCGATTTTCACTCACTCACTCATGCTGTGGACAGAATACAATGGCTGCTCTGGTGTGTAGTGTGGGCTGGACAAGAGGTAAGGAGGTTGTTGTAATAGCCGAATTGCGGGTGATCAAGTCCTCATTAAGCTCAGAACTTGAAGTGAAGGTCAGCTTAGCTAGGAGCTGGGCCAAGCCGGAGATAAAGGGAGACAGAGCAGTTAGGAGAATCACGAAGCCCTAGCTCTGAGAACGACAGCTTTTCAGACAAGAAGGAAGCAAATGGAGCATGAGGTCTTCCCCAAAGGCTCAATGCTGATACATCCACTTTCAGTAGGCCCTCAGTCATAGCCTGGTGACTCTTACTTTACAAACAGTAATAATGGATTTTCACTTCTGCTTCTACTCAGTAAGAAACCAGGGATTCATAAATTGGATGTGTGTGTGTCTGTATGAAGGAGAGAGAGAGGGAAAAATTGAGAGACAGACATGGAGAGCGAGATTTATTGGGAGGGTAGCAGTGGAAATAGAAGGGGAAAAAGTGGAAGCAGTGACAGATTTTATTTTCTTGGGCTCCAAAATAACTGAAGATGGTGACTGCAACCATGAAATTATAAGACACTTGCCCCTTGGAAGGAAAACTATGCAAATCTAGATAGCATATTAAAAAGCAGAGACATCACTTTGCCAACAAAGGTCCATGAAAAGTGATAGTAAAGCTATAGTTTTTTTATTAGTCATATATGGATGTAATCGTTGGACCATCAAGAAGGCTGGGTGCCGAAGAATGGATACTTTTGAATTGTGGTGCTGGAGAAGACTCTTGAGAGTCCCTTGGACTGCAAGGAGATCAAACCAGTCAATCCTAAAGGAAATCAATCAGACTATTCATTAGAAGGACTGATACTGAAGCTCTACTACTTTGACCACTTGCTGCAGAGAGCTGACTCATTGGAAAGGAATCTGATGCTGGGAAAGATTGAGGGCAGGAGGAGAAGGGGACGACAGAGGATGAGATGGTTGGATGGCATCACCAACTCAATGGACATGAGTATGGGCAAACTCTGGGAGATGATGGAGGACAGAGGATCCTGGCGTGCTGCAGTCCATGAGGTCACAAAGTGTCAGGTACGACTTAATGACTGAACAAGAACACAACAAAGCAGTGAAAATGGAGATGAAGAAACCCTGTGAGCACAAATTGGGTCCACATGGTGCAAAGGCAAATAGTTTTACATAAATCAATAAACCCTGAGAAGCGCATACCGTTCGAGGATGGGAAGTGGTCGTTGGTAGGTGTTGCCACTTGCTGTCTTTGGCCACTTGAGGTGGTGGAGACACAGCTGGCTCTCTGTCTGGGTCTCCTCTGCTGACCCGCCCCATTCCTGGGAGCTGCACCATCACACAGCGCCCCTCTGCCCATGGATGCCAGACCTTGCCAACCGATGTCGGGCTGCACAGAGGAATCCATAGACTCCGTGGGATGGATGCAGGGGGTCCCACCCAGAAAGCGTGGGTAGCATCACCCATGGGTGCACCCACCTTGGCTGGGATCTTGGCCTCACTGGCTGCAAACCTGGCTGGGCAGGCCTCCAGCCCCCATAGGGGATGTTATACAAGCAGAAACACTGGGCATCCAACCTCAGGGCTTCCTGGGAACACCAGGCTTTGCTTTCTTGAGAAAAGAGGAAGGGACGGAGCAAAGCCCACTGGTCCAGCTACAGTGAGTGCGGGCAGGCGGGCACTGGGCCTCCTCTCCCATTACACATGTGCCATTCACAGGCTCCTGAAGACAGATGCTGCTATGGGCTGTTGTAGCCTCCCAAACCCTATACTGAGGTCCTGACTCCCAACAGATCAGCATGTAACCGTATTTGGAGAACAGGCCTTTAAAGGTGTCATTAAGGTAAAATGAGGTCGCTAGTGTGGTCTGAATCCCACAAGACTGGTGTCCTTACAGAAGAGGAGGTCAGGACAGACACACGGAGGGATGACCCTGTGAGGACGCGGGGAGGAGCAGCCGTCTGCACACCCAGGAGGGAGGCCTCAGGAGGACCAGCCCTGCCCACACCCGGGCCTGGGAGTCCAGCCTCCAGGCCTGGAGAGAGTAAGTTTCTGTCATTCAAGCTGCCCGGTCCATGGGACCTTTTGAAAGGCAGCCCGAGTGGACCATCCAGATGCCTGTTTACAGAGTAGCGGGTCTACGGAGAGGACTCCAGGCCCAGGTGGGGGGACACGGGTGCTGTGGACACAGGGACAAAGCAGGCAGGGCACTCAGACGCGAGCGTCCACCCCCGCTGACGCTGGTGAACAGCCTGCGTGCCGGGGCCTGTGGCGGACCTGCCTGTCTCGGGCCAGATCACAGAGAGGCCAAAGCCACACTGAGGTCCCCACTCTGAGGGCCAGCGGTGGCTGTGGGCTTGCACAACTTTGGAGAAGCTGAGCCAGGCCTCTTGAACTTCCCGAGCGCCCGCTCTGTGATGCTCCCCAGCTGGGTGCCCAGGTTCCCGAACGGAACTCACAGTGACAGGATCCCTGCCTCACTCGCTCCAGGCCTTGCCCCGACACAGGCGTGTGGCTCTGCAAGCCCTGTGTCCTTCCCTGCTGCTCGGGGCACAGGTCCTCATCCCGATTTCCGGAAAATGGAAAGGCCCCGGGAAGCCCAGGGCCACACGGCTGTTGGGCGGCATGGCTAGGATTTGAATCCATGTGCACGTGAAGCCCAGGCCCCCGGCCACTCAATTCCTGGCTGCGGGCGGATGTTTAGCAAAGAGCGGTTCTTGACTGTTTACAAAGACTCCATGGGGGTGCTGACCAGGGGCCATCGGCAGCTCCAGACCGGGCCACATGCATCTCCACATCCTTCCTACTCCCAGCGTCAGGATCTGGGCTCAGAGGTGCTGCTGGACTTTAGGGCACCGGAGCCCCGATGCTGGGAGAAGGTGTGGGGTTAGAGGCCTAGGGTCTCCAGGATGGCCCATCTGCTGGCTGCAAGGGCTAGCCCGTGGTCTCTGGGGGCCCACAGGGCTGGGTCTAGGGTCCATGGAAGCAACTCTGGCCCTCGGTGTGCCCTGATCAGACACCCCAATCCCAACAACAATCCCAGGGGCCGTGTTCCCGCATTCTGAAGCCACGGCCACCCACCTCTCCCTCTTGGGGGCCCCTGCCTCTCTAGAGCAGACTCTTGGCTGGCCCGGTGAAGACTCTGAGCCTCTTCAGACTCTGAGAAGCAGAGAGAACTGTCAGAATGCCCACGGAGCCTGAAGCCAAGCTTCCTCGCCTTCTCATCCTCCCAGCCAGGGAGATGGGCCAAAGCTAGCACCCTGTGGGGCTCCCACTCACAATGCTGGGAGTTCTGTGTGGCTGGCACCAGCGAGGGGGCACCTGGGAGGGCCGGCCCAGGAGGAGGGGAAGGGGCAGGGCTGAGTGAGCACCAGGAGCTGGAGTCGCAGGCAGGAGGGCGGCCACCAAGAGTCACTTGCCAGATCCAGTGAAGGCCTCGTGTCAGCCTCGGAGCCCCTCCCAGGCAGTTCCTTCCTCCGGGAGGCTGGGCCCTTCCCCAGGCTGGCCTTCATCTCATCTAGGAAGGGAAGTGGGGTGTCTTGTGTGCCCGCCTCTGCTCGCAGGGTCACCTTCTGTCCTCCGAGGATCCTGTGACTGCTCAGTCCCATCCAGCTGGACTCACCTTGGGGTCAGCCAGAGGCCACCTCCACGCCCTGCTAGTTTTAGACCTGGAGTTGATTTTCTGAGATTTCCTGAGAGGCATTTAGTGGGGGAGGGGAGAGTCCCACGAGGCGAGAAATTCACCCAGGAAATTGAGGAATTCGATACTCAGAGAAAAAGCCATTTCCCGCAAGTGGCAGTGTCTCCTTGAAGCTCCACACCTGTGAATTCCTGGCACCCACTGTTTATCTGATGGAGATTAAAAATCTGAAAGAGTCAACTGTTAGCATGCAAATTCCAGCAGAACCAGCCTGCTGTGATTTGCATGGGAACCAAAGTTCCCTCTGCGACCCCAGGGCCCAGCCCAGAAGGTTCCCAGTCTTTAGAATGGCTCCAGCTCCCAAGCCAGGCAGGGGTCTAGGAGAGCAGTTCTCAAAGTGGGGGTCCCCTGGGCATGAGGCAGAAATATACAAAGCCTCAGGTCCCCAGACTGCTGAATGAGAGACTCAGGCTGCATGGCTGATGGAAGAACTATTCCTTGTTTATGGACTGGAAGACCCAAAATTGTCCAGATGTCAGTTCCTCTTAATTTGATCTGTAGATTCAACACGTGTGCACGCATGCCTGTGTGCTCAGTCGTGTCTGGCTCTTTGTGACCCCTGGGACTGTAGCCTGCCCGGCTCCAATGTCCTTGGGATTTCCCAGGCAAGAGTACTGGAGTGGGTTGCCATTTCTTTCTCCAGGGGATCTTCCCGACCCAGAGATGGAACCCACGTCTCCTGCATTGGGAGGTGGATTCTGTGCTGCTGAGCCACCAGGGAAACCAGGTTTCAAGAAACCAACTCTAAAAGCTAGACAGAAAGACGTGGTAAGAGAGTAGCCAAGAGAATCCTAAAAAAACTATGAAACTTTTTTTTTTTTGACCTACAGATTTCACTTTATTCCAATCTGAATCAGGAAGAGTTTAAAGGCAAACTAATGCCATCCTTATTTTATCCACTCAACAGTTGTTTTAGACAAAACTAGTCCCTTCAAATCCTAAAAAGAAAGCATATATTCTAATATGTGTGTGTGTTCAGTGGCTTAGTCGTGTCCAACTCTTTGCAACCTCATGGACTTAAAAGGCTATGCCAGGCTCCTCTGTCCACGGGATTTTCCCAGCAAGAACACTGGAGCAGATTGGCATTTTTTCCTTGAGGGAGGATCCCAGTCCAGGGGTTGAACCCGCATCTCCCGAGACTTGCGCATTCCAGGCCGATTCCTTCCCTCTGAGCCACAGTGCTGTGCTGCGCTTAGTCCCTCAGCTGTGTCCAGCTCTTTGCGACTGGGAAAGTCCATATTGTAATATAACTGATGTTATTTACTTAAAAAATCAAATCTATTAGCCTATACATTAAATTCATCTGTGAAAAACTACTGTTTCTATAATTTTTTTTAATTTTGAAAAATTAGTGATGAAATAAATGGACAAACTTGTCAAAATTGATTAAACTATATTGGGTTTTTAATATCAACTAAGAAGTGGAAAAGAATAGACAGAACAACTATACAAAACAGATCTTAATGACCCAGATAACCGCGATGGTGTGATCACTCACCTAGAGCCAGACATCCTGGACTGCATAGCAAGCGGGCCTTGTGAAGCATCACTATGAATAAAGCTAGTGGAGGTGATGGAATTCCAGCTGAGTTATTTCAAATCCTAAAAGATGATGCTGTGAAAGTGTTGCACTCAATATGCCAGCATATTTGGAAAATTCAGCACTGGCCACAGGACTGAAAAAGGGCAGTTTTCATTCCAGTCCCAAAGAAAGACAATGCCAAAAAATGTTCAAACTACCGCACAATTGCTCGCTAAGAGTCGGACACGACTGAGCGACTTCACTTTCACTTTTCACTTTTCATGCATTGGAGAAGGAAATGGCAACCCACTCTAGTGTTCTTGCCTGGAGAATCCCAGGGACGGGAGAGCCTGGTGGGCTGCCATCTATGGGGTCACACAGAGTCAGACACGACTGAAGTGACTTAGCAGCAGCAGCAGCAGCAACAGCACAAGCTAGCAAAGTAATGCTCAAAATTCTCCAAGCAAGGCTTCAACAATAAGTGAACCAAAAGCTTCCAGATGTTCAAGCTGGATTTAGAAAAGGCAGAGGAACCAGAGATCAAATTTTCAACATCTGTTGGATCATCAAAAAAGCAAGAAAGTTCCAGAAAAACATCTACTTCTGCTTTATTGACTATGCCAAAGCCTTTGACTGTGTGGATCACAACAAACTGTGGAAAATTCTTCAAGAGCTGGGAATACCAGACCACCTTACCTGTCTCCTGAGAAATCTGTATCCAGGTCAAGAAACTACAGTTAGAACCAGATATGGAACAATGGACTGGTTCAAAATTGGGAAAGGAGTATGTCCAGGCTGTATACTGGCATCTTGTTTATTTAATTTATATGAGGAGCACATCATGAGAAACACTGGGCTGGATGAAGTGCAAGATGGGATCAAGATTGATGGGAAAAATATCAATAACCTCAGATATGCAGATGACACCACCTTTAAAGCAGAAAACGAAGAAGAATTAAAGAGCCTCTTGATGAAAGTGAAAGAGGAGAGTGAAATAGCTGGCATAAAACTCAACATTAAAAAAACGAAGATCATGGCATCCAGTCCCATCACTTCATGGCAAATAGATGGGGAAACAATGGAAAGAGTGAGAGACTTTATTTTCTTGGGCTCCAAAATCACTGCAGATGGTGACTGCAGCCATGGAATTAAAAGACACTTACTCCTTGGAAGAAATGTTATGACCAACCTAGACAGCATGTTAAAAAGCAGAGACATTACTTTACCAACAAAGGTCTGTCTAGTCAAAGCTATGGTTTTTCCAGTAATCATGTATGGGTGTGAGAGTTGGACCATAAAGAAAGTTTGCTGAAGAATTGATGCTTTTGAACTGTGGTGTTGGATAAAACTCCTGAGAGTCCCTTGGAGAGCAAGGAGATCAAACCAGTCAATCCTAAAGGAAATCAGTCCTTAATATTCATTGGAAGGACTGATGCTGAAGCTGAAGTTCCAATACTTTGGCCACCTGATGCGAAGAATTGAGTCACTGGAAAAGACCCTCATGCTGGGAAAGATTGAAGGCAGGAAGAGAAGGGGATGACAAAGGATGAGAGGGTTGGATGGCATCTCCAGCTCGATGGACATGAGTTTGAGCAAACACCAGAGATGGCGAAGGACAGGGACGCCTGGAGTGCTGCAGTCCATGGGGTTGCAAAGAGTTGGACGGGACTGAACTGGACTGAAGAAGTGGGCAAGCCTGTCAAATTTACTAATCTATATTATTTTAAAAATAATCTACGTAGAAAATGTATCAAATTGAATACATGGTATTAATATTTTAATGATATAGAATACTGTAGTTACACACTTTTAAAAAGTGTCTTACTCAGGAATCTTTGCTAGCACTTTGGTAGTTCTTTTTCTCATTGGAGGATATTTGCTTTAGAATGTTGTCTCAGTTTCCGCCATACAACATGAATCAGTCATACGCATACATACATCCCCTCCCTCTGAACCTCCTTTCCACTCCTCACCCCATCCCACCCCCTTGAGCTGTCACAGAGCACCAGCGTGAGCCCCTCTGTTAGACAGCGATTTCCCACGGGCTTCAGAGGTTAAAGCGTCTGCCTCCAATGCGGGAAACCTGGGTTCGATCCCTGGGTCGGGAAGATCCCCTGGAGAAGGAAATGGCAACCCACTCCAGTATTCTTGCCTGGAGAATCCCATGGACAGAGGAGCTTGGTAGGCTACAGTCCACAGGGTCACAAAGAGTCGGACATGACTGAGTGACTTCACTTTCACTTTCGCTTTCCCACGGGCTATTTTGCATGTGGTAATGCATATGTTTTAATGCAACTCTCTCCATTTGTTCTACCCTTTTCTTTCCCGCTGTGTCCACAAGTCTGCTCTCTCTGTTTGTGTCTCTATTCCTGTCTTGTAAGTAGGTTCATCAGTAACATTTTTCTAGATTCCATATATATACGTTAATATATTTGTTTTTCTCTTTCTGACTTCTTTCACTCTGTAACAGGATCTAGGCTCATCCACCTCATTAGAACTGACTCGAATTTGTTCCTTTCTATGACTGAGTAATATTCCATTGTTTTTCCAGTGGTCATGTATGGCTATGAGACTTGGACTGTGAAGAAAGCTGAGCGCTGAAGAACTGATGCTTTTGAACTGTGGTCTAAAGACTCTTGAGAGTCCCTTGGACTGCAAGGAGATCCATCCAGTCCATCCTAAAGGAGATCAGTCTGGGGTGTTCATTGGAAGGACTGATGCTGAAGCTGAAACTCCAATACTCTGGCCACCTCACGTGAAGAGTTGACTCATTGGAAAAGACCCTGATGCTGGGAGGGATTGGGGGCAGGAGGAGAAGGGGACGACAGAGGATGAGATGGCTGGATGGCATCACTGACTCGATGGAT
>SJYF01001046.1:1741709-1753254 GCA_006410515.1 Procapra przewalskii | reverse complement strand
GGCACAGAGGGTCAGTGTGGGCATGAAGAAGGACCCCCCCCAAGCCCCATCCGCCCCCTGCCCCAGCCAGGCCCACCTCCAGTCCCAGCACTTGAACTTCCAGCGGAGCAGCCGGCAGAGGCTCTGCTGTCCGGCCTTGGTGGGCTGGCAGCCCCTCCCCACACCCACGGGGGGGGGGCGGGCGGCCAGCCCGGAGCCCAGCAAACACCTCACATGCTCTGCGGCTGGGTGGTTGCGAGGGTCTCAGGTGGGCTCCGTGCACCGAGCATCGCGATGGCAGATGCCAGGCCTCAGGAGGAGCTGGGACCCCAGGCCTGGGCCGGGGGGGACAGGGCCTGGGAACTCTGGGGCTCAGGCTGCGAATGGCCCCAAAGATTGACAAGGTGCAGGGCCTGCCCTCTGCCTCCCGGAGGACGGGACTGATGGCGGATCAGTGGGGGGCAGGCGGCCCCGGGCTGGGTGTGCTGGGAACAGTGAGCCCCTGGCTCCCACCTCGCCCCTCCTGCTCCTCCCAGGCCTGGCCGATCAGTTTGGAGGGAAGGGCTGGGGTGCCCCAGTAACCCCAAGAAGATGGCTGCATCGCGGCAGGAGGTCAGCCCCAGGCATCCACCTGCCGATGCTGAGAGGAACACAAAACGGGACGGGGGAGCCTCGGAACGGACCGTGTCCCCCTCAGGCTTCCCAGGGCCTCTGGCTCCCACTGCTGGACTTTCCACTGCCCACCCCCCAACCTGCTCTGGGGCACATGTGGTGCATGGCGGCCTACACCCCCTCAGTCCTCCCACAGGCCCCTCCCGCCAGGCCCAGGACACCCCAGACTCCAGTCCCAGAAAAATTCCCACGTTCCTGACCCACGCTGTCTTCCTTACAGGCTCAAGACAGATGGGAAGCTGGTCCCAGAGCAGGGGTTGAACTTGGCCCAGCACACGTCCGAGGGGACACCTTTGGCCAGGTGAGAGTGCTGTTGTTCAGTCGCCCGGTGGACCCGATCGTTTGCGACCCCATGGGCTGCAGCACACCAGGCCTCCCTGTCCATCACCATCTCCCTGAGCTTGCTCAAACTCATGTCCATCAGGTCTGTGATGCCATCCTACCATCTCATCCTTCCTCATCCCCTTCTCCTCCTGCCTTCAATCTTCCAGCATCAGGGTCTTTTCCTACGAGTCAGCTCTTCGCATCAGGCGGCCAAAGTACTGGAGCTTCAGTTTCAGCATCAGTCCTTCCAATGAATATTCAGGGTTGGTTTCCTTTGGGATTGACTGGTTTGATCTCCTTGAAGTCCAAGGGACTCAAGAGTCTTCTCCAACACCATAGTTCAAAAGCATCAATTCTTCAGTGCTCAGCCTTTTTATGGTCCAACTCTCACATCTCTACATGACTATTGGGAAAATCATAGCTTTGATTAGACAGAGCTTTGTTGGCAAAGTAATGTCTCTGCTTTTTTATATGCTCTCTAGGTTGGTCATGACTTTTCTTCCAAGGAGTAAGCGTCTTTTAATTTCATGGCTGCAGTCACCATCTGCCATGATTTTGGAGCCCAGGAAAATAAAGTCTAACTCAGTGAAACCATGAGATAAGATTAGGAGCCCAGATAAACCAAGGGCCTTTTCTCCTCCAGCTGCATTTTCAGTGTGAGCTGCCGAGACTTGGTTTTCTTGGCCGGAACCTCAATTTGCTGCAGCTGGACCAGCCCTGGAGATGGTCCTGGCCAGTGCGCCTGGAGACCCTTCATCTGTGAGCAGTAGCAGCGGGAACTACAAGGGGGCCTCTAGGCCAGCACCTGCCCGGGTTCTCACTCCTGTCCTGTTGCCCACTGTGATAGAATCCCCAAGACGCGCAGGGCCTTCCAGGACATGTCAGGTGAGTGTACAGGCTGGCGATGGGTCTCCAGCCCAGGGCTCTCCCTCCAGCTTCTCCAGTTGGGAGGGAAAGTAGCTGGTGGCTCGCCTCTGCCTGCAACGGGCTGTTGGCACAGTAGAGGGGCACTGGCTCCATAAGGTGACACTGAAAGCACCTGGACCCCAGAGCTGAGCCTCAGCTTGGGCTGGGTGCTGGGTGTTGGAGAAAGTCTCTTATGCAGCTTGAGTTCGGCCAGCAGGGACCCATCCATCCCCTCACTCACCTAACTTTAAACCCATCTCTCTGTCCAGACTTCTGTCCTTCATTCCAGTCATCCAGACACACATCCACCATCCACTGGCTCAACCATCCATTCACTGCTTATCTATCCATCTCTTGGCCCGCTCATTCACAGCTTTATCCATCCATCCATTCGTCCACTCAGCCACCTATGCATCCCTCTGTCTTCCCATCCTACTTATGAATGTGGCAGTCATTTATCAACCACGTAGCCATCTATCTAGCTGCCCCACCATCCATGCACCTGAGTCACTGATCCAGCCGAATATCCATGAACAGATAATGCCGCACAAAGCCGCCACATTGGTCACGAAGCGCAGAGTGATATCATTTCTTGGTCTGTGTGACTCTCCCGACTCAGGTGAAAGCACTGAGGCGCCGGGGTCACCTACATACTGGAAACTGTTCTCAGTCAGATAGACGTTGGTTCACATCCTAAGTCCATCGTCTCGTTAGTCATGTGGTCCTGGGTCAGTCATGTGTCTCTCCGAGTCTCAGTTTCTTCCTGTGTAAAACAAGAACATGAACTTTGAGGTTGTTTTGGAAATTAAAGAAAAACATGTAAGGTATTCTGTGCATAGTAGGTGTTTTTCTTGAATGTTGCTGTTCAGTTGCTCAGTCGTTTCAGACTCTTTGCTACCCCATGGACTGCAGTACCCTAAGCTTCCCTGTCCTTCACTATCTCCCGGAGGTTGCTCAAACTCACGTCCATTGAGTCGGTGATGCCCTCCAACCTCATCTCATCCTCTGTCGCCCCCCAATCTTTCCCAGCGTCAAGGTCTTTTCCAGTGAGTCGGCTCTTCACATCAGGTGGTCAAAGTATTGGAGCTTCAGCTTCAGCATCAGTCCTTCCAGTGAGTATTCAGAGTTGACTTCTAAACGTTCATTTCTCAGAGTTCTGGAGGCTGGGAAGTCCAGGATCACGGTGCTGGTGTCCAGCGCCTGGTGAGGCCCTCCTGGATTTGCAGGCAGTCATCCTATTGTGTCCTCACACAGGGGATAACAGAGGGTGCAACGCGTTGTAGGCTCTTAATAAAAGTTTGTGTCCTGGAGGAGTGACCGTCCCGTCCAAGGCTGTGCCCTCTCCCCGCTCTTTGCCATCCTATTCAGATGGCCGTCCGTCTACCCAGTGAAGCTGAGTGGTGCCAGCAGCAGGCACGACTTTGGCGCCGTCGGGGGCCGTCAGCTGACTGCCCCCTCGGTGAGACCTGGGCCTGTCTTGCAGCTGCCTGCCAGGGGAGCCCGCCTTTCCTGGCCCAGGCTGCCCGCTACAAGCCCAGCAGGCAGCCCGAAGCTGCGTGGCCCACACTCCTAGGACGTAGCTTCCCGCTGCCCCCTGCCGACGTGCCCCCACTCCAGTCCAGTGGCCAGGCACGGGTGTGCAGCAGCAATCAAGGCAAAGGCCTCTGAGCTCATCTCTGCCCTCCCTAGAAGGCAGGCCCGTCCCTTCCGCATGGAAGGTAAATACAGGAATCTAGTTACGCGGTAACGCGGCTAGTCTGCGTGGTGGTGTAGGCAGCTTACGTAATGGTAGCGTGTTGCTTGGCAGCCCCTGGGCACCGCAGGAGAGGGAGGCCTCCTGCGTGATGAGACTTGTACCCTGGGGCCCGCTCCTGGGGTTGCTGGTTTGGCCCAGGAGCCCGGATGGCCCTGGCGGCAGGGGTGTCAGGCCCA
Organism: Procapra przewalskii; assembly: GCA_006410515.1. Classification (NCBI taxonomy): domain Eukaryota; kingdom Metazoa; phylum Chordata; class Mammalia; order Artiodactyla; family Bovidae; genus Procapra; species Procapra przewalskii. Next base: position 1,749,441 of record SJYF01001046.1, on the reverse strand, counting down.
AGGCCTCACCTGCCTGCAGGCTCCCTGCTCCCTGCATGGCCCCTCCAGAGGTACACACACGCCTATGGGCTCGCTGGTGTCCAGCGGGCACTGCCAGGGGTTCTCATGGGTCCTCCCCTGTCCCTACTCTTTGGACGGGGCTGCTGACCCTCAGAGAGGAGAGATGCTTGTTCAAGAGAAGGGTTGGTCTGACTCAGCCATGCTCTAGCGCCGAGGCCCCTGCTCTGGGCTGCCTGTGCTCGCCCTGGCCAGGCTCAGCTCGCTTGTCCCTGGTGTCTTCTCCAGCTCCCACCCTGGGAGCTCTGAGGCTGGCAGCCTCTGAGTGGAGTGAGGCAACCAGGCTATGAGGGACCCCATCTTTCCACCACTACCCCTTGATATCACGGCTCTGTGCCAGGGGTGCACCCACTCTTTCCTCTTCTGCTTGAGGACCCTCTGGGTGCCCGGCCGAAGCCCACTCAGCCTGCCCTTCTGAGAACCCAGGTCTCCATGGCAAGGCTCCTGAGGCTCTGTGGACCTCAGACTCTTCTTCTGCCGAAGGGGAGAGCGATCCCGGAAATCAGTTGGCAGATTGGGCGAGAAAACACTACAAATCTCCTTCCATGTCCCTCACGCACAGAGAGGGTCCCACACATAGAAGTGATCAGGCCATACTGCAGATGGACCCGATGCACCTCAGAAGCTGAGACTTTCGAGGGCAGCGGGTGTCCCCACTTCTGTCTGGCTCCTCTCCTGATGCAGGCCTAGTCCTGAGGGACAGAAAAACCTCCAGGGACTGAGGGGTGGCTGGCTGGATGGAAAATGGAAAGAGCAAACGGACACAAGACTCAGTGGGAGGGAGGGAGAGGAGAGCTGGAGAGAAAGCAGAGGCGGGAGCTGACTCCGCAGGCCCTGGAGTCAGACGGCGAAGAGCCCAGCTCTGTGACTGGCTGCAGCTGGCACCTGTATGCGTCTCATTTCTATCTTTTTCACCTAGAAAAGGGCCTGTAACCGTGCCCACCCCGGAGCGCTGTTGCAAAGATGAAACAAAATGATCAGATCCTGCAGGGACCTATCTTAGTGTGAGAACGTCCCTGGAAAGGGATGCTTCCTCCTGGACACCACGGCTCCAGTTCCCAGTGGGGCCAGGTACCTGCACAGCCGTTCCTGCGCTGGGTGTGACCCCTTCTCCCACCTCTGATAAAAATCCCCTGGATCAGCGCCTCTCCCAGGTATGTCCTAGTTATGTAATCTCCGTGGGGCAGCTACGCACCGGTGGCTCTTCCCTGACTCCTGTTTACTCTTTGGCTCAGGGAAGAGCTTCATTCAGAAGAAATTGCTATTGTTTCTCAGCCTTCCCATGGGAAAGTGGCGCTGGGGAGGAGCTCAGTGAGCTGGCAGGGGAGGAGTGGGTGGTGGCAGGGGAGGAGGAGAGAAGGAAGCAGGCCCTGGCACAGCCCGGGGCTTTCTTGATACGCACACAGGGCTTACCGTTTACTTTGTCTCTTTAAAAACAAACGTCTCAAAAGATTTTTTGCATGACCTGGTTTTCTGATAAACCTGGAAAATGGTTAAGAAAAAGGCAGACCTTTATCTCACCCACTCCCCTAGTCATGACCTTTTACTTCACTTCTTACCATGTTTTGTGGACTTTTCATTCATTCATGGTACATTTATGCATCCATCCACGCTTCCACCCACCCATACATCATTCATCTATCCATGAGCCGTCCATCCATCATCCATCGACACATCCATCCATCCATCCTTGCATCCATCCATCCATCTGTCATCCATTATCCATCCATCCATCCTTCATCTACCCATCTGTCCATCCCTGCTTTCACCTGACAGGGTTGAGTTAGTGGAAGAAATACTGGGCTTGAGTCTTGTGACCTGGTTTCCAATCTCAGCACAGTCATAGTGTTGGAGCAGAGTGCTCTGTGCAGAAAGCCACGTTTGAGCGTGACGCCTGCCCAGGGCTGGGTCTCACACCTGTCATTTCTACTCCTGTCCTCAGCCAAACCCTTCCCCTCTGCGAGCTTCAGCTTCCTCATCTACGAAACAGAGCAATAATGATATTGGCCTTCCTATTCTGCAGGCACAAGGAGAAAGTATGCATCAGTGTTCCTGGAATCACGTGAGCCTTCTGCAGGAGGTCCTCACACCCTGTGATGTGGGCAGGGGCTGCCACGATGGGGCAAGAGCTGGCCCTGGTCCTTGGGACTTCCTGGGAAGTGGAGTAGAAAGGGACCCAGCCAGCATTAGCTGGGTGGAAATGGAGAAGAATGGAAGAGGCCAGGACAAGAGAGGCGTGGTGGGGAAGGGTCCTGATGGCCATGTGACTAAGGAAGCTTTTGAGCAGGGTGGAACATGATTGGATTAGTATTTTGGAAGGACGCCTTTGGCTGCTGCGTGGAGAATGGATTAGAAATGGGGTCCCACAGGGACAGGAACCAGCCAGGAGACTGGCAGCGGCCTGGAGTAAAGACTGGGAGACTAAAGGGTGGGCGGGGGGAGGGATGTGGTTAGGAAGCTTCACAGGTATTTTTTCTTCTAAATGTGGGGGACTTCCCTAGTGGTTCAATGGTGAAGAGCCTACCTTCCAATGCAGAAGGCATGGGTTCGATTCCTGCTCAGGGAACTAAGATCCCACATGCGGCAGGGCCGCTAAGCCCCCACCGCAGCAGAGAAGCCGGCGTGCTGCAGCTGCTGAGCCCGCGACTCCGCGCCCGCAGAGGCCCGTGCGCCGCCGTGACGAGCCCGGGTGCCCCCACCAAGACCCAGCGCAGCCGATCACAAACACGGTCAGTGTGAAAACTACGCAGGTGCCGGAATCGACGACTTGGCCCCCAGGTGACACCACCAGTTCACACCAGTTCACACCATTTCCCTTGGTCATTCGGTGACACGGCACTCGTATCTTACCGCCTAATCCCATGTCCCTGGTAGACATTGCTGATCAATTACAGCTCTCCTTCTCCTCGAGCCTAAAACCGTGCTGCCCCAAACAGTAGCCACCAGCCACCATTTATATATGGCTATCATCGTGTGCGGGTGTGCCTATTTGCGTCCGTGACTCTGTGACCTCATGGAGTGCAGCCCGCCAGGCTCCTCTTGTCTGTGAGATTTCCCAGGCAAGAATACTGGAGTGGGTTGCCATTTCCTTCTCCAGGGGATCTTCCTGACCCAGGGATTAACCCCGCATCTCCCACATTGCAAGTGGATTGTTTTTGACCACTGAGCCACCTGGGAAGTCCTGGTAGACACTGCTAATCAGCTGCAGCTCTCCTTCCCCTAGGGCCCAAAACCATGCTGCCCCAAATGGTAGCCACCATCCACCACTTAAACATGGCTATTTACATCTAAATCCAGTCAAGTGAAATCAAATGAATGATTCTATTGCTGAAAGGCAGTAGCCACATCTCAAGGGCTCGATGCCTCCACGGGGCTAGCAGCTCCCTGTTGGCCGGAGCAGACAGAGTATTTCTGTCATCACAGACATCCTCTTGGACTCTCCTGGCCTCAGTCAGGCTACCGTAGCCCGTCCCTCATCGCTGGGAAGGACGACAAATACTCTGCCTTCTTGGGCCAAGAAGGCGTGAGTTCTGCCAAACCCCACACTTGCCTGGGGTCACATCTGGCTGCAGCTTCTGTTTCCATATGCATTTTACATACAGCAAGGTCATACATGAAAAAGCAAGGTCCTTCTGGGCTGACCCTTCTCAAGTTCACTTTCTGGTTGTCTCTTATGGGGAAAAAAAGAACCCTTGCATGCAGCCACACACGTAATCAGTGAGTGTCGTTTCTGCCCTGAGTTCACCTCATTCTCCAGCCTCTGGAGACCTGGCGCTTCTGTATGGCGTCTATGTTTAGTGCCTCTGGGTGAATGTCATTGCCGCCAGGGGCTGACATTTCATACTCTGGGAACCTTGACCCGCTGCTTTTCCGGTTGTGAGCTGAACCTGCTGTTTCATGCCCCAGAAGGAAAGAACAATGATCATTAATAATCAGCATCTTCTGGAAAATCGGAAACGGGGCCTCCGTGATCCGAGACTGCCCTTAACCCCAGCTGTGCTGCTGGCTGCAGCCACCGCAGGGCTGACCTACCGACAGCGCCAGGGCTGCCAGGGTTACGCCCTGGGGCCACCGGCCACGCCAGAGCAGGGACAGTGGGCTGGCCACATCACCGGGGGGAGGAGGAGGCTGTGGAGGACCGACCGGTGGCCCACCCGCAGAGACCAGCACGGGAATGCCCGCTCAGGGCAAGGCAGGGCGGGGGCGGGCAGGAGGGGGATGCCTCGCTCGAGGTGGGTGGGGGTGCCTCTGTGGGCTGGGGAGCTTGACTGATCCAGAATGCCAGAGCCTCTGACCCCGGGCTGGGTCCTATGCTGGGTCCTGGGGGCGCAGAGGAATGGGGACCAGGTAAGTGGTGGAGTGATATTGGGGTAAGAAAGGGGCACTGGCCGGCTGCTGGCTCAGGGGTGGGGACAGAGGGGCATAGGGTCTCACACTTGCCGGCAAGGGACGAGGTTGCAGATTCCCCTCGACGTCCCAGGTGGTTCCTTCTGCCCCTGTGGCAGTGGGAACTAGAGGCTGGCCTGGTCTTTAGGGAAGGGTAGGGGGTGGTACTTGCCGAAGCCACCTTTGACAAGGGAAGCAAAGGTCGCGGGAACAATTCCTCCCTTTCACGCTGGGCGACCTGGCAGGAGTGCGCTGGAGCTGACGGAGGGTGGCAGCCCTTCCCAAGCAGCCCAAGACAAACAGGGTGGCAGGAAGTTCCCACGCTCCCAGGCCTGGCGCCCTGGAGCCTCGGCAGTCACCTGCGGGGACTGGGGCCGGGAGGAGGGCGGGGCCTCAGCCACCCACAGGTGAGCCCGGGCTTGACGGCTTGGGGCGGGGCCAGCTGTGGGGGCGGGGCCAGCTGTCCCTTGCCGTTTGGAACCCCCATCTCTCTGAGTCCTTAGAAAAATCCTACTAAACGTTGTTGTTGTTCAGTCGCTCTGTTGTGTCCTGCTCTTTGCGACCCCTTGGACTGCAGCACGCCAGGCTTCCCTGTCTTTCACTATCTTCCAGAGCTTGCTCAAACTCATGTCCATTGAATCAGTGACGCCATCGAACCATCTCATCCTCTGTCGCCCCCTTCTCCACCTGCCCTCAATCTTTCCCAGAATCAGGGTCTTTTCCATTGAACCAGTTTGTTGCATCAGGTGGCCAGAGCACTGGAGCTTCAGCTTCAGCGTCAGTCCTTCTGATGAATATTCAGGGTTGATTTCCTTTAGGATGGACTGGTTTGAACTCCTTGCAGTCCAAGGAATGGGGAGTCAGGTCGGCAGTCAGGGGTCCGTCCTGCCCACTCACGTGTTCCACGGCCCATCCACCCATCCTCCCTCCTGACCCACACTTACTATCACCTCATCAGGTCACCCAGCCGCCAGCCACGCACGCAGGTGTCCATCCTGTCATCCCTCCACTGGTCCAGCCGTTCACCCGCCTGCATCCCCCACTGACTGTCCATCTGCCCGTGCAGGCTTCACCCACCCAGAGTTGTCCCTCTGTCCACCCTGCACATCCACGCCCTCCTGTGAATCCCCTGAGCCAGGCCTGAAGCTGTCAGCTCCCAGCAAGGCTGGCCAGCATAATTTCTGGGTGATGTGGCCAAAACCAGGCTGGTTCAAATCGAACCAACTTTCAGACACTTTCAGTGGCTGGCAGCTTCCCTGCCAGCCACACCTGCCCTTCTGGGAGGTCAAACGGAGTGGGGCTAGGGAAGCTTGGGTTGGGTCTGCGTGACGTTGGACATGGTAACTTGCGTGGTGTGAAGAGTCATGCCAGCATGTTGTTGTTGAGCGATGTAACAGCAAAAGGCCCAGAGTAAGTAATCTGTGTTATTGCCATAATTAACTGCCACTGACAGAGGCTGGACTGTCCAGTTGCACCTGATGGTTTTAGGAGGAGAGGTTGCTGTGATTCCAGAATGCCCGGTTAGTGAAAAACCACCTCTTTCTGCAGTTTCTCCCTTGCCCAGGCCTCCCTTTTTCCTAGCTGGCTGTGCCTCATTTTCTAGTGCACATTTTTTCTGTATTGATATTTAAGCAGCACTGATAACACCTCTTTGATAAAAGGAAAACAAAACTTCCAGCGGAGATAAAGGAATGTCCGCGTTCTTTGTCCGTGGTCCTGGGAAGGAGCGTTCCACGGCTCATGTTATTTTCTCACTGGAATGTGACAAAGGGGGTGTGAAATATTTGTCCAGCTCGTTTCTCATCAATGGGACATTCCAATAACCGCCAGCCGTGCTGGCCCTTTCTCCCCAGAACACCCCAGAGGGAGCCACTACTCTGGCTAATCTGGATTTGTGGGTGGAAGGGTCCTGGAGCACTGGCTGAACGGGGGTAAGGGGACCCTTGTGTGTCTGTCCCTGTCAGCTGAGGGCCAGCTGCTGCATCTGGTCTGTGTGAGGCCAAGCCTGAGGCTCCAGTAGGTGCCAGAGCCCTGGGGCTGTGGGGCTTTATTCTCTCTCTTGCCTGGGAGAAATGGCTAATCATCCCATTTTGGAGGAGGAGACTGAGGGTCAGAATGGAACTGGGAGACTCATCAGGGTCGCAGAGCTCTCGCATCCAGCTCTGAGGGCCACGGCCGGAGAGGCTGCCCTTCTCCTGGTCATTCGCTCCCTGAGTCCCCTTGGCATTGCCCAGCAGGCCATGTGCTTGAGAACAGTGCCTCCTGGGCCTGATCATCCACTGTAGCGTGACGACAGGCAGGTGTGAGGGTCTCCCGTCAGCTGAGACAGCTCCCAGCTGCCGCTATGGTTCAGGCCCCTCTCCATCGGTGCAGTGCCCCCAGCTGGCATGCCCCCCTCCTCCAGGGCACCCACTCCCAGTTGTCTCTGACATCAGATGCCACTATACCACTGGCCACTGGCTTTCCAGGAGAACCTGGGTACCTGGTGGGAGAGTCAGACAGGCCTGGGGTGACGGCCAGTTCGAGGCGGCCTCTGATGACACTGGCCTGTTGGTATTCACCCCTGTGTAGCCCCCTTCCCACCTTGAATGGGGCTCACCTGGTGTCCAATAGGACGTGGCGGGAAGCTGGAACATGATCCCCAAGGCCAAGCCATGAAAGGCATTGTGGCTTCTGTCTCGTTCTCTTCAACTGCTCACTCCGGGGTAAGCCATGCATTGTGTTGGGAGGACACCCAAGCATCCCTGTGGAGAGGCCAGGTGGCAAGGTCCCGAGACCTCCTGCCCACAGCCAGGTAAAGAAACCGTCCTGGAGGTGAATCCTTCAGCCCTGCTCAAGCCTTCCATAACTGCAGCCTCGGCTGCTATCCTGCCACCAATCTCCCAAGAGATCCTGACCCAGAACCACCCAGTCTAGCGGCACCCAGATCCTTGACCCATAGAAACGGTGGGAGGTGATAACAATGTGGTGTTTCCAGCCGCCTCGTTTGGGCTAATTTGTTACCCAGCAAGAGGTAACTAATACACGAACTTTGAGCTCTGTGCTTCTCCTTATGAACTGAGTCGCCTGGTTCCCTCCTTTATAAGACAAGCTTAACCGTGCTGAGAACCGAATGGGATACAGCCTGCACTGTGCCCAGCATCCTCCTGGGCCATGGAGATGCTGTGACTGTTGCCTGTGAGAGGCTCTGCCCTCCCTGCCTGGGGGATCAGCACCACCTTCTTATATCCCTCTTATGCCCTGCCACATACACACACACACACACACACACACACACACACACACACAC
>SJYF01001046.1:1693167-1705030 GCA_006410515.1 Procapra przewalskii | reverse complement strand
CAGTATCCTGGCTATTGTAAATACTGCTGTAATGAACACTGGAATGCGCATATCTCTTCAAATCAGCGTTTTTGTTTTCTCTGTGTAAATACCCAGGAGTGCAGCTGCTGGATCATATGATAATTCTGTCAGGTCAGGTCCCAGGGGTCTCTGGCTGCAGCGCCATGGGGATCCTGGAGCTGAGGCTGGCCTGCTGCGGAATGGGGCCCAGATGGTCCTGGAGCTGGTGACAGCCCGCTGTCCTAACCCGGCAGGTTATGGTACCCCAGGGGCCGTTGTCTGCCAGCTGGTGGGTGAGGCCAAGGTCCAGGGGATCCCGGTCTGGTGCCTGCCCACTGGTGGGCTGAGTGCTGTCCCTGGGTCTCTGGCAGTGGGGCCCCTGGTGCTGGCCCACTGGTATGCTGGGGGATAGGGCCAGGTCCCTGGGGGTGCCTGTGGGCTCAGGGTTTCTCAAGGCAGCTGGGCTGCTGGTGGGTGGGGCCATGCCCTGCTTGACTAGCTGTTTGGCCTGAGGGGTCCCAGTCCTGGTGCCAACAGACAGGTAGGTGGGACGATCCCTTGCCAGCATCAGTGTCCACGTGGTAGACAGAGCTCCCCAGAGGCTGCCTCCGGTGCCTGTGTCCCCAGGGGGAGCAGCAGCTGCCGCCAGCCTTCCTGGGAGGCCCTGTAGAGCGCACTGAACACACCCCTTTCTACTGCAGGCCTTTGAGATGGAGGGGTTGGGGGTGGTTCGCTACTATGACAAAGGTTCTGGGAAACATGGCTTTCACAGGCTGGGTCACCACTGCGGTTAACGCTTGTTCCTTCTACCCACTCCCAGGAATCTAGCCCTGGCCAAGCCCACCGACAGAGCGTCTGGATCTGGACACACCTGTCAGTTATACTAACTAGCCTGGGGCCCAGAGGCAAGGCAAACACCAGGGCCTCCGACTTTTGAAAATCATCAGCTTCGTGTGCGTGCTAAGTCGCTCTAGTCGTGTCTGACTCTTTGCGACCCCACAGACTGTAGCCTGCCAGGGTCCTCTGTCCATGGGATTCTCTAGGCAAGAATACTGGAGTGGGTTGCCATGCCCTCCTCCAGGGGATCTTCCCCACCCAGGGATCAAACCCCCATCTCTTAAATCTCTTGCACTGGTAGGCGTGTTCTAGTGCTGGCTGGGAAGCCCCATAATCAGCTTTATGGAGGTATAATTCACACACAATGAAATAGGCCAGTTCAGTTCAATGAATGAGCGGACACATGCACACATCTAGGGAATCGTCACCTTTACCAGAATATAGAGTGCTTCTAGAAAGTTCTCTCGTGCCTCTTTGCAGTTGGCCATTCCCGTCTACAGGGACAACTCATCTACCGTCTGGTGCTACAGTTTTTATCTGCCAGGTCTGGATCCCACCCCAGGAGAACCATGTGTGGCAGGCACTCTTCTGGGTCCATCTTTCTTTTGCTCAACAGGGCAGTAGTGTGGTTTTAGGAGCCTGTGTGCATCTGAACTTCGTTCCTTTCACTGCAAACATGCCCTGGATTGCTTATCATTCACGTGGTCATGAGCGGTGGGCTGCCCACTTCCTGCAGCTGTGAACTCGGTGTCTGAGGCTTTCAAGGATGTAGGTTGTTTTTCCCCCTGGGTGAATCTCTGGGAGTGGGGTGACTGTGTTGTATAGTAACAGAGTATTTAATTTGCAAGAAACTGCCAAATTTCCAGACATTTGCAGTTTCCACCAGAAAGGCTTTTCCTTCTGTTGGTCAGTTCTTCCTTGGATGTCTGAGTGAGCATCTTCATATGAAAGAAAAAGAAAGAAACTGCCAAATTCTTCAAGTGGAAGGGCAACTGGACTTGCCCCCCCCGATCCGTGTATGAGGATCCCAGACATCCTGTATCCCGGCTGGCGGGTGGTGACACCCATCTTTAACACAAACCATCCTAGTGAACGCGGTGCTACCTCACTGCGGTTTCAATTCGCATTCCCGTGATTGCTAACGGTGGTGAGCAGCATTTCACATATTTATTGGCCAGTTAGATGTCTCCTTTGGGGAGTGTAAGTTTGTATTCTGTGCCCACATTTTTATTGGGTTGTTTATTTTATGATTGAGTTTAAGAGTCTTGTATGTCTTCTGAATAAAACTCCTTTTGTCAAGAGATGCCATGTGAGTCTTCTCTCTCTGTCTGTGATCTGCTTTTCAGATTTCTTTGCCATCTTTTTTTTTTTTGAAGCCCAGAATATTTTACTTTTGATGAAATCAATTCATCAGGTTTCTGCTTTCATAGCTGGTGCTTTAGTGCCCTTGTGATGATTTTATTGGCACATGAGTCATCAAGCGGTTCATTTTAATTGACTGCTTTCTTCTTGACTGTGGGTCACATTTTCCTGGTTTTTTTTTTTTTCGTATCTGCTAATTTTTTATTGCGCGCTAGACTTTATGAGGGGTATATCCTGCAGACAGTCTCTCCTCTTTCATCCCTCGGAGGATGTTGTGTTTATTTATGAGAGGAATGTTGGTATTCATTCTGGTGAGTAGCTCCATTTCCTTCTGCTCCCCTGAACTTGTACCTCCTTGGCATCACACAGTGTTAGTGGGTATTAGGGAACCCAAGTGTTTTCACACGCCACTAACTCGGGAAGGTTCCCTTCCCCTACCGTCTCAGCTGGATCCTGGGAGGGCTTAAGTCTGTTCTGGGGGACTCTAAAGTGGGTCTTGCCTCAAGATGGCATCCTTACTCCTAAGGCAAGTGTTTCTGGTAGCCAGTTGGGTGTCTGGGGAAAGGTGATGCTCTACGCTGGCTGGATCACGTATTCCAGCAATGCTCAACCTCTGGAATCATATCCCAGCCCCAATTTGGGGACCTCCCTTGGGTGCCTGGCCCACAGCTTCCAGAAGCATCAGCGTCCTGGGCTCTGATCTCTGCTCAGTGGGCCCAGCATGCTCCAAGGACCCCCACCTACTTGCTGCTGACCCAGCAGACCTTCCTTGTGGCTCCTTTCTGAGCCTCCTTCTCTGAGGACTGCGGTGACACGTGGCTACCTAGCCAGCATTGGTCAAGAGCCGCCTCAACTGTCCTGTCCAAATGTAATGGCTATCCCTGGGGGAGGGTCAGCCCAGGGCCAAGGACACCAACAGAGCTGGAAGCAGAATTTGCCTCAGGCCTTCTTTCCTCCTATTTATCTATTTGCTTGCCCAGGTGTTAGTTGCGGCATGCGGGATCAGCAGCATGTGAGCTGCTTCAGTGCATGAGAGGCCCTGACCAGGGCCCGAACCCAGGGCCCCTGCACTGGGGGTACAGGCTTAGCCCCTGGACCACCAGGCAAGTTCACGCCTCGAGTTTCTTCCATAGACTCACTAGACGTTACCCAGAAACCCCGAGCCAAAGGCAGACATCCCTGGACAGGAAAGTCCCTGCAGGCAACAGGCAAGAGCGAGGGTCCCCCGTGTTGGGGAAGAGCCAGACCGGGTGCTGGCATCAGGTGGGAGAATCGCGACAGGCGAGAGACCATGAGGGGTGGGCTTCACCGTACCAATCAGACCTCCCTCTGGGCGGAATTGTGCCTCCCAACTTCATACGGTGAAGCCCTAACCTTCAGTATTTCAAGTAAAAAGTGGAAATGTTAATTGCTCAGTCATGTCCGACTCTTGGCAACCCTGTGTAGCCCGCCAGGCTCCTCTGTCCGTGGGATTCTCCAGGCAGGAATACTGGAGTGGGTTGCTGTCTCCTGTGACGCACACGCAGACCCAGTTTCACAGAAGGGAGGCTGGTTCCTGGTCCGCTGGGGCCACTGTGCAGGAGAGCCACAGGGCTGGGCCTCGTGCTGGGGCCGGGAGGTGGATGGTGGAGTGGGGAGCTGAGCCCTAGGGAGGCCAGGGCTGTGGGCCCTGCTGTGGGGCTGGGCGGAGATCCGCAGGCCCCTTTGAAGATGCCGCGCTCATTCTGGGCTAAGCTTAACAGGGAAAATTCCACCTAACGACCAGCCCCACCTGACACATTGCATTTGGGTTTAATAAGAACTGTTTCTCTCTTGGAGGTGGGATGAAATGTGGCCAGCCAAAGAATTTTAATCACTCACATAAACGGCACACGGTCTGCACTCTTGCCTCGGCCACATTTATGTATTTATTTGACATTCACCTTGGACGAGGCATGGGGGTCTGATGTGTGGACACAGCTCCCCGGCCCTCGGGTCTCTGCAGGTTGGCCATGGGTGAGGGCCGGAGGCACCTGCTGATGACCTAGAGCTGAGTGGCCCCCGAGGCCTTGTGTGGACTAGCCTTGCTCCTGAGAGTGGAGGGGGCCTGCTGCCAGGCTTGGTGCTGGCTGGCCCACTCCATCTTCAGACCTCATGGCAGCCCTGGGCTTTGGGGCCACGATCATCCTAGTTACAGGTGGGGAAATTGAAGCTTTGGGAGGCTGAGTACCCTGCTGAATTCACGCAACTTCTATGCTGGGCCCACCCCAAGGCCTGGGCCACCTCCAAACTCTGGGATTATTTCTCGGGCAACTCCATGTCTGTCCCATGGGAAAAGGCAGAGGGCCAGCCAGCTGTGATCAGGGGGTCAGCCCTGCAGTGGGTACATCAGCCCTCAGACCTGGGCAAGTGGGCCCCCCCACACCCTGTACTGGGGACTCCGGGCCTTCTGGGCATGTCCTAAGTCTCCTCCAGTGGCTTGCCTGGGCTGAACCACACGACCCCCAGCCCCTCCTTCTCCCCTCCGGGATTTGCTACTCTCTCTGTACCTCCTCACACCTGCAGTGTAGACACTTGAATGGTGACCTCCAAAATGCCACGTCCAGGGATGTCCCTAGTGGTCCAGGGCTTAAGACTTTGCCTTCCAGGGCAGAGGGTGGGGGTTGGGGAGTTAAGATCCCGCATGCCTCCTGGACAGAAATCCAAAACATAAAACAGAAACAAAACAATATTGTAACAAATTCAGTAAAGACTTTAAAAATGGTCCACCTTTAGAAGTAAGTCAGAGAAGGAGAAATATCGTATGACATCCCTTATATGCAGAATCTAAAAGAAAGGATACAAATAAACTTGCAAACAGAGAGTGTTAGTCGCTGAGTTGTGTCTGACTGTGACCCCATGGACTGCAGCCCGCCAGGATCCTCTGTCCATGGGATTCTCCAGGCAAGAATACTGGAGTGCGTAGTCATTCTCTGCTCCAGGGATTGAACCCAAATCTCCCGCATAGCAGGTGGATTCTTTACTGTCGGAGCTACCAGGGAAGGCCTACAAAACAAAAAGAAACTCAAAGACTTAGAAAACAAACTTATGGTTGCTGGGGGGAAGGGATAGTTAGGGAGTGGGAGAGGTCGTGTACATACTGCTAAGTTTAAAATGGATAGCCAACAAGGACCTATTGTATAGCACATGGAACTCTACTCAGTGTTACGTGCTGGCCTGGATAGGAGGAGGGCTTGGGGGAGAATGGATGTATGTATGTATGTGGCTGAGTACCTTCACTGTTCAGCTGAGACGACCATCATCAGTTCAGGTCAGTTCAGTCGCTCAGTGGTGTCTGACTCTTTGCGACCCCTTGGACTGCAGCACAACAGGCTTCTCTGTCCCTCACCAACTCCCGGAGCTTGCTCAGACTCATGTCCATCACGTCGGTGATGCCATCCAACCATCTCATCCTCTGTCGTCCCCTTCTCCTCCTGCCTTCAATCTTTCCCAGCATCAGGATCTTTTCAAATGAGTTAGTTCTTCGCATCAGGTGGCCTAAGTCTTGGAGTTTCAGCTTCAGCATCAGTCCTTCCAGTGAACACCCAGGACTGATCTCCTTTAGGATGGGCTGGTTGGATCTCCTTGCAGTCCAAGGGACTCTCAAGAGTCTTCTCCAGCACCACAGTTGAAAATATCAATTCTTTGGCGCTCAGCTTTCTTCACAGTCCAACTCTCACATCCACACATGACTACTGGAAAAACCATAACTTAGACGGACCTTTGTTGGCAAAGTAACGCCTCTGCCTTTCAACATGCTGTCTAGGCTGGTGGTAGCTTTTCTCCCAAGGAGCAAGCGTCTTTAACTTCCATGGCTGCAGTCACCAGTTGCAGTGATTACCATAGCATTGTTAATCGGCTGTACCGCAATAGAACATAAAAAGTTTAAAAAAAACGCTTGAGACGCAATTACTAACAAAAATAAGGAACTGGGATACAAAAAAATAGCAACAAAAAATAAATTAAAAAATAAAGCTGTGCCTACATCTTTATCTGCAGACCTGTGAGTATGACCTTATTGGGGAAAGGGCTTTTGGGGGTGTGATTAAGTGAAGGGTCTTGAGATAAGGTCACCCTGAATTAGCCTAAGTCCAGACAGGGGTCCTTCTAAGAGGGAGGCAGAGAGAGACTGTAGACAGAGGGGGCGGCCACGAGATGGTGAAGGCAGAGGCTGGAGGGATGCGGCCACAGCCCAGGGAAGCCTGGAGCCCCAGACGCTGGACGAGACAGGAAGTACTCTTCCCCAGAGCCCTAGGGGGAAGCAGGGTCCCACCCACACCTTGATTCTGGACTTCTGGCCTCCAGACTGTGAGAGAAGACATTTCTGTTGGTGAAAATCACCCAGTCTATGGTCATTTGTTATGGAAAGTGGCGTGGAAGTGTTGGTCACTCAGTCGTGTCTGACTCTTAGCCACTTCATGGACTGTATGTGCCCACCAGGCTCCTCTGTCCGTGGGATTCTCCAGGCAAGTATCCTGGAGTGGCTGCCGTCTCCTTCTCCAGGGGATCTTCCTGACCCAGGGATCGAACGCAGGTCTCCTGCACTGTAGGCAGATTCCTATGTGGGGTCAACTGGGTGCTGTGACGACATGTGGGGTCTTCCGGTGGGGTCACCCTGAGCCCTGAGTCCTGGGGACAGGGGGGCAGCTTGAAAAGCCAGTGGCTCCGGCTGGCTGGCCTGGGGTTTCTCTTGTGGGACAAGCAGTCCTGGGTCAGAGCAATTCTGCCATGCTAATTTGAGGTGACTCACTTTGTCACCCCGCAAAAATGTACGTTCCCTTAAGGTCCTGCCCACTGTGGGGGCAACCCTGTGCCAGGCCCTTCAAGACTCTCTTACTGAAGGTACATTTTGCTCCATGAACCTTTAGCATCTCATTGTACCAGCCAGGTAATGCGGTGCAGGGGGGACCTGAGGCTGGAGTCCTGGTCACATATGGGTCTCTCTTGAGACGGCTTGGACGCAGAGAGAGGCCTTATACCAAGCTGCCCCCTGCTCCCCTCTGCTGGGGGAGGGGCGAGGCTGGAGCAGGAGGGCGCAGGGCTGCCTGGCTCCCACTCTGCAGATGGTAGGGACCACTCATACCCCTGCCGGCTCACATCGGGAGAAGATATCATCTCCAGAACCCCATCATCCACACTCCCTCTGCCATCCCTGCCTGCTTGATTGCCCTAAACCTTACCAGTCACACATCCCAGGAAGTGTTCCCCAAACAGACCCTGGGGGGGGGTCCTGTGGGAGGGGTTTATTAGGAAGTGACTCTGGGCAGCAGGGCAGAGGGGAAGGGAGCCCAGAAGATGCGATTTTATGCAAAGTCCTAAAAGGGATCTGAGACATGGGGGCCACACCTATCAAGGGCAAGGGGCTGGCGCACCTGTACCCTTCCTGAACTGGCACTCTTCCCCCTCTGACAATTCCCAGGGGAGTCCCCTGAGTGGGTACTGGTACCAGCAGCTGGAGTGTGGTCCCCTGACCAGAGAACACAGGAGCTGCCATGAACACGAGCCAGAGAAGGACAGAGGCCACGTGGCCACTCTGCCCTCCCTGCAGGTCTCCATGCCCACCAGCCTGCCCGACCCCAGAGGGTAAGGACCCCAGACCTCAGGCCACGTGGTGCCCACCTCACTTATGGCAGCACCCAAGCTGGAGGAGGGTATGGGGAAGAAATGGAGGCTTCGTAAAGTCCAGGGGGCTGCCCGGGGCCCCCAGCCAGCACGGGGTGCAGAGGACTCAAACCCAGCTCTCTAGGGCTCCTTCCCACAGTGGCAGGCAGTGACTGCCCCCCTTGGGAAGCACCTACAGGGCCCAGGAAATTGGGGGCTGCCTCTCCATTTTACAGTCAACTTCTGTCCATGGCTTGAGAGTCAGGGCTCAGCACCCTGCCCGCAGAGCACAGCACTCAGCCCCTAGGCTCCACGGCCCTCCTGCCCACCCAGGGAGCCTGGCAGGGGAAAGTGGGTCAGGGCAGCCACAGGGAGAGCTGGGGAAGCCTGAGGGCTCGTCTCCAGGAACCCAGAACCCAGGCCTGTCTATCTGGCAGTGGCCTCAAGCCAGCCTCGCTGCTAAACATAGGTCTGTATGATCACCTTCCAACCCCAGAAGGTAAAATAACAGCCACTTCGGGTTTCCCAGGACCTCCCTGGGGGCACAGGACAAACTCGCTAAACTCCACAGGCTACAGACCTCCCGGCACCCTCCAGGTCTGGGCAGGGAGGCGTGGAGGAGCAGCATGGCCAGGTCCACCCACTCACTCACTCATTCAATCATTCATCTATCCATCCATCCATCAGGCACTCACACAGCAAATACGCACCGAGCACAGATGTGTCCTGGCTCTTCACGCAAATCTGGATTAGCTCAGACACGAAGGTGGGGGGTGGGGCGGTTTCCAGAGGTGAGAACCAGACTTGTGTCCTTTACTGGGGGCTGGAAATGCCTCCTGATGAAAGGGTGAGGTGAGAAGTACAGTGGGGAAGGAGAAGAGAGATCTTGAAGGAGTGACTGTGATGAGCTAAATTGTATCCCCCTCCTAAATTCCCCCACTCTGCACTCAGAATGGGACCTTATTTGGAGACAGGGTCTTTGTAGATGTTGGTTAGTCACTAAACTCTGTCCAACTCTTTGTGACCCCAAGGACTATAGGACACCAGACTTCCCTGTCCTTCACTATCTCCTGGAGCTTGTTCAGATTCACGTCTATCGAGTCAGTGATGCTGTCTAACCATCTCATCCCCTGCCACACTCCTCTCCTCCTGCCCTCAGTCTTTCCCAGCATCGGGGTCTTTTCCAGTGAGTTGGTTCTTTGCATCAGGTGGCCAAAGTACTGGAGCCTCAGCTTCAGTATCAGTCTTTCCAGTGGATACTCAGGATTGATTACCTTTAGGATTGACTGATTTAATCTCTTTGCAGTCCAAGGGACTCTCGAGAGTCTTTCTCAACACCACAATTTGAACGCATCAATTCTGCAGCTCTCAGCCTTCTCTATGGTCCAACTCTCACATTCGTACATGACTACTAGAAAAACATAGCTTTGACTAGATGGACCAGATGTAATCTGGTTAAAATGAGGTTCTTAGGTTTGACTCTGACCCAACAGTTGTGTGTGCTCAGCTCTTCAGTTGTGTCCGACTCTTTTAGACCCCATGAGATTCTCCAGGCAAGAATACTGGAGTGGGCTGCCATTTCCTCCTCCAGAGTATCTTTCTGCTGAGGGATCAAACCTGCGTCTCCCGCCTTGGCAGGCAGATTCTTCAACACTGAGCCACCTGGGAGGCAGTTAGACACAGAGACATCCAGAGGGAAGACTCTGTGAAGATATCCAAGAAAGAAGAGGCCCTGCCGACTCCTGGATCTCGGACTTCCAGCCTCCAGAACCAAGACAACACATCTCTGTGGTTTTAGCTCCATCGTCTGTGAGACTTGTTATGATGGAAGCCCTACCACACTAATACCCTAGATGTTCCATGTGTTCTAATGAGAGGGCTTGGACAGGGGAAAGGGCACAGCCCTTTGAGGAAATTGAAGCCCCCCACCCCCAGTGAGACCAGTGGACCTCCTGGGTGGTGCAGTGGTAAAGAACCTGCCAGCCAGTGCAGGAGATACAAGAGCCATGGGGTCAATCCCTGGGTAGGGTAGATCCCAGGGAGTAGGAAATGGCAGCCCTCTCCAGTATTCTTGCCTGGACAATCTCATGGAAAGAGGAGCCTGGGGCTACAGTCCATGGAGTCACAAAGAGGTGGACATGCCTGAGAGACTGAGCACAGGGCACAGTGACAAGAGTGCAGTGTGGATTTCATCCCAAATGCAATGGAAGGCCTCTCCTAGTCTGCTGAAATTGTTTCATTAAGAATGGGTGTCTAATTTGATGCAATATTTTCCCTGTATTTATTTTAAAGTTCATGAAGTTAAACTCTATTTAGTTAATATTTCAAGTTATATTGATTGATTTTCAAGTGTTTAGCCAAGCTTACACCCTACTTAGTCCTAATATGTTATTTTTATGTATTGTGAGATTTGACTAGGTAATATTTTTAAAGGATTTTTGTGTCTATGTTTATGAAGGATGTTGGGCCACAATTTTCTTTTAATTGAAGATCTTTTTCAGGTTTTTAAAATATATCTTTTTCATTTTTTTAAATATTAGGATTCTGCTGGCCTTAAAATGAGTTAGCAATGTTTCCTTCATTATCCAAAAAAAAAAAATAATAATAAATAACCTAACTCTACACCTAAAGCAACTAGAAAAGGAAAAAAATGAAGAACCCTAGGGTTAGTAGAAGGAAATAAATCTTAAAAATTAGGGCAGAAATAAATGTAAAAGAAACAAAAGAGACTATAGTAAAAATTAACAAAGCCTAAAGCTGGTTCTTTGAGAAGATAAATAAAATTGACAAACCATTAACCAGACTCATCAAGAAACAAAGGGAGAAAAATCAGATCAACAAAATTAGAAATGAAAATGGAGAGATCACAACAGACAACACAGAAATACAAAGGATCATGAGAGACGACTATCAGCAACTATATGCCAATAAAATGGACAACGTGGAAGAAATGGACAAATTCTTAGAAAAGTACAACTTTCCAAAACTGAACCAGGAAAAAATAGAAAAGCTTAACAGACCCATCACAAATGTGGAAATTGAAACTGTAATCAGAAATCTTCCAGCAAACAAAAGCCCAGGACCAGATGACTTCACAGTTGAATTCTACCAAAAATTTAGAGAAGAGCTAACACCTATCCTACTCAGACTCTTCCAGAAAATTGCATAGGAAGGTAAACTTCTAAACTCATTCTATGAGGCCACCATCACCCTAATACCAAAGCCAGACAAAGATGCCACAAAAAAAGAAAACTACAGGCCAATATCACTGATGAACATAGATGCAAAAATCCTTAACAGAATTCTAGCAAACAGAATCCAGCAACATATTAAAAAGATCATACATCATGACTAAGTGGGCTTTATCCCAAGGATGCAAGGATTCTTCAATATCTACAAATCAATCAATGTAATTCACCACATTAACAAATTGAAAAATAAAACCCATATGATTATCTCAATAGATCCAGAGAAAGCCTTCAACAAAATTCAACATCCATTTATGATTAAAAAAAAAAAACCCTCCAGAAAGCAGGAATAGAAGGAACATACCTCAACATAATAAAACTATATATCACAAACCCACAGCAAACATTATCCTCAATGAAAGCATTTCCTCTAAAGTCAGGAACAAGACAGGAACAAGACTCTCATCACTACTATTCAACATAGTTTTCAAAGTTCTGGCCACAGCAATCACAATAGAAAAAGAAATAAAGGAATCCAGGTTGGAAAAGAAGAAGTAAAACTCTTACTGTTTGCAGATGACATGATCCTCTACTTCAGTTCAGTTCAGTTCAGTCGCTCAGTCGTGTCCGACTCTTTGCGACCCCATGAATCGCAGCACGCCAGGCCTCCCTGTCCATCACCAACTCCTGGAGTTCACGCAGACTCACATCCATCGAGTCGGTGATGCCATCCAGCCATCTCCTCCTCGGTCATCCCCTTCTCCTCCTGCCCCCAAACCCTCCCAGCATCAGAGTCTTTTCCAATGAGTCAACTCTTCGCATGAGGTGGCCAAAGTACTGGAGTTTCAGCTTTAGCA
>SJYF01001046.1:1681652-1692722 GCA_006410515.1 Procapra przewalskii | reverse complement strand
CATATAGGTTTCTCAAGAGGCAGGTCAGGTGGTC
Organism: Procapra przewalskii; assembly: GCA_006410515.1. NCBI lineage: Eukaryota > Metazoa > Chordata > Mammalia > Artiodactyla > Bovidae > Procapra > Procapra przewalskii. The sequence continues at coordinate 1,692,688 of SJYF01001046.1, read as the reverse complement.
TGGTATTCCCATCTCTCTCAGAATTTTCCACAGTTTATTGTGATCCGCACAGTCAAAGGCTTTGGCATAGTCAATAAAGCAGAAATAGATGTTTTTTTCTGGCACTCTCTTGCTTTTTCCATGATCCAGCAGATGTTGGCAATTTGATCTCTGGTTCCTCTGCCTTTTCTGAAACCAGCTTGAACATCTGGAAGTTCATGGTTCACGTATTGCTGAAGCCTGGCTTGAAGAATTTTGAGCATTACTTTACTAGCCATACGACCCAGCAATCCCCACTGCTGGGCATACACACAGAGTAGCCAGGACATGAAAACAACCTAGACGTCCATCAGCAGATGAATGGATAAGAAAGTTGTGGTACATATACACAATGGAGTATTACTCAGCCATTAAAAAGAATACATTTGAATCAGTTCTAATGAGGTGGATGAAACTGGAGCCGATTATACATAGTGAAGTAAGCCAAAAAGAAAAACACCCATACAGTATACTAACGCATATATATGGAATTTAGAAAGATGGTAATGAAAACCCTGTATGCGAGGCAGCAGAAGAGACACAGATGTATTGAACAGTCTTTTGGACTCTGTGGGAGAGGGCGAGGGTGGGATGATTTGGGAGAATGGCATTGAAACATGTAAATTATCATATGTGAAATGAATCTCCAGTCTAGGTTTGATGCACGATACTTGGCGCTTGGGGCTGGTGCACTGGGATGACCCAGAGGGATGGGATGGGGAGGGAGGAGGGAGGGGGGTTCAGGTTGGGGAACACATGTACACCCATGGCTGATTCATGTCAATGTATGGCAAAACCAATGCAATATTGTAAAGTAAAAAAAAATTTTTTAATTGTGTATAATTAATTTATCTCTTCCTTAATGTTTGATAAAATTAACCAGTGAAACCATCTAACTCTGAATATTCTTTTTTGGAAGATTTTTAAAAATATAATCAATAAAATTTTGTTTACAGATGTACAGCTATCAGATTTTCTGCTTCTTCTTGTGTCTTTTTTTGTTTGAGTTTTCCTCGAATTTGTCCATTTCATTGAAATTTTTGAACTTGTTGGTATAGAAAGGTTCTTTTCTGTAGATATCCTTTATCTGTAGGCTTTGTGATAATGATATTCTGCCGCTTTCTGATACTGGTGTACTGACGCTCATCAGTCCCTGTCTCCTTTTGCTTCAACAGTCTAGCTAGGAGTTTATCAGTTTTGTTGATCTTCTCAAGAATCAGGCTTTGACTTCGTTTTTTCCTGTGTTGTCTGTTCTTTATTTCATTGGTCTCTGTTCTTTTTATTTCTTTCTTTTTTCTTCGTTCGGCTTTACTTTGCTCTTCTTTTTCTAGCTTCCCGAGATGAACCAGTGGCTAATTCATTTTAGATTGTTTTTGTTTTCCAGCATAAAGTTCTAAGCTCCCCTTGAATCAGGGCTTTTATTGCGTCCCACAGATTTTGATATGGTAGATGTTCATTATCATTCAATTTGAATTACTTTCTAATTTCCCTTGTGATTTCATCTTGAATTCATAAACTGTTTGTAGATTCATGAATCATTTATAGATATTTGGGGTTTTCCTAGATGCCTTGTTATTAATTCCTAATTAGATTCAGTTGTGGTCAGAGATGACACTCTGCATGCTTTCCATCCTTTAAGAGTTACTGAGACATGTTTTATGGCCAAGCATGTGGTCTATCTTGGTGAATGTGCATTTGAAAGGAGCATGTTCCCTACAGTTGCTGGGTGTACTATTTCATAAATACCAATTAGATCAAAGTGACTAACAGTGTTGCTTGTACCTTTCATATCTTTACTGTGGTTTTTTTTTTGTATATTTGTTTTATTAATTGCTGAAAGAGGAGTTAAAATCTCGCTTTATGATTGTGAACTTGTATAATTCTTCCATTTACCCTGTCAATTTCATTTCATGTGTTTTGAGGCTCTATTACTAGGTAGATAAAAATGTATAATTGTTTTATCTTCCTGATTTATCATCTCTGCTATTGTAGTAAAATGTCTCTGTCTCTGGTAGCACTCTTTTTCTTAAAGTTTACTGTTTAGTATAAACCTTAATTAATATGAATATGTCACTGGCCACCTTATGATTTTTATTTTTAGCTGATTTACTTTCAACTTATTTGTGTCATTATATTTAAAATCAGGGAATTCCCTGATGGTCCAGTGGTTTGGATTCCATGTTCTCACTGTGGACGGCATGGGTTCAGTCCTTGGTGGGAGACCTAAGATCCTGCAAGCCCCACTGCAAGGCCCAAAGGCAAACAAACAAACAAAAAACCTTTTGAAAAAACCTGTTTGAAAAATGAATCTCTTGTTGGCAGCACATAATTGGGTCTTGATTTTTTTAATCCATTTGATAAATTTCCTATTTTTATGTAATTAGATTGCTTAGAATTAACACCACTGGTCTTTCTAATTTTTGTTCCTCTGTTCTGACTTCTCTGCATGCTTCTGGATTATTTGAATACTTTTAGTATTCACTTTCAATTTATCTATGGGTTTTCTGGCTATGCTTCTCACACGCGTGTGTGTGTGTGTGTGTGTGTGTATGCTTACTTCTGAAATTGCAGTGTGCATATCTAAACTTTCTCAGCCTAATTAGAATTAATTTTGTTCTGAAGTGAAGTCACTCAGTCGTGTCCGACTCTTTGTGACCCCATGGACTGTAGCCTACCAGGCTTCTCATCCATGGGATTCTCCAGGCAAGATTACTGGAGTGGGTTGCCATTTCCTTCTCCAGGGGATCTTCCTGACCCAGGGATCGAACCCAGGTCTCCTGCATTGCAGGCAGACTCTTTACTCTCTGAGCCACCAGGGAAGCACCTCCCCCCCACCTTTTTTGGTGAAATATAGAAAGGTCTCAACTGTGTAGGTCCCTTTCTACAGGTCTCCCCATTTAAAAATTATTACGGTTGTCATACAAAAGAAACCCCACTAGTGTTTTGAACTTTGCTTCAGATATTCCTCTGTATTTTAAGGAACTTAAAAGTATCTTCAAGAGATAAAGAATCCTGTATTTACAGATCCCCCCTCCCACTTTCAGCACTCCAGCGGGGTCTTCTGGCCCCCATGGTTTATAATAAGAAACCTGAGGTCATTGTTCACCCCTGTACAAAATGTGTCACTTTTCTCTAGCTCCATTCAGGAGTTTTTCTTTGTTTTTATCACTCTGCTTATGATGCGTCTACATATGGTTTCTTTGGATTTATTGTGTGTGGGGTTCTCTGAGCTCTTGAGTCCACAAATGTTGATCTTTTACTAAATATGGGAAACTTTAGGATACATGTCTTCAAAGATCTCTCTACTGCATCTCTCCCTCTTTTCCTCTGGAGTATAGTTAGAACGTGTTCAATCTCTTGATGTCTTCTGATTTCTCATGATCTGTCCATTTTCTTTCTTAGTCTTTTTTCTCCATTGTCTTCAGGTTGGGTAATTTTGAGTGGTCTGAAGACTTACTGACTTTGTCACGTTCATTCTAGTGAGTCTATCCACTGATTTTCTAAAATTTCACATAATTTATTCATTAGGTCTAAAACTTCAATATCCTCTCTTAATACATTTTCTGCCAAGATTTCCTATCTTCTCATTCATTTCAGATGTGTTTTTCTTTACTTCACTGAGTAGAGTTGTAGTAGCTGCTTTGAATTCTTTGTCCAACCATCCCAATGCTTGGATCATCTTGGTGTTTCCATCTGCCGACTGTTTCATCCTTTGAGCATGGGCTTAAATTTCCTGCTCCCTCACATGTGAAATAATTTTTGGATCACAACATGGATGTGATGGCATCATGAATGCTATGTTGCACAGACTCTGGATTTTGTTAAAATCCTTTGAGGAATGCCGATGTGTTTGTTTTAGCTGCAATGAGCCCAGTGGGCTTCAGACCGTGGGATTCGTCTTGCCTCCTATGGGAGGAGAGGGTCATGTCTCATTTCAGTGCTCAGCTGGGTGCTCACCTTGGCTGTTTGGGTTCATCCTGCAAATATAGCTCAGGGTGAGACTGGGACTCAGGGGGGTTCCTGCACGTGGTTGGATGAGCCTATTCTTGGCTCTCTCCCTCAGGATTTCTCCCTCACACTCCAGCCAGCCTGGGTTCTTTTCCTCCAAGCAGGAAGATGGCAAGGTTTCCATCACAGTTTTAGCTCCCCACACAGCACTGATTTGGGACTAGGGTCCACGCTTGGGGCATAGTTCCAGACAGTATAAAAGGAAGAAAACTCACCCTTAATGCAGATCTCTGCTCTAAGTTTTGAGGCCCTTCACAATGTGTATTTCGTCTGGAGTAAGTAATTATAATCCGCACGGGGCTGAGCTACAGGGGGATTACACCACTGCAGCAGACCAGGGTCCTTGAGATTTTACCTGTGTGTGCGTCCCCTGATCATTATCTGATCTACATGAAAAGAAAGCATTTCTAATTCCTCCAGAAGTCTCACATCACAGCAGTGCCTACTCCCACAAGGTAAACACTATTTTGACTTATTTAACCATGGGTGGTGGTTGTTACTCAGTTGCTAAGTCGTGTCTGACTCTTTACGACCCCATGAACTGCAACACACCTGGCTTCCCTGTCCTTCACTGTCTCCCTGCGTTTGCTCAAACTCAGGTCCACTGAGTCAGAGAGGCCATTCAACCGTCTCATCCTCTGTTGCCCCCTTCTCTTCTTGCCCTCGATCTTCCCCAGCATCAGGGTCTTTTCCAATGAGCTGGCTCTTTGCATTAGGTGGCCAAAGGATTGGAGCTTCAGTCTCAGCATCAATCCTTCCCACGAATATTCAGGGTTGATTTCCTTTAGGATCGACTGGTTTGATTTCCTGACTGTCCAAGAGACTCAAGAGTCTTCAGCACCATAGTTTGAAAGCATCAATTCTTTGGCACTCAGCCTTTTTCGTGGTCCAGCTCTCATATCTGTACACGACTACTGGAAAAACCGCAGCTTTGACGCTATGGATCTTTGTTGGTAAAGTGATGCCTCTGCTTTTTAATATGCTAAGTTTGTCATAGCTTTTTATCATATAAGATGTAGCATAAGGGGAGGTTGGAACTCTACTATTTTTCCAATTCTTGTGAATCTAAAACAATCTCCAAACAAATACTTAAAAAGAAAGACTTTATTTCCCATACCATGCTTTTTTAATGTTAAAATATAAAGGTTCACTACTGGAAAAGTCATAAGTGGAAAGGAATGAAATGATTATTGAGAGGAAATGTTTTGTCGCCATTAACTATAGAATTCTCTCTGTTCTGTAATCAAAGTTTAAGTTTGTAGAATTCATACATTGTGCGTTTCAGAATATTTAAACATTACTATGTTTGAGAATTTTAATATGTGGTCAATAATTCTAGCATTTCTTTACCAGACAGAGTCTTTTAGGAGACAGAGTGGCTGCAAGCATGTCTCCCAGAGTTGCACAGGCCTGGCTCAAATCCTGGTTCTGCCACACACCAGCTGTGTGACTTTGGGGAGGTCACTTGCCCTCTCTGAGCTGCGGTTTCCTCATCTGTGAAGGGGGATTGCGTTAACAGTGCTCGCTCACAGGGCTGTTGTGACGATGAGACAAGATGAAGCACGTAAACCACCTTGCCCACTGCCTGCCAGAGGCTGATCAATAGGTGGCAGCTGATCAATGGCAGCTGCTGATTATTGGTGGGAGGGACAGCAGTCACAAAGACTCTGGAATCTGATCTGGATTCAAATTTCAGTGTGAATGAGGCAATTGTGTTCAAACACTGCGTCTAAGGCAAAGCAAATAGTCAACTCACAGTTTGTTATCATGATAAGTATCTGATGCTTTAAATACTAATGACTTTTATAACATTCCCCTCAGGAGGTTTGCCATGTCATAGAGAAGAGACTTGTTTCTCAAAGATGCAAGGGGGAGTCCCCAGGCCACACAGTGGAATGAGGGGCAGCTGGGATTGGATCAGGGCCCTGCTGGGTCTGCACTGCCTTCTGGATCGGGGATCCAACTCTGCCGGGGTTGAGGGCACTGTACCAGCCATCCACAGCCTCACCTGCATATCAGAGAAGGTTCCGTAGAGGTTACCTCCCCACCGGTCTGGGCCCACCTGGCTTCCATCTCTTGGCCAGCCCGATGCAGGTGTGACAGGGTCCCCCAGCCATCTGCCCTCAGCTCTGCCCTGAGTCTGCTCCAGGCCACTGTATGGGCTTGCAGGTTGCGCACTGCACAACTCCCAGGGCAAAATGGTTCTTACAGCCTCGAGGCCCATGCTGCCCTCGTCCTCTGTGCTCGGACCTCCAGCTTGCCCTGCCATTTGCCCAGCACGGGGCAGTGCCAGAGCGCCAGCCGCAGGCACTGCCCAGATGCCTGGGTGCTGGCTGGGCTCTGTGGGGCTCCTCTGCCCTCCTTCCCCCTGCCCAGGGCATCCGGGGCTATCTAGGGGGCGTTGGGGTGATCAGTTGATCTCCAGGTGCCCAGAACCTTATGGAGGGCTTCCCCTGACTGGGGGTCCCCCAGGGTGCCTGGAAAGCTGATCCCAGGAGGTGCTCTGAGTGGTGAAGTCTTGTCTGGGGTCTCTGAGTGGGCAAAGCATCTGATCCTGGGTTTGGCTCCTCCCACAGGGACCTGGGGAGGATTTCTGCCCTCCCTGTACCTCAGTGTGCTCATCTGCAAAGTGGGGACGGGATTGTACCTGCCTCTCGGGGTCCAGATCAAAGCGGCGCCACCCAAGTGATGCTGCTGGGTCAGTGTCGGCCACGCTTACCCTCACAGTGACCGGGTCAGGGCAGGGCCACCAGCAGCGTCCGGGGGCCAGGAGGGCCTTTGAGAGGTGCCAAAGGCCTTGGGCCCGCATACCAACCACCACCCACACAGGCTGACGTCCCTTCCAACGTCGCAGCGGGGCTAAGTTCACTTGGAATCGCAGAGAAGTTGGTGTGTGGGGGGTGGAGGCAGGACAGAGTCCCTGATGACCGAGGCTTGGGGGCCCCCTCGGAGAGCACCCCAGGCCCCGTGACTGCTCCAGGCCAGGACCAGCCTCCATCACTGGCGTGGGGGAGAGCAGAGGGCTTCGTGGACTCAAGAGCAGTCGACCGAGGGCCTGAGGATGAGGCTTGGGGCTGAGATGGGAGAGGCAGGGGGCGAGGCCCAGAGGGGTCAGGAGACAAGTTTCAGGGTAGCATGGTGGGGGTGGGGTGAGGGTCTTTCTGTCCTCTGCCCTGCTCTTTGTCAGCCTACAGCCAAGGATGGGTGTTCAGCCAGCACCCGTGAGTCCCAAACCCAGCCCCAGATGCTTGCCCACTCAAGGACCCCAGACTGGCCTTCACCACTCAGAGCACCTCCTGGAGCAAGACCCCCAGGCACCCTGGGGGACCCCCAGTAAGGGTGAGCCCCCCACGAGGGGTGTTGACACACCCCTGTGTGCAGGTAATAACCACAGAGCCCACCCCAAAATGGCAGATGTCACCCTGCTCCCCAGTCCCCTGTTCCTGATGATTGAGGTTCAAGGTCAAGTCTACGGCCACCCAGGCTGCAAGCGGTAGAGACAGAACCACAGCTAGGTCGTCTGACCCTCTCTGCCACCCTCTGCCTTCACCATCTTGGTTCAGGAATAAACCAAATTGTCTGAACACAGAGTTGCCTGCAAATCCACTCCTAGGTATAGACCCAAGAGAAAGGAAAATACCAGTCCATGCAAAGACGTGTACACACACGTCCAGAGCAGCATCGTTCACAACAGGCAGAAGATAAGGATAACGTAAACGTCCAGCACCGGTAAATAAAACATGGCCTATTCACACACCGGAACAGTGTCCAGCCCTACAAAGGAATTGGGTGTGGACTTTGTGCTAAAATGTGGACGAACTTCAAGAACATTCGTCTTCAGAGAAATTCAGAGCCAGGCACAAAAGCCCCACAATGGGACGGGTCCTCTGATATGGGCTACAGAGGGAAATCCGTAGAGATGGAAAGTGTGTTGGTGGTGGCCAGGGGGTGGGAGTGGTGGGCAGTTGTGGGGAGGGCATTTGGGGCATGAAAATGTACTAACAGTGATTACGATGATGGACACACAACTCCGAATGTATTAAAAACCACTGAATCACACTTTCAAAGGGGTAAGTTGCACAGTATGCGAATTATGTCTCAACAGAGTTGTTTAAAAATAAAGGAACCTGGATTCATGTGGAGACTGCCTAGCCCAGTGTCCTACCCCTTGTAGGCAAAAAAAAAAAATAAAGTGAATCAATAAAAAGGGATAAATAATAGTAAATGAATCAGGACCACACGGAGAAGAGCTGGACCAGCACGTTGCTGCTGTCAGCACCCAGTAAACCTGGGTCTTTTTTTTTCTCATTCTGTTCCTCTTAAAGCAGCCTGCCAGGTGCAGGCGCTGGGCCCGCAGGCCACACCAGCCACTTTCGGGGGGTTCCTAGGCTGGGTACCCAGAGTCCAGAGCCACCCACATCACACTGTGTGGTCGCCTGCACCCCACTCACTTGGCTGTTCAGACGGTTCAGGCTCCATCTGCCAGAGCCACACACGCAGAGGTGGCCTGCTCAGTGATGAATCTTGTACCAGTCAGCAGGCCACTGCACAAGAAAAAGACCTAAAGACACAGCGGCTCTGCCTTGAAGTTAGCTTCCCAGAGAAAGGTCGGGCAGGGAGCCCAGGGCTGCCAAGCCTCCTTCCACATTATCAATCAGCTGTCCTCTGTGAGTACCTTCCATCTCAGGTCCCACGTGGGGAAGGAGGAGGGGAGACACACCTCTTCACCTTGCCTTAGCCGGGGCTCGTTGCAAGGGAGTCTGGGAAATGTAGTGTTTAGCCTAGAGGCCATGGGCCCAGCTCGGCATCTGGCCTCAGAACGGGAGGAAAGGCAAGACTGTCAGGTGGCAGGAATGTAGCCGACGAGCACTGGGAACCTCAGTTTCCTCACCTGTCGAGTGAGGGTAAGAGCAGCGAGGATTTTTTAGAAGAGAAAATGCCTGGAGCTCAGTGCACAAATTCAAGTCCTGGGAACCACCTGACTGTTCTCTCTGCCCCCAGTGCCCCCGTGCCAGGGGCTGGAGGGATGGAGTGAGCCATTGCTGCTCCCCTAGCAACGGGCCAAGGGGGCATGGAAGCCACTGGGAGGCCAGGACACTCGACCTCCGCTGCCCTCGGCTGGGAGTGGACCAGGCCTGGGAGAATCAGAAGCGCCTGCTGCTCGTGATCCGGCCAAGCTCCTGCGGGCACTGCCCTGTCCACGCTGTCAACTCAGCACACCCAGTGGTCACAGCTCTCCCCTCGGCTCTGGCCTCAGATCCGCTGGTCAGCCGGACGCTCGATACGTTCTGTTTTGAAAGAAAACAAACTCTTTTGAAACTGCCTCTGGGAGTGCAGACTGAGAGGCTCTTCCTTTCTCTTGGGGGCTGGCGGCTGGCGGGGTTTCGGGGAGACCTGATGGGAGAGGCCGCATGTTAGGGGGTCGCCCGCACCAGACCTCCGGGGTGGCAGAGGCCTTGGAGTACAGACTGAGGGCAATAAGGAGCCGTGGAAGGATGGGGAGGGAGGGTCGCCAGGTCAGAGGAGCGTCTCAGGAAGTCGGGCAGCACCTGGGAGAGATGCTGCAACGGTGCCTCAGATGAATGAGGGGCAGATGGGCGACAACTGTATCTTTTCAGAAAGGAAGTCCTAGATCGAGCGGGGCACTCGGGCCCAAAGGGGTCCAGGTCGTCCCCGAGGCCCTGAGAGTGGGTTTAGCAGGGGGTGTTGAAGTCAGGAATCAGGCCCCCCAACAGGAGGCTCCGGGGACCCCAGCAGACAGAGGGCTTGGGGCAGGGCCCTCACCACAGCGGAGGCGGCCCCTGGGGAGGGCGGAGCGCAGAGTCGGAAGTGGGCAGTCAGGAGCTGCTGTGGCTGTTTTTCTCACCTTCAGGGGCGCTGGGCCCCGGGTGGGCGATCCTGGCTCGCAGAAGCACCCTCCCTTCCCCACCAGCGATGACGCACTTTCCTTGGAGCTCAAACGCCACCTTGCCCTGCAGCCCGAAGAATGCAGGTGTCCGGGAAGCAGAGCCTATGTGGTCCCCTCGCCGAGCCTGGTCAGTCTCCAGGGGGACCAGGAACTGGGAGTGAGGAGAGTCTACCCCCCAGCTCGGAAAAGCTACCCCCAGCCTGCTTCCTCTGGAGGGTCCAGGGCAGCTGGGCACAATGGCCCCGATAGCCTTGGAGGGGCCAGGCCAAGGCCGCAAGGCAGGGTGGCAGCCATGGAGGCCTCCTCCGGGCTTGTCCCTGGACCGGAGGCTTTGCTCCAGCTACTCCCCCTAAGTTGCCTTGTGTCCTCCTTAGAGACCCCCAGGGGTTGGGGGGGGCCACTGGGGCCCCGTGCTGCAGATGAGGAACCTGAGGTCCCAGGGGAGGGGGTGCTGGCTGGCAGGGATACAGTGCGAGAGGCACACACCCAGGGTTCAGCCCCCCAGACCGTCTGCTCACGGCCCCGAGCCAGCCAGGCGGCTGTAGGGCACCGCCACGCACCGTGTGCATCTGTATCTCGGGGCGTCTGTGTGTCTACGTGGCGTCTCTGTGTGTGTATCTCTGTGTGTCTGTGTCTCTAAGCGTTTGTGTACATATGTGTGTGTGTGCGTGTATGTGTAAATCTGTGTATGTCTATATGTATCTATGTGTGTATATATCTGTGTGTCTGTGCGTGTGGGTGTGTATCTCTGTGTGTGTGTTTCTGTGTGTGTGGCTGTGTCTCTGTGCATCTATGAATGTGTCTCTATGTGTCTGTGTGTGTGTTTCTATGTGTCTGTGTGTGTGTCTGTATGTGTGTCTGTGTGTCTGTGTGTGTGTCTCTGTGTATATGTCTCTATGTGTCTCTGTGTGTGTCTCTGAGTGTCTGTGTGTGTGTGTATCTGTGTGTGTGTCTCTCTGTGTGTGTCTGTGTCTATGTGTGTGTCTGTGTGTGTCTCTGTGTGTCTGTGTGTGTGTCTGTGTGTGTGTGTCTCTGTATGTGTGTCTGTGTGTGTGTGCGTGTGTCTCTGTGTGTATGTCTCTGTGTGTGTGCGTGTGTCTGT
>SJYF01001046.1:1669219-1681284 GCA_006410515.1 Procapra przewalskii | reverse complement strand
GTCTGTGTGTGTGTCTCTGTGTCTGTGTGTCTCTGTGTGTGTCTCTGTGTCTGTGTGTCTCTGTGTGTGTCTCTGTGTCTGTGTGTCTCTGTGTGTGTCTCTGTGTCTGTGTGTCTCTGTGTGTCTCTGTGTGTGTCTCTGTGTGTGTCTCTGTGTCTGTGTGTGGGTCTGGGCATTTTAATGGAGTGGAAAGTGAGGGACACGGCAGGGCTGGAGCCGCCGCTCTCCCTCGGAACGGTGCTGGTCCTGGGGCCTGGGCGGCGGTCCGTATAAAGGGCAGGGTGACGCCTGCTCCTGCAGCCACAGGCCCAGGTGGGCCCCTTGTTCTCGCGGAGGCCTCTGTTTTTCATCTTTGAAAGTGGGCTTACGTCTGCTTCTCACCGGCTGGGGCCTAAGCGGGTGGCACAGGAGGGCTGCTGACCCAGCCCCGCCGAGAAGCCCCGCGTGGAAGGCTCTGTGGGCAGAGGAGGGGCTGCTCTCCTGGGTCCCCTCCTCCCTGGCTGGTGGCCCCGGGCCAGACGCAGCTCGGGGCTCCGGGACTGAAGGCTGGGGACGGGCTGTGACCTCCAGCCTCAGGGCAGAACGCAGGACAGTCTGTCTCGCGGTGGTCGGTGGGTGCGGCCGTGAGGCGGGAGGAGGCAGGGCCGTGGCGGGCGCCCGTGAGCGGGCCGGCGGGGCCCGGGCTCCGGTGGGCGGCCCTCTCTGCCCGCCCCCACTTCACTCAGGTGACTCCCGCTCTGTCTCAGAACCCGGGTCACGAGTCGCTGCCCAGGGCAGGCTCTTCTGATTTCCCTGGCCAGGGTCACCCTCACAGTGCCACCCCCCGCACCCTCTCCTGAGGAATTGCAGTGTCACACTGATTGACGCTGTGATCGTCACTCATGCTCCAGAGGCTGAGACCTCTGGAAGTCACAGAAGTCTGATGGAAAAATAAAGCAGATCGGACTCAAAGAAGCCCAGTTAAGCTGACAGTAACGAGAGAAGCCAAAGATGATAGGAATAACACTTAAGCTGGTGAAAATCATGATCACTTGAGCCTTATGGAGCAGACACACTATCATTTAAGATAATAAGGGTGAAACAAAGTTGTTTGGACAAAATATAGAATTTACCACCTACAGACTGTCGCTGAAAAAATACTAATCTGAAAAAATTAGAAAGAATTTGATGAGCATATAAGTAAATCTAAATAAGCATTGCTGTATAAAATACTGTTATATAATGCAATATTACTATATTGTATTATAATACAATATAATAGAGTTATTATATAACCTATTATTATACTTTGCAAAGTATTACAGCTTCAGCTTCAAATTATTGAAAGATATTGAAATAATACTGGATACAGGGTTAAAAAGAGGAAGACTATAAGCCTTCTAAGGTTCTTATATTCTTCGGCAATCGGTAGAAAGATTTAATTTTACACTTAAGTCAAATATGCATGTTAAAAACTGTGAATTAACCACCGACACATTAGAAGTCTATTATATAACTTCCAAGTGAGTAAGGGGTTAGAAAAAGAATAAATAAAAGTCAATTACTCTTAAAATAGACAGAAAAGATAAAAAGAATCATGGGAAATACTGCACAAGCAGAAAGCCCAAAATAAGAATGGTTGAAATTATGAATACCAGACTATTAGTTACAATAAGTATAAATGAATCTAAAACATAAGTTAAATGACAGAGCTTATGAGAAGTGATAAGAAACAAAATCTAGCTATTATGCTTTTACAAAAGACATCTATAACATAAGGTTTTAGAAATATCGAATTTAAAAGATCAAAAAATGTAAAATGTGTATCAAACAAAAGGTAACCACAAAGAAGCTAATGTAGCTATATTAATGTCAAATTAAATGGCTTTTAACATAAAAAATACAATTTACCAGAAAGACATAAGAATTCTAAACTTATTTGCATTCAATAGTATGGTCTTCAGTTCAGTTTAGTTGCTCAATCATGTCTGACTCTTTGCGACCCTGTGAACTGCAGCACTCCAGGCTTCCCTGTCCATAAACATCTCCTGGATCTTGCTCAGACTCCTGTCCATTGAGTTGGTGATGCCATCCAACCATCTCATCCTCTGTCGTCCCCTTCTCCTCGTGCCTTCAATCTTGCCCAGCATCAGGCTCTTTTCCAGTGAGTCAGTTCTTCGCATCAGGTGGCCAAAGTATTGCAGCTTCAGTTTCAACATCAGTCCTTCAAATGAGTATTCAGGACTGATTTCCTTTAGGGTTGACTGGTTTGATCTCCTTGGAGTCCAAGGGAGTCTCAAGAGTCTTCTCCAACGCCACAGTTTAAAAGCATCAATTCTTTGGTTCTCAGCCTTCTTTATGGTTCACCTCTCACATCCATAACAACTGGAAAAACCGTAACTTTGACTAGATGGACCTTTGTTGGCAAAGTAATGTCTCTGCTTGTTAATATGCTGTCTAGGTTTGTCATAGCTTTTCTTCCAAAGAGCAAGCATCTTTTAATTTCACAGCTGCAGTCACCATCTGCAGTGATTTTGGAGCCCAAGAAAATAAAGGCTGTCACTGTTTCCACTGTTTCCCCATCTATTTGCTATGAAGTGATGGGATAAGATGCCATGATCTTAGTTTTTTGAGTGTTGAGTTTTAAGCCAGGCTTTTCACTCTCCTCTTTCACTTTCATCAAGAGGCTCTTCGGTTCCTCTTCGCTTTCTGCCTTTAGGGTGGCATCATCTGCATATCTGAGACTTTTGGTATTTCTCCTGGCAATCTTGATTCCAGCTTGCGCTTCATCCAGCCCAGCATTTTGCATGATGTACTCTGCATGTAAGTTAAATAAGCAGGGTGACAATATACAGCCTTAATGTACTCCTTTCCTAATTTGGAACCAGTCCATTGTTCCACTGTGGTCTTAAAAACATCTCAAGAAGAAATGACATTAATTACAAAAAGAAATAAAGTCATGATTATAGAGTGATATCTTAATGTTCCAAAAGTAACTCAAAAAGAAATAGAAAACTTCATGAATCCTTTAACTGTTAAAGAATTGAGTTGGCAGGCTTAAAAAACTTAATTCTTTTAGATTTCCATGTTCGTGTGTTTTCTAATGTTTTATCATTGATTGGTCTGGTCGAAGTACATGTGCACACACTGAAACAAAGAAATATATATTTTACTGGGGATGTAGAATCAATTTTTTCCCCACTAGTAGAATGCACCAAGAGAAGATTGGGTCTTCCTGGATTAAAATCCTAAGATCTCTAATAAAATTTTCCCATAGCAGCTCTGGGAAGTCAGGGCTATTTTCCCCTTTTTACAGACAGGGTGATCAAATCTTGGAGAGATGCTGCCGTGACACTTTCCCCATCCAGCCAGCACCTGCTTCCCACCTGCTTCCCACCTTAGCTCCTTGCCAGGAGAACTGCTGCCCATTCCACGTTCAGCACCAGGGAGCTCAGTTCTGAGCTGGGAATTTCTCTGCAGAAATGATCCAACAGATGTGACAGCCCACGAGCGTGACAGTCACCGCAGGATCAGTGTGAGAAATGGGGGCAGCATAAGCCGTGTGTCCCTGGAGAGGCAAGGAGTCCACGCTTGTGGCCCTTGACTCACGGACGTGTTTCTTCCTCTTGTGGGATCTTAAGTTCTTTCCACCTACAGGTGTTGGCTCCTCCCCAGAGGGTCACTGGGACAATGGCCATGTAATCATGTTGCGGGCAGATCAGCTGCGGGAAAAACGGAATCTCAGGGGCTGCCACCGCGGTCCCCGCCCAGCGGGAATGTGCCCGTTACAGAGAGGAGAGGCCGGCGGGAGAAATGAACCCAGCGTTGGCATCGGTGATTCGCTCCCGGACAGAGCGACTCAGGTCAAGTACTCTTGAATGTTGGTATGATAGGATTTTTACAAAAAATAACAGCACAGAAAGAACCCCTTGCCCTCCTGGGGGAGGAAGGGCATGCACAACCGCACTGGGTCAAGCCTTGGCCCCCGAGCCTTAAATGCTCCCTCTCTTGTGACCTGGTAACTGCTCTTCGAGGAAGTGGAGGAAGTCTCAGCGTCTGGGTAACTGGCGGTTAATCTGGTGGGGTGGGTGGGCCTGTGCTCATTGTTCTCACTCGTCTATTTAACTTTTCTGCTTTCCTGCTCTTTCTAGGGTTTCTTTCATGAGGTGCATCGTTTCAGTAAGAGGGGAACACACCATGTTTGTGGAGCTCTCTGCTCCTGCAGCGTCTCCAACACACCCTCTCAGGGCAGAGCAGGGAACTCCTCTGGGTACTAATGCCTGGGCGGCCAACCTGCCACCCACGGACCACCCCTCAACCCTCAGGGGGCACTCCCCCCTCACATCCGATGTGCCTCCCTTTCAGCTGGCTTAGCAGCAGCAGCAGTCGAGGCAGGGGCTCAGGAGCAAGGATGTGTGGCCAGGAGCAAACAGAGTCCCAAGTGAAGGCATGAGGTCCAGCGGCCAGGGCGGGGACCAAAGATGCGAGCTCGGGGCTGGCTGGGGCAGGGGAGCAGCGTGGCGTCCCCTGTGCTCTTCACCCAGCTTTCCCTAGGGCTAAACTCTTAGAGCCCCACAACCCACTCATCCAAGGCGAGGAATGCAGTTCCGTATAACGCTATTACCGAGATCTCGGGCTCTTATTGGACCTTAGGTTTTTCCACTAATGTCCTTCTGCTCCAGGATGCCCTCAAGGACTCCACGTTGGCTCTGAAGTCGTGTTTCCTTAGCTTCCATTTATGCTGGTGAGAGTCACCCGTGTTGATACAGGCAGCTCCTGTTGATTCCCTTCCTCTCCTCCATCATATGCAATTGTGCGGAAATAGCCCGTTCCTCCGGGGGCCGGGCGCCTACGCTGTTTCCATCTGTCCTGTCAGACACTGCCGTGAGCACTACTCACAACAGCCAAGACGTGGAACCAGCCAAAGGGCCCGTTGACGGATGCATGGACAGAAAGATGTGGTTCATACATACAACGGAATACTACTCGGCCACGAAAAAGGATGGGCTCATGCCATTTGCAGCCACAGGCAGGGACCTAGAGATAATCACCCTAACCGAAGAAAACCAAAGGCAAGTGTCGTACGATCTCGCTTATGGGTGGAATCCAAAGAATGAGATGAGTGAGCTTATTTACAGAGCAGAAACAGACCCACAGACATAGAAAACAAACTTATGGTTAGCAAATGGGAAAGGGGAAGAGGGATAAATTAGAAGCTCGGGATTAAGAGATACACATTACTATATATAAAATAAACAAGGACCTACTATATAGCACAGGGAACTGTATTTGATATGTTGTAATAACTTTTAATGGAAAAGAATCTGAAAAAGAATGAATATACATATATATATATATATATATATATATATATATATAACTGAATCACTTTGCTGTACACCTGGAACAACACATTGCAAGTCAGCTAGACCTCAGTTTCAAAAGCTGCAGTGGACGTTCTCACGCTGATCTTCATGCGAGTGAAGGGTGAGGTGAGGGACTCCGAGCGGAGCTGAGGGGCCGGGGGGTGACACCGCCCCAGCTCCACCAGACGAGGCCACGGTGCTCCCTGAAGCGACCCCGCCCATCAACTGGTGGGGCCTGAGTTCCCATTTCTCTCTGCCGGGGCTTCCCTGGTGGCTCAGACGGTAAAGAATCTGCCCACAGTGCAGTTTTGATCCCTGGGTCTGGAACATCCCCTGGAGAAGGAAATAGCATCCCACTCCAGTATTCATGCCTGGAGAATCCCATGGACAGAGCAGCCTAGAGGGTTACATGGGGTCGCAAAGAGTCAGACACGACTGAGCCACTAACATTTTGCTTTCGCTTTGCTGCCCTTGCTGCTGCCAGACTGCCTTTCTGTAAACCTGGGAGGAAGGGTGGGAGCTGGCAATGACATCACACCGTTTGATCTGCACGTCCCCAATTCGGGTGACACGGCCAGCCGAGCTTCTCCTCCACGCGTCCTCTCTTACCAGCGGGGTTTCCTACAGTTTGTTGCATGTCACGTATGTGGGATGCTGGTACTGTGTTTTCATGGAGATGTGACTCAGAGAATCTCCTTGAGAAAAAGACTCCCAGCTTACATTTATGAGTTGGGAGGAGACCACCGTGGGTCATGCAGATGGGCTCTGCCTCCAGTGACACGTGTCCTGCTAGGAGAGAGGCGGGGGGCCTTTGAGCCAGACGCAGAGGAGAGAGCTTGATGATGGAGGCGGGGATGGAGGGCTGTGCCCGCAAGCCCAGGGATGCCTGGCCCCCAGAGGCTGGGGGAGGTGAGGAGGAACCGTCCCCCAGCGTCTCCAGGGGGAGCACGGCCCTGGGACACTTTTAATTTTAGCCAAATATGGCTGATTTTCGACATCTGGCCTCCAGAGCCATGAGAGAATAAATTTCTGTGGTTTTGAGCCACCCAACTTGTTTACAGCAGCCCCAGGAAACTAATCTGGAGCTTCATTCTGTGAGATAGGAGAGATGAGCTTGGCCATCATCATGCCAGCAGGGAGCTGGCGGGGCGCTCAGGTCCTCCAGCCCTGGAGGCCCTCCAGGTGGTATCTGGTGTCACTGAGTTCTTGATCCTGAGGCTGGGGGAAGGCCGCCTCGTCACCCAGGATCTTGGAACTAGCCACATGTAACGGGCTGCTAGCAGATACCTCGGTGGTGTGCCACCCCCTGCTCCATGGCCAAGGCTGGTTGGGCCACAGAGGGGCATGCGAGCTGAGCAACCACCGGGGCTGACCGGTGGCCTGCCTGACCAGCTCTTTAAGAATCTGAACTTGAGGGACGCAGGGATGACCGCGACTTGTCATGAAGCTTCCATGAAAAGCTTGTGGAGAGTCAGGACTGGACATCCACCCTGGGCCGTGCCTGAGATGAGGCTGAACTGAGAAGGGGTCGTCAGAGAAACAGCAGACTGGGGTGATGTGAGAGAGGAGCAGATGCTGGGGACCCTGTGTTAACAGTGCTGGGGCCCAGCAGGGGAGTGAAAGTGAAAGTCGCTCAGGTGTGTCTGACTCTTTGTGACCCCGTGGACTATACAGTCCATGGAATTCTCCAGGCCAGAATACTGGAGTGGGTAGCCTTTCCCTTCTTCAGGGCATCGTCCTGACCCAGGAATCGAACCAGAGTCTCCTGCATTGCAGGAAGATTCTTTACGAGCAGAGCTATCAGGGAAGACGGATAGCCCAGCAGGTAAGTCAGGACTTTAGGTCATGGGCAGGGTCCACACCCAGTCGGGACCCCAGCCCTGACCAGGAGCCCGAGAGGACTTGACGGCAGCCTGTGTTGCCTTCAGCCACTTCTTCAGCACCCAGCATCTCCCCTAGAAGCTCTGGGGGCCGGAGAGGCCCACCTGGGGGACAGAGGACTCAGGGCACGTGATGCAGATGGGCTTGAATGGAATCCTGGAGGGGTGTCTGGGTCTGGCTGTGGAGGGCAGGGAAGGGAGGAAGCTGGGGAGCATTAGAAAGCAGGGAAAGAAGGTGGAGGGAGGAGGGCTCAATGCCTTCCAGCTGTTGCCCTGTGAGCTCACCAACCTCGGTATTTGCTAAGTGGGAGGATCAATTCTAGACAGCCCCCTCCCTGGGGACTCAAAGGCTGCAAAGAGCCAAGTGCTGTGGATGCTGGACAGCGCAGACGTGCAGGGAGGGGAGAATATACCTGTGTACTGCGCAGGATGGGAGGGGGCATCTGGGAGGGAGTGGGTGAGCAAGTACGAGTCAGTCCCCGGCTCACCAGGTAACCCAGGGATCTGCACGCTTCTGTCCGTAGCCAAGTCCAGCCCTGTTACCTGCTTTTGTAAATAAAGTTTTATTGGAACATGGCCACGCCCATTCACATGCTCAATGCCTCTGGCTACTTTGCTTTTTAATGGTAGAGTTGGATGGGGAAACAACGGAAACAGTGACAGGTTTTATTTTCTTGGGCTCCAAAATCACTGCAGATGATGACCGCAGCCGTGAAATTAAGATACTTGCTTCTTGGAAGAAAAACTATGACAAACCTAGACAAAATATTAAAAAAGCAGAGACGTTACTTTGCTGAGTTTCCCTCATAGCTCTGTTGGTAAAGAATCCGCCTGCAATGCGGTAGACCTGGGTTCAGTCTCTGTGTTGGGAAGATCCTCTGGCGAAGAGAAAGGCTACCTTCTCCAGTATTCTGGCCTGGAGAATTCCATGGATTGTATAGTCCATGGGGTCACAAAGAGTCAGATACAACTGAGCGACTTTCACTTCACTTTGATGACAAAGGTCTGTCTAGTCAAAGCTGTGGTTTTCCGCAGTAGTCATGCATGGTTGTGACAGTTGGACCATAAAGGAAGCTGAGCTTTGAAGAACTGATGCTTTTGAGCTGTGGTGCTGGAGAAGACTCTTGAGAGTCCCTTGGACTGCAAGATCAAACCAGTAGATCCTAAAGGAAATCAGTCCTGAATATTCACTGGAAGGACTGATGCTGAAGCTGAAACTTCAATACGCAGGCCACCTGATGTGAAGAGCCAACTCTTTGGAAAAGAGATGAGATGGTTGGATGGCATCATCGACTCGATGGACATGAGTCTGAGTAAGCTCCAGGAGTTGGTGATGGACAGAGAAGTCTAGACGGCATGCTGCAGTCCACGGGGTCAGAAAGGGTGGGACACGACTGAGCGACTGAACTGAACTGAACTGAACTGGTTAGTTTCCAGAGATCATGTAAGGCAGAAAGCTGAAAGTGTTTACTATCTGGTCCATGACAGAAAACATTTGCTGACCCTTGAGGAAAAGCGAACTAGTTTCTTCTCACATACGTTCACAGACAACTATGTACTGAGTCTCAGGCTTGTTTCAGGTGCTGGGCATCCAGCAGTAAAAACACAGCTGAAACTTTTTGCCTTTGTGGGGGGTTGGGCAACATCTTGGTCAAGGGAGTTAGACAACAAGCAAAATAATGAAGAAAATGATGTGGCCTGCAGATGATAAGTGTCATAAAGAGGAAAGGGGATCTGGAGGGCTGGTGGGGGCAATTCAAGTGAAGTGGTCAAGGTGACAACTTAAAAAGATGCACAACTTGAGGGTTGTGCGTTGTTTTATTGGGGGCAAAATGAGGACTGCCACCCGGGAGGCAGCGTCTGAGACAGCTCTGAGAGCTGCTCCGAAGCGGCAGCGGGGAAGGTCAATACACAAGGTTTTGGTGAAGGGGGAGTTCAATGCCATGAAGCACTCATTTTACACAAGGTTTTTATTAGTCATGAGGATCTGATGGCACCGTGAAGGGATTTAGGGCTTCTTTAGATATGAGGAGATGCAAGGATTGAGCTAATAAAATCTGTTCCTAAAAATCCAACTATCTAAAGACCTGTCCCACCAGATTCTCTGGAGCAGACTGCCTCATTCCACCCTGAACTCCCTCAGGGGTTGTTGAAGTTTAGCAGCTATAGCAGCAATCTTGAGAGTCCCTTGGACTGCAAGGAGATCAAAGCAGTCAGGCCCAAAGGAAATCAGTCCTGAATATTCTTCGGAAGGACTGACGCTGAAACTCCAATACTTTGGCCACCTGATGCGAAGAACTGACTCGTGGGTTCATCTCCGGAGGGGCAGATGGCAAATGCTTTTGTTGTTCCGTCATTGGCAATGCTCTCACTAATTGCCAATTTGTAATTGACAAAAGGCAGCCTCCCTTGAAAAAGGAGAGGAAAGAGGACCCCAGGCTGGGGGAGGAGCCAGTGCAAAGGCCCTGAGGCAGGAGCGTGGCTCTAGGTTTGAGAAGAAGCCAGGAGCAGCCAGTGTGCTGGAGCAGGTGAAAGGGGGAGAGTGGTGGAGACCAGGACGGATGGCAGTAGCAGCCGCCCACAAGGACATCCTGGGGACCAGGGTGTGTTCCCTGGCGGGAATGAGCAGCAGGTGGCTTCTGACACACGACATAACCTGACATAGACGGGCTAGAAGCCCCGACTCTGCCAAGAAGAGCCTGGGGTAGGGGGACAGAAGCAGGGGCCAGCAGATCCCTGCAGGGGCTGGGACCCAGGAGTGGTGGGCCAAGGGTGGCGGTAGCATCCAGTGGGGAACAAGTCAGGGGGCAGGGGCTGGCCTGAAGTTGGATGTCACAAGTCGGGGGTGAGAGAAGAGAGGAGTAAAACGTGACCCCAGACACGTGACCTTTCGGCTGCTTCCAATCTCCTCTGGCCTTTCCTTCCTGCCTTCCCATTCAGGAAGCCCCTCGGGGACAGGGGTCACTTCCATCCTGTCCATCCCTGTAGCCACTTCTCCACTGTACACAGAGGGCACTCGGCCAACATCTGTGGGATAAACATGTGAGTGATGAGCCGAGAGCGCAATCTTCTGCTCTCTGGGCGGGGGGAGTATGAGCAGAATTATGTCCACTCAAATTCACGTTTTGGCCCTGACCCCTGCAACACCCTAGAATGTGACTGTATTTGGAGATGGGGGGCGGTCTTTAAAGAGATGGTTAAGATAAAATGAGATTACTAGGGTGGGTCCTTATCCCACCGGACTGAAGAGGAGGTCAGGACACAAAGCACGTGGGGGACACAGGGAGGAGACGGCTGTCTACAGCCCAGGAGAGAGGCCTCAGGGGACAGTAGCCTTGCTCACACCTGGGTCTCAGATGCCAGCCTCCAGGACTGGAGACCCTAAACGTCTGTTGTTCGAGCTGCCTCGTCTGTGGGACTTTGCTATAGGGGCCCGGAGACTCACATAGGAGTGACGTGGAGCAGGGTGTGACCTCCACGTGGGGAGGAAACAGACCCTGAAGGCCAGCACTCAGCCACACACCTGGGGCTTGCTGACCTTGCTGGGGCAGGACCCTGGTCTCCTGGGGGCCCACACCCATCCTGGGGCAGTGGCAGCAGACAGTGGGCGTGCTCCTCTGGGGGGCTGGTGGGGTGATGTCCCTGGAAGGGAGCAACTCCAGCTCTTACCCGTTTGCTTGGCTGTGACACTCGCCCCAGCACCTGCGTTGCAGGGAGGAAGCCAATTCTGACTCCACGTTGGAAACTGTTTCTTTGACTTGCTTTTCGTAAAGCAAGTTGGCTTTGCGCTTGTCATTATAATCACATTCAGTGGCTTGCCTGGAGGGCCCTGCCCCTCTGCTGGACTGTAAACTGCCTTTGTTAGGCTCGTGGAGAGACAGTTTGTCCCTCCCTGCCTACCTGTCATATCCACAACTGGGCGCTGTTTTCTCTTTGACTCCGTCTCTTTATTCTTTCTGGAGTTATTTCTCCACTCTTGTCTGTAGCATATTGGGCGCCTACCGACCTGGGGAGTTCATCTTTCTGTGCCATATCTTTTGCCTTTTCATACTGTTCATGAGGTTCTCAAGGCAAGAATACTGAAGTGGTTTGCATTGCCTTCTCCAGTGAAGACTCTTGAGAGTCCCTTGGACTGCAAGGAGATCCAACCAGTCAATCCTAAAGGAAATTGGCCCTGAATATTCATTAGAAGGACTGATGCTGAAGCTGAAACTCCAATACTTAGGCCACCTGATGCGAGGAACTGATTCATTGGAAAAGACCCTGATGCTGGGAAAGATTGAAGGTGGGAGAGAAGGTGATGACAGAGGATGAGATGGTTGGATGGCATCACCGACTCAACGGACATGAGTTTGAGCAGGCTCCGGGAGTTGGTGATGGACAGTGAGGCCTGGCGTGCTGCAGCCCATGGCATTGCGATGAGTCGGAGGCGACTGAGTGACTGAACTGAACTTGCGAATAGAAGAGATTAACACACCCAGCTCTCCAGGGCTGGCCGTCCCCTTGGAGATGTTTTGCAAGACTGAAGCCTCCTCCACTTTACTTCCCCAGTGCCTCTCTCTCTCTGTTCCTCCTTCTGACTTTAGTTCCTCGTTGCTCCTTTGTCTCTAGTCTACAAAAGAGCCCAGAATCCAGACCTCAGGAGGGTGGTTATTTGAAGGCGTTAGCCTTCCTTCTTCTTGGTCTGCCAGCTCCCCGATTAAAGTCTCTTCCTTGCCTCAGCGCCTCATCTCTCGGATGCGAACAGAGTGAGCTTGGGCTTGATAACACCTCTACAGCGTGGGGGAGACCAGGCCGGGTTCACTGCGGGTTCCTCCCAAGCAGCCCTGGTGCCGGGGAA
>SJYF01001046.1:1638603-1649125 GCA_006410515.1 Procapra przewalskii | reverse complement strand
AGATCAGCCCTGGGATTTCTTTGGAAGGAATGATGCTAAAGCTGAAGCTCCAGTACTTTGGCCACCTCATGCAAAGAGCTGACTCACTGGAAAAGACCCTGATGCTGGGAGGGATTGGGGGCAGGAGGAGAAGGGGACAAAGGATGAGATGGCTGGATGGCATCACGGACTCAATGGACGTGAGTCTGAGTGAACTCCGAGAGATGGTGATGGACAGGGAGGCCTGGCGTGCTGCGATTCATGAGGTCGCAGAGTCGGACACGACTGAGCGACCGAGCTGAACTGAACTGAATGACTGATGATGATGAGTATTTGTTTTTGTGCTATTGGCCGTCTTTAGATCTTCCTTGAAGAAATGTCTATTCAAGTCCTTTGCTCATTTTGCAATTGCATTTTTGCTGTTGTTGAGTTAAAGGTGTTCTTTAAATGTTTGGATATTAAGCCTTCGTTGGAGGACTGATGTGCAAAATATTCCTCTCATCATGTAGGTTATCTTTTTACTTTCTTGATTGCAGTAATGTCCTTTGATGCACAAAATTTCCTGAAGGCTAATTTACTTATTTTTTCTTCTATTACCCGTGCAATCGGTGTCATAGCCCTAGAACTATTGTGCGATGCTGTGTCATAGATATTTCCCTTTAAGTTTTATGGTTTTAGCTGCTTAGGGTTCAATCCATTTTGAGTTAATTTTTAAATTTTTTGTTTTATAGTGGAGTATAGCCAATTAACAATGTTGTGATAGTTTCAGGTGGATGGCAAAGGAACTTAGCCATACGTATACATGTATCCATTCTCCCCCAAACTCCCCTCCCATCCAGGCTGCCACGTAACACTGAGCAGAGTTTCCTGTGCTATACAATAGGTCCTTGTTGATGATCCATTTTAAATATAGCAGTGTGTACATGTCCATCCCCAAAGCCCTAACGATCCCTTCCTTCTACATTTTGAGTTAATTTTTGTCTATACTGTAAGGTGAAGGTCTAATTTCATTCTTTTTTATGTGGATGCCCAGTTTCCCCAGCATTATTTGTTGAAAAGACTGTCCCTCCTTCACTGAGTGTTCTTGGCACACTTGTTGAAAAGTCAGTTGACCGGGTATGTGAGTGTTCATCTCCGGGCTCTATTTTAATCCACT
This sequence comes from Procapra przewalskii, assembly GCA_006410515.1. Classification (NCBI taxonomy): domain Eukaryota; kingdom Metazoa; phylum Chordata; class Mammalia; order Artiodactyla; family Bovidae; genus Procapra; species Procapra przewalskii. The sequence continues at coordinate 1,647,990 of SJYF01001046.1, read as the reverse complement.
GGTCTATACGTTTGTCCTATGCTAGTACCACATTGCATCTTTTTAATTTCTATAGCTTTGTAGTAAGTTTTGAAGTTGCTCGCACCCTATGGGAGTTCTTTAACTTTTATTCTTCTCTTTCAAGATTATTTTGACTCTTTGAAGCTCCTTGCAGCTTCTATGGCTTTGAAGACTGTCATTTCCATTTCTTGGACTTTCCATAGGAACTGTTGTACCTATGGATCGCTTAGGGTAACAGAGACGTTTTAACAATGTTAAGTCTTTCTATCCATGAACATGGGATGTCTTTTCATTTATTTAGATCTTTCATCTCTTGCAGCAATGTTTTGTTGTTTTCAGCATACAAATCTTTCACTTCCTTTGTTAGATTTATTCTTCCTAAGTATTTCATTTTTTTTAGAAGCTACTGGAAATGGAATTGCTGAATTTCCTGTTTAGATTGTTGGTTGCTGGTGTGCAGAGCACAACTGATTTTTGTGTGCTGATATTTTACCCTGCAACTTTGCTGAATCTGTTTATTTGTTCTAGGAGCTTTCTTGTGGATTCCTTAGGATTGTTTTTAGGACATAGGATCACATCCTTTGTAAATGAATAATTTTACATCTTCCTTGCCAAGTTGGGTACCTCCTGTTTATGTATTTATTTTTCTTGCCTAACAGTCCTGGCTAGAACTTTTTGTACCATGTTGAATAAAAATGGTAAAAGCAGACATCCTTGTCTTGTTTCTGATCTTACTGTGACACTTTCATCCTTAGCCACTGCGTATGACATTAGCTTTGCCATACTTTTTCCCACTAGTATCTTTTATCACATTGGGGTAGTTTTCTCCCTACTCCTAATTTTTCTAGTTTTTATCATGACAGGGTGTTGCATTTTGTTAAATATGTCTCCCAGATAACTGAGAGGATCACAAGTTATTTTTCCTTCCTTCTAGTATTGTAATGTCTAACACTGACTGGTTTTCTTATGTTGAACCGACCTTGCCTTCCTGGGGTAAATCCCACCTGGACAGGACATATAATCTTTTTAATATACTGTTGGATACCGGTTGATAATATTTTGTTAAGAAATTTTGCATCTCTGTTCATGAGAGAGATTAGTTTGTGGTTTCCTTTCCTTGTGAGGTCCTTATCTGACACTGGTTTCACAGTAATGCTGACCCTGTACAATAACTTAGGAAGTGTTTCATCCTCTTTAATCTTTTGAAAGAATTTGAGAAGGACTGGTGTTAATTCTTCTTCTAAATATTTGATAGAATCTACCTGTGAAGCCATCTGGTCCTGGGTTTTTCTTTGTTGGGAAGTTTTTGATCACTAGCATAATCTCCTTACTCATTATAGATCTATTTCGATTTTCTATTTCTTTTTGAGTCAGTTTAGGTATCTTTTGTATTTCAAGGAATTTATCCATTTATTCCAGGCTATCTAGTTCATTGGTATTCATAATATCAGTTTATAATCCTTTTTATCTCCGTGAGGTTAGTAGAAATATCTGCATTTTCCTTTCTGATTTTACCTATTTGTGACCTGGTAGATCTACCTTTATTCTGGAGAGAAATAACTTAGAGTTTACCCACTGACACCATTGAAAGCACAGTTCTTCCATGAACCGGGCCAAGTGAAGTTCATTCCCATCAGTTCACTCCCACCTAGGGCCAGCCGTGATTAATTTCCACTTCTATTCTCCCAGAAGGCCCAGTCATCTCTGCCAGTACTTGCTGAGTGACCTTGGAAAGAACTTGTTCCCTCTTGTCCCCCACCTGACCCAGGGGGCCGGGGTAGGATGTTTGGATGGCCCTGGCCATCCATGCATGTGTGCACTGCTTCCAAAAGGGAGGGGGGCTTCATTCCTGGGAGGCCCACCTTACGGAGAAGGGGTGCCACCCCAGATCTGCTTCAAGCTGCCCAGGATCCCTATTGGGCAAATCCTCCCCAGTGCCCGCCTGGAAATTCCTACAGTCACGGCAGGGCATGTGGGCTCCTTCAAGTGGGAATCTGCCTTCCAGGAGCAGTCAGTTCTCCCTGGAACCGACCTGTAGGAACTTTGGGGCCAGGGGAGTGGCAGGAGAGGTGTGGGGTGAGGAGGCAGAAGGAAACACTTGCGCTTTCTAGGAATGCTTCTATAGCAGTTCAAACCAAAGCGTGAGGACTAGACTTTGGCTTCTAGTGGGGTGAAAAGCCATGCATCTCCAGGCACAGCCGGTGAGTCAGGAAACTCCAAAGTCTGAGGATGATGCCTGCACGTCCCAAGGATCCATCAGCGTCTCCCTTTGCCCATCGCCCAGCCCACCATCGCTCCTTAAGTGAGGTTTCACACAGACTACCACCCAGTGCCCCAGAACAGTGCCTACTCCATACACTAATTTAGCGTGTTACGAAGGCAGCCTTTCAGATTCACAGGGAAGACGGAGCCAGTTAATAAGAGGGCCTGGGATCTGTTAAAGCTGAGTCCCAGTTTCATCCTTGATTCCAGAATAAATTCCTGGAGCCTCTGTCTGCACGGCCCCATGCCTGGAATGCTGACCCCAGACCACCACACGGCTTGATGACTTCAGCCAGACCCTTCTCAAATGTCTACTGGAACAAGCCTTCCGCCTCCACACCTATGGCCCCACATTGGGCCCCACTGACTGTCTCCGGCCCAGTTTCCCCGCTACTGTCTGAGCTGATATTATACACCCTTGTTGGTTGACACTCTATGACTCCTAAGTTCATTTGCCACTGAATCCCCAGCTCCCAGCACAGTGAACAACTGAGCGAGTCAATGAACGGACACACGGACTCGTGAATAGCTGTAAAGTACAGAACCATATGAGAACTAAAAGAGACACCCTGCATAACCCCAGGACTCACCATGGATATGAAGGAGACCACAGCGGTGTGCAACCCCCGAATCCCACCAACTGGTCACAACCTCTCCACCCCAGGCAGAGCCTCTCTCGGTGTGAATGGAGACCCCGGGTGTCTCACACCTGGGCATGAAAGGGTGCTCTCTAGTCCTATGGCTGCAGCTGGTTGTCTGGGTGATGGCTGCAGCCTTCTGTCCGGGTTGGAGGCCCAGGGTCCCCAGCACACACGCAGAACCTGCTGAGCTGTGCTACCTTCTGCAGAGGAGCAGTAGGGCAGTCTCGCTCCCCAGGCTGTGGCAGAGACGCCAGGTGGGATCAGGCATCCACCCACAGCAGGCCTCTCCCCCCAGTGAAGCAGGTACCCACCTGGAAGCTGGGAGTACATCACTGCTCCACTCCCTGCAAAACTCTGGATTCCAGGTAAGGCGTGACTGAGTCTTTGTCACAGAAAAGTGAAATCTACAGTGAACTGATCTCTGGTTGAGAAAGACCTTTCTGAACCTTATTTAAAAAAAAAAAAATCTGAAACAGTAACGATAAAGAAGTTAAGGACATTTGATTGGACACAGCCTCCTTTATATTAAGGAGAGAACCCCGAAACAGAGCCCAGAGATACTAAGAAATGTTGCAACACGCAAAAGACTAATGTAGTCTCCATATACAAAAGACACTCACAAACCAGCAAGATGAACAAGGCACTGGATGGCTGGATAACAGGCAAATAGGAATTTCATGCATGAAGTACGCATGGTGATAATCCTGTAAAAAAAAAAAAACGGTGCTCATTTTCACTGCTGAGCAAAGAAGTAGCCACTGAAACATCCTGATGCTGTTTGCAGTCGTCAGAGACAGAATAATGCTGCTCTGCAGCGCTGGTGGCCGTAATCCTCTCGCGGGCTGCCGGGAATGTAATTGCTAGCAGCTTTCTGGAGGACAACTTGGCAACATGTAGCCAGCCTGGCAATCTCGCTCCCAGGAATTCGCCCTGAGAAAACCCTCCCACGTGTGTGCATAGACTTTGGTACCAGAGTGAACATCACCCACTACCTGTAATTCCTGAAACCTGGGAACAGCAAAGAACAGATCATTTATTAAACACTCTGTTCCATAAAATAGTATTCAGCCATTAAAAATCATGTTTTCAGAGACTGCTTAACAGCATGGGGAAATAATCAGGATCTGTTAAGTGAAAAATCAGAAGACAGAACTGCAACCACAATCTGACAGTAATTATGCAAAACAAGTAAGTCTGCGTCTGCATAACAAATAGACTGGAGTGTCACACACCAGCATGTAAACAGAGCTGGCCTAGAGACACCCATCTGGGCTGTTGTGTGTTTTTTCCTTTAGAATGCCCTCAATTTTCCAGCTTTCCTGCAATGATCATTAGTAAATAAAAGGTGGGGGGTTTTTTTTGATTGATGTATAGGTAATGTGAAACTTTGGTGACCTGATATGAAGAACTGACTCATTGGAAAAGACCCTGATGCTGGAAAAGATTGAAGGCAGGAGGAGAAAGGGACGACTGAGGATGAGAGGGTTGGCTATGACTGAGCTACTGAACTGAACTGACAGTTGGTTACAATGTACTAGTTTCCAACAAGTGATTCAATTATACACACACATGCACGCATATATATATGTACTCTTGCAGATTCTTTTCCATTATAGATTATTATAAGACATTGAACATAGTTCTCTGTGCTACACAGTAGGTTCTTGGTATCTCTTTTATATATAGCAGTATATATCTGAACTGAACTGGAGTATGTTATCTGTTAATCTCAAATTCCTAATTATTCCCACCTCCTTCTTTTCCCCCTTGGCAACCAGTAAGTTTGTTTTGTATATCTGTGAGTCTGTTTCTATTTTATAAATTTCTTCATTTGTATCATTCTTTAGAACTCCACGAAACTGGTATCATATGATACTTGCTTTTGCCTGGCTTACTTCGGTTCAGTTCAGTTGCTCAGTCGTGTACGACATTTTGCGGCCCATGGACCCAGGGAGCACGCCAGGCTCCCTATCCATCACCAACTCCCGGAGCTTGCTTGAACTCATGTCCATTCTGTCGGTGATGCCATCCAACTGTCGCCATCTGTCATCCCCTTCTCCTCCTGCCTTCAATCTTGCCCAGCCTCAGGGTATTTTCCAATGAGTCGGTTCTTCAGATTAGGTGGCCAGAGTATTGGAGTTTCAGCTTCAGCATCAGTCCTTCCAACGAATATCCAGGATTGATTTCCTTGAGGATTGACTGGTTTGATCTCGTTGCAGTCCAAGGGACTGTCAAGAGTCTTTTCCAACACCACAGTTCAAAAGCATCAATTCTTCAGCACTCAGCTTTCTTTACAGTCCAACTCTCACATCCATACATGACTGCTGGAAAAACCATAGCCTTGACTAGACGGACTTTTCTCGGCAAAGTAATGTCTCTGCTTTTTAATATGCTGTCTAAGTGACTGAGCGACTTCACTTTCACTTTTCACTTTCATGCATTGGAGAAGGAAATGGCAACCCACTCCAGTGTTCTTGCCTGGAGAATCCCAGGGACGGGGGAGCCTGGTGAGCTGCCATCTACGGGGTCACACAGAGTTGGACACGACTAAAGCGACTTAAAGCAGCAGCAGCAGCAAGTTGGTCAGATTTTCTTTCAAGGAGCAAGCGTCTTTTAATTTCATGGCTGCAATCACCATCTGCAGTGATTTTGGAACCCAAGAAAATGAAATTTGTCACTGTTTCCATTGTTTCCCCATCTATTTGCCATGAAATGATGGGACCAGATGCCATGATCTTTGTTTTTTGAATGTTGAGTTTTAAGCCATCTATTTCACTCTCCTCTTTCACTTTCATCAAGAGGCTCTTAAGTTCCCCTTCGCTTTCTGCCATAAAGGTGTTATCATCTGCATTTCTGAGATTATTGATATTTTCCTCAGCAATCTTGATCCCAGCTCATGCTTCACCCAGCCTGGCATTTCACATGATGTACTCTGCATATAAGTTAAATAAGCAGGGTGACAATATACAACCTTGACATACCCCTTTCCCAATTTGGAACCAGTCTGCTGTTCCACATCTGGTTCTAACTGTTGTTTCTTGACCTGCATACAGATTTGTCAGGAGGTATGTAAGGTGGTCTGGTATTCCCATCTCATGAAGAATTTTCCACAGTTTGTTGTGATCTACACAGTCAAAGACTTTGGCGTAATCAATAGAGCAGAAGTAGATGTTGTCTGAAATTCTCTTGCTTTTTCTATGATCCAACAGATGTTGGCAATTTGATTTCTGTTTCCTCTGCCTTTTCTAAATCCAACTTGAACATCTGGAAATTCACAGTTCATATACTATTGAAGCCTGGCTTGGAGAATTTTGAGCATTACTTTACTAGTGTGTGAGATGAGTGCAATTGTGCAGTAGTTTGAGCACTCTTTGGCATTGCTTTTCTTTGGGATTAGAATGAAAACTGACATTTTCCAGTCTTGTGGCCACTGCTGAGTTTTCCAAATTTGCTGGCATATTGAGTGTGGCACTTTCATAGCATCGTCTTTTAAGATTTAATATAGCTCAACTGGAATTCCATCATCTCCACTAGCTTTGTTCATAGTGATGCTTCGTAAGGCCCAATTTGTCTTCACATTCCAAGATGTCTGGCTCTAAGTGAGTGATCACACCATCATGGTTATCTGGGTCTTGAAGATCTTTTTTGTATAGTTCTTCTGTGTATTCTTGCCACCTTTTCTCTTTTTAAAAAAAAAATAATCTATTATTTTAATTAGAGGCTAATTACTTTACAATAGTGTAGTGGTTTTTGCCATACATTGACACGAATCAGCCCTGGGCGTACATGTGTCCCCCATCCTGAAAGCCCCTCCCACCTCCCTTCTCACCCCTTCCCTCGGGTTGTCCCAGTGCACCAGCTCTGAGCGCCTTGTTCCATGCATCGAACTTGGCCTGGCGATCTATTTCATGTATGGTAGTATACATGTTTCAATGTTATTCTCCCAAATCATCCCTCCCTCGCCTTCTCCCACAGAGTACAAAAGTCTGTTGTTTATACCTGTGTCTCTTTTGCTGTCTTGCATATAGGGTCGCTGTTGCCATCTTTCTGAATTCCATATATATGTGTTAATATACTGCATTGGTGGTTTTCTTTCTGACTTACTCCACTTGGTATAATCGGCTCCAGTTTCATCCACCTCATTAGAACTGATTCAAATGTGTTCTTTTTAATGGCTGAGGAATATGCCGCTGAGTATATGTACCACAGCTTTCTCGTCCGTTCGTCTGCTGATGGACATCTAGGTTGCTTCCATGTCCTGGCTATTATAAACAGTGCTGCAGTGGACATTGGGACACATGTGTCTCTGGTTTCCTCAGTGTGTATGCCCAGCAGGGGGATTGCTGGGTCATATGGCAGTTCAATTTCCAGTTTTTTAAGGAATCTCCACACTGTTCTCCACAGTGGCTGTACTAGTTTGCATTCCCACCAACAGTGTAAGAGGGCTCCCTTTTCTCCACACCCTCTCCAGCATTTAATTTTTGTAGACTTTTTGACAGCCATTCCGACCAGCGTGAGATGGTACCTCATTGTGGTCTTGATTTGCGTTTCTCTGATAATGAGCGACGTTGAGCATCTTTTCATGTGTTTGTTAGCCGTCTGTACGTCTTCTTTGGAGAAAGGTCTGTTTCATTCTTTAGCCCGTTTTTTGATTGGGTTGTTTATTTTTCCAGTATTGAGCTGCATGAGCTGCTTGTATATTTTTGAGATTAATTCTTTGTCAGTTGCTTCATTTGCTATTATTTTTTCCCATTCTGAAGGCTGTCTTTTCACCTCACTTATAGCTTCCTTCATTGTGCAAAAGCTTTTAAGTTTAATTAGGTTTCATTTGTTAATTTTTGCTTTTATTTCCATTACTCTGGAAGGTGGGTCATAGAGGATCCTGCTGTGATAAATGTCAGAGAATGTTTTGCCTGTGTTTTCCTCTAGGGGTTTTATAGTTTCTGGTCTTACATTTAGATCTTTAATACATTTTGAGTTTATTTTTGTGTATGGTGTTAGAAAGTGTTCTAGTTTCATTCTTTTACAGGTGGCTGACCAGTTTTCCCAGCACCACTTGTTAAAGAGTTTTCTCCATTGTATATTCTTGCCTCCTTTGTCAAAGATAGGGTGTCCATAGGTGTGTGAATTTACCTCTGGGCTATTTTTTTCCATTGATCTATATTTCTGTCTTTGTGCCAGTACCATACTGCCTTGATGACTGTAGCTTCGTAGTCAGGCAGGTTGATAGTCTGAGGTCAGGCAGGTTGATTCCTCCAGTTCCATTCTTCTTTCTCAAGACTGCTTTGGCTGTTTGAGGCTTTTTGTATGTCCATACAAATTGTGAAATTATTTGTTCTAGTTCTGTGAAAAATACTGTCGGTAGCTTGATAGGGGCAGCACTGACTCTATAGATTGCTTTGGGTCGCATACTCTTTTTCACTATATCGAGTCTTCTGATCCATGAACATGGTTTATTTCTCCATCAGTTTGTGTCCTCTTTGACTTCTTTCATCAGTGTTTCATAGTTTTCTATATATAGGCCTTTTGTTTCTTTAGGTAGATTTATTCCTAAGTATTTTATTTTTTTCACGGCAATGGTGAATGGAATTGTTTCCTTAATTTCTCTTTCTGTTTTCTCATTGTTAGTGTATAGGAATGCAAAGGATTTCTGGGTGTTAATTTTATATCCTGCAACTTTACTATATTCACTGATTACCTCTAGGAATTTTCTGGTGGTGTCTTTAGGGTTTTCTATGTAGAGGATCATGTCATCTGCAAACAGTGAGAGTTTTATCTATTCTTTTCCAATCTGGATTCCTTTTATTTCTTTTTCTTCTCTGATTGCTGCTGCCATCTCTTCTTAATATCTTCTGCTTCTGTTAGGTTCATACGATTTCTGTCCTTTATTGTGCCCATCTTTGCATGAAATGTCCTCTTGGTATCTCTAATTTTCTTGAAGCTATCTCTAGTCTTTCCCATTCTACTGTTTTCCTCTATTTCTTTGCACTGATCCTGGGGAAGGCTTTCTTATCTCCCTTGCTGTTCTCTGGAACTCTGCTTTCAGATGGGTATGTCTTTCCTTTTCCCCTTTGACTCTTGCTTCTCCTCTTTGCTCAACTCTTTGTAAGGCCTCCTCAGACAATCATTTTGCCTTTCTGCATTTGTTTTTGGGGGGATGGTTTTGATCACTGCCTCCTGTGCAATCATGAACTTCCATCCATAGTTCTTCAGGCACTCCATCTGATCTAATCCCTTGAATCTATTTCTCACTTCCACTGTATAATCCTAAGGGAATTGATTCAGGTCCTACCTGAATGGTTTAGTGGTTTTTCCTATCTTCTTCAATTTAAGTCTGAATTTGGCAATAAGGAGCTCATGGTCTGAGCCACAGTCAGCTAGCCTTGTTTCTGTTGACTGTATAGAGCTTCTCCATCTTTGGCTGCACAGAATATAATCAATCTGATTTCGGTGTTGACCATCTGGTGATGTCCATGTGTAGAGT
>SJYF01001046.1:1605854-1634505 GCA_006410515.1 Procapra przewalskii | reverse complement strand
GGCTGGGGGTGGGGTGGGGGAGCTGAGCGGCCAAGGAGAGGACGTGGGGAAAGCCAGGGAAAGTGGGGCCTGGCGCCGCGGAGCCAGCTGTCCTGGTGCCCTCCCACACCCTGTGACCCCGCTTCCCCAACGGGAATCCATAACCCATGATGACTGCTGCCTCCTGGGGCTGCAGGAGGCAAGGGCCAAGGCTTTGCACAGAGATGACCACTCACCTCCCTGGCCACCCGAGAGGCACATGCAGAGAGAGACCGAGGCCCGAGCAGGTCTCAGAACAGAACGCAGGTCTGCCCACACCCAGGTCTCTAGCCCCTTGGCCCCTCAAAGATCCTGCCCTGACCACGGCTGCCCAAGGCCCCAGCTGGGTTGGGTTGAGGCATCTCACCTCTGATCACACCCTTACTCTCTGACCCCTGACTGGCTTGGGGAGACCTCAGAGCCCTTGTGAGGTCCATAAGTGCTTGGGTAGTGGTGATGCTGGGCCAGGCCCCAGGTTTAGCTCAGAAGACCAAGGCTGGGCCAGACTCGGGGTCTCCAGTCTAGCCCCGCTGGCGCCTATAGCCTTTTCGTGGTTTGATTTCCCCTGGGCCTTACTGGTCACCCCCACTCACTCAGGGCAGCTTCCCCCAGCCCCCCTCATCCCCACTGCTCCCTTCTGAACTTGCTGTTTTCATAAGAGACAGGAAGACAGAGGGTCCTGCCTCCCACCCCTCCACCCAAGAGCACGTCCAAGAGACCTAGCCAAGGAGGGCCTGGAGTCGTGGGCCAGGAATGTCTTCTGAGGACCCCGAACCCTGCCTTCCTTTCTGCCCCTCACCCAGGCCCAGGAAGGAGGGGATGCAGCCCCCTCATGTGACCCCAGGAAGTCCCATCCCTCCTGTCCAGAGTGAGGCGGCTTTACTGATGAAGCTGCAGGAACCGGGAGCTGGTATACAGAGGATATGAGGGGGGTTGCTTTGTACCCACCCTGCTCCAGCTGCATGGCCCACAGGAAGGCCCTGCTGTGGCTGGGTAGTGCTGGTCACGTGGGAACAGCAGTGGGTCTGGAAGAAGCCCCGTCTGGCTGGCCCTGCCCAAGTCTCCATGTAGAAGCTCCTGCAGAATAAGAGGGGTCTGGATTTCAGAACTCCAACTGTGGACGGCGATTGCAGCCATGAAATTAAAAGACACTTGCTCCGTGGAAGGAAAGCTCTGACAAACCTAGACAGCATATTGAAAAGCGAAGTCATCACTTTGAGCACAAAGGTCCATATATTCAAAGCTATGGTTTTTCTAATAGTCACATATGGATGTGAGAGTTGGACCATAAAGAAAGCTGAGCGCTGACGAATTGATGCTTTTGAACTGTGGTGTTGGAGAAAACTCTTGAGAGTCCCTTGGGCAGCAAGGAGATCCAACCAGTCAATCCTACAGGAAATCAACCCTGAATATTCATTGGAAGGACTCATGCTGAAGCTCCAATACTTTGGCCACCTGATGTGAAGAGACGAGTATTGGAAAAGACCCTGATGCTGGGAGAGATTGAAGGCAGGAGGAGAGAAGGGGAACAACAGAGGATGAGATGGTTGGATGGCATCACTGACTCAACTGAAATGTGTTTGAACAAGCTTGGGGAGATGGCGCAGGATGGGGAAGCCTGGCGCGCTGCCGTCTATGGTATCGTAAAGAGTCAGACATGACTTAGCGACTCAACAGCACCAACAATGGCAGCGAGATGAGGGCTCAAACCCCAGCTCTGCCCCTTATTCCACTCACTGGTTGTGTGGCTTCAGACAACTGAAGCAGTTTCTGTGAACCTCCATGTCCTGCTCTGTGAGAGGCATGAACACCTGCCTGTCTCTGAAGCTGGCTGGAGGCGAAGGCGAAGACGTGAAGGCTCTCAGAAGGCAGATCGCTGCCTCGCTCCAGCCCTTGTGTGGCCACGGTCCCTGCGCTCAGCACCGCGGCCCCTCCTCAGCAGCCCCCGGCCAGCAGCCTCCAGCAACTGTCAGGGCTGGCAGAGCAGTTTCAGCTGCGCCCTTTGCCCCATGCTTCCTTGCAGGCTGCTCAGCTGCGAGGTCACAGCAACCTTCCAGGTAGCCACCCGACCACCCTGGACAACTTGGGGTCCATGGCAGGTGCTTGTCCGCGGACATGGAGCAAATGGGCGAGCGAGTGCGCGGCGGCCAGTCCTCCAGACCCAGGGTGTGGGAGGCGGTGTGGGGGCATAGCTTGGGGGAGAGGCAAGGTCTGGCACAGCTGCACAGTGCCCCCATGGCTGGCACCCTGGGGAAAGCCACAGCCGCTCCCAGCCCCAGGCTTGCCCTGCACGGCTCTTGGAGTCCAGACCCCACACACCTCACAGGGGTGCCAGCAGGACGTGAAGCCAGCTCGGCTTGTGAACGGGACCACGGGAACCTTCTTTTCTTGCATTCTCTCACCAAGAACGGGCTTCCCTGGTGGCTCAGCGGGAAAGAATCTATCTGCCAAAGCAGGAGATGTGGGTTCCATCCCCGGGTAGGGAAGATCCCCTGGAGAAGGAAATGGCCACTCACTCCAGGATTGTTGCCTGGGAAATCCCACAGACAGAGGAGCCTGGGGTCACAAACAGTCAGACACGACCCAGTGACTAAACATCACTGCCTCAAGAATGCACATGGAGCCCTAGAAATGCTGCTGGGTTCAACCTCGCTGCCTCAGCTGGGGGTGGGGCAGGGCCAGGCAGGCGGGGACCCCTGACTCCCCAGGAGGTGAGCTGGCTGCCGGACCCTGTGAGCGGGGGCGGGCGCTGCCCTCTGTGGTGAGCAGAGCCCCCCCACCCCAGCTCTCAGGGCGCCAGAGAGCCACCCTGCCTTGAGAGGACTGGTGGAGGGGTCTCTGAGGCAGAGACTGCAGTGGGGCGCCCCCCCCATTTCCCTCTTGGCTATGAGCCTGTGTGGAGGGGCAGGGCTGAAACCCACCCTCCCGGTGGGGGGCAGACAGAACCCTGTCCCCTCGCAGGCGGCAATCTGCTCTGGGGTGGGGGGTAGGGTGTCAGGGCAGGGCTGGGTGAGGGGCAGTGCGGTTATGAAGCTCCTCTTTCCCAGCCTCACTCCTGAGAGGAGGAGGAGGACAGGAACCCCGTGCCCATCACATTCAGAGACCCTGCAGGGCCCCCGTCTCCACCGCTGGACTCCCACGGGCCCGCTCCAGATGTGATGCTGTGGACACCCTCCCCGCCAGGTGGCCGGCAGCGACGGCAGCAGGCAGGGGACAGGTGGGGCCTCCCGGGGGCCTGGTCACCCTCCTTTAAGGACCATCGTGTCTCAGCCATGACCAGCACGCCCCTCTTCCCCACTCGCTCCAGGAAGCCGAGGGTCCTTTCTCCGTGGGCTTCCCAGGCAGTTCCTGGACGTTCAGTCATTACGTCGTGCCTGACTCTTGTGACCCCATGGACTGTAGCCCGCCAGGCTCCTCTGTCCACGGGATTCTTCAGGCAAGGACACTGGAGTGGGCTGCCATTTCCTTCTCCAGAGGATCTTCCCAACCCAGAAACTGAACCCAGTTCTTCTGCATTGAAGGCAGATTCTGATGAGCCCCTAGAGGAGACGGACTTTCTCGTCTTAGGACGCCCAGATCAAGGCCTATTTTTTTCCCCAAGCTGATCACACGGTCTTTCCAAATTAGGGGCCAAGCTCAGATTCCCCGAAAGTATTTTTTCACTCAGGAAGTTTGAAAAATAGAAATAAGAAATTAGAAAAAAAAAATAACGTGACGTGTCTTTTAAAGCAGACCCTGCTTTTCCGCCCATCAGGGAAAAGCGAGCTGAGGCTGTCCTGAAGTGATGCTCTTCTTTCCCCTCAGTTGATTGTGCACAGGAATGCGAGGCAGCCTTTAGCATCCAGAGGCAGGAAGGGTGTAGGAAAAGTTCAAAATTAGCATTTCCCCAGACTCCCTTTCAGATTCAAGGCCTGGAACCGGCAGGCTCCAGCTGAGCTGCCTTTCCCTTTTCGGGAATCTCGCGGGTTTTATTAGCATAAGTTCCCTCTTTATGGCCTGGTTTTCCTGTAAAACCAAGAAATTAAAAAAAAGAACAGGATTTGATTTCACCTTGGCAGGGCCCCCCGAGGGTCTGGGCCTGAGCAGGACCCTCTTAGCTCCCTCCCAGGCCCCCTCCTCTGGGGCCCAGCTTCTCCCAGGGTCCACAGCCCTGATCCATGCATATGCTTGAGGAAAAGAATGAATGAATGAAGTCCATTGCAGGTGATGGGCAGAACCTGCTTCCACTGGCTGATAATGATTCGTGTGTGTGTGTGCGCGTGCACGCACGCTCAGTCACTCACGTCGGACTCTCGCTGACTCCATGGATGGCAGCCCACTAGACTCCTCCGTCCACAGGATTTCCCAGGCAAGAATACTGGAGTGGGTTGCCATTTCCTTCTCCAGGGAATATTCCAGACCCGGGAACTGAACCCTCATCTCCTTCATTGACAGGCGGATTCTTTCACCATTGAGACACCTGGCTTCATTAAGCCTGAACTTGGACGCTTTCTCTGCACTCACCCCGCAGGACGGGTCACCTGCTGCCTGGCCACCACCCCCTTCCGAGCCCCAGACAGAAGGGGCTCTCAGCTTCCTGTGCGTTTTCCCATAGGTGGGCCAGCAACGGGAAACTTGCTCCTGATCAGGGCAAACTTCAAAATTGAAATTTACAGGAAGGGGCTTTAGGTGACGTCGCTGGCGGCCGAGGCATGGTTGGGCACACCGGGGTGGCGCGTCCCCAGGGCCCACCTGCAGACCTGGGCAGGGTCGGCTGCGGGCAGGAAGGCGACCTGAGCAGGGCCTGGGGGCAGCGCGGGAGTCAGGCGGCAGAGCCAACACGGCACGGATTTGGGGCCACAGATCCCCGCCAAAGCCTGGGCCCTGCTGGATTCTCCTAGGAGCACACCTGCCTGTCTCTGGGGACCTGGGTCACTTTTGCTTCTGAGGAGGGGAGCTGGGGATGGGGCAGCTTGTGGCTGAGATGACGAGCTTGAACCGTCCTGTCTCCTTGCCATGGTCCCAGGACGCTCTGCTTCACCTAGTATGGCTGCTGCTGCCCAGGGGTGGCTCCTGAGCATTCGAAACGTAGCTGGTCCGTGCCGTGCTGGCAAAGCAGGACAGGCAGCAGAGTTTGAAGATGTATCAGAAAGAGGGACTGCAAAGCAGCCATCAATAACCGTAGCAGTGATTACAGTTCAGTGCAGTTCAGTCGCTCAGTCGTGTCCAACTCTTTGCGACGCCATGAATCGCAGCACGCCAGGCCTCCCTGTCCATCACCATGTCCCGGAGTTCACTCAGACTCACGTCCACCGAGTTCGTGATGCCATCCAGCCATCCCATCCTCGGTCGTCCCCTTCTCCTCCTGCCCCCAGCTAGGATGAATTGCCGTTGCTTTTGTTCAGTCACTTAGTCGTGTCCAGCTCTTTGCGACCCTGTGGACTGCAGCACACCAGGCTCCTCTGTCCATCACCAACTCCAGGAGCTTGCTCAAATTCATGTCCATTGAGATACTGCTGCCATCCAACCATCTCGCCCTCTGCCGTCCCCTTCTCCTCCTGCCTTCAATCCTTCCCAACATCAGGGTTTTTTCTAATCATTCAGCTCTTCACATCAGGCGGCCAAAGTATTGGAGATTCAGCATCAGTTCTGATGAATATTCAGGATTGATTTCCTTTAGGATTGATTGGTTTGATCTCCTTGCAGCCCTAGGGACTGGAGTCTTCTCCCGCACCACAGTTCAAAAGCATCAGTTCTTCAGCACTCAGCCTTCTTTAAGGTCAGACTCTTGCGACCATTCCTGGCTACTGGAAAAACAATAGTTTTGGCTAGATGGGCCTGTGTTGGCAAAGCGATGTCTCTGCTTCTTAATACGCTGTGTAGGTATGTCACAGCTTTCCTTCCAAGGAGCAAATATCTTTTAATTTCATGGCTGCATATATTGAGTTAAATAAAGTAGATTATTAAAATGCATTTCTTCTATTCCTTTTTGCCAGTGTGGCCGCTAGAAGGCTTAAAGTGATATATGAGGCTGGCATAATCTTCCTATTGCAAATGTGGTCCAAGGGGAGCTGGGCTGAAGCTTGGCGAGGTGCTGGGAGCAGCTCTGAGGTCCTCTCAGTCTGCCGGCCGAAGCGGAATCGCCCTCGCCGCTCTGAGAGGGGCTGATCAGCAGTGTGAGGTGCCTTATGTGTTCAGAGACTCAAGTGTCCCTCCCAACCCGTGGGCTTCGTTTGCCCTGACCTATCCTCCAGACGTCCACGGGCCGTGATGCACCCTGACACACACAGGTTAATCGCAGGATGTCCAGAGGACGTTTCCCCCCTGGGCGTGGCAGACAGTGGTCCAGCCTGGGACTCTTGGGGCTCCTGGGCTGTGAGAGGTTGACCATCTGGATGTCTGGGGTGAGGGCGGTCCCTGGTATCCTACTCACAGATTCATGCTGTTTCGTGTGGGCACTGCTGGTTCTCACAGAGCCCTTGGGCACGGGCTTGGCTTTATTCCCATTTCACAGAGGGGGCCACTGAGGCACAGAGCAGTCCAGCATCCCAGGACCCCAGGGTTGTGCAGGTCAGCTCCACACTGTCCCTTCTGACAATCTCTGCCAGGAAAGGGTCGCTGCTTGCCTTTAAGTGAAACTGTTCGTTGCTTAGTCATGTCTGACTATTTGCGACCCATGGACTGTAGCCCATCAGGCCCCTCTGTGGGATTCTCCTGGCAAGAATACTGAAGTGAGTTGCCATGCCCTTCTCCAGAGGATCTTTCCGACCCAGGGATAGAACCTGAGTCTTCTGTATTGCAGGCAGATTCTTTACCAACTGAGTTACCTTCTCACCTGAGAAGCCTTGCAGGGGCTTCAGAGACATCTGTCAAGTGTCTGCTTCCTCAGCACTTCTCACATATCAGCAATGCTCCCTGAAAGCTAATCTCTGATGGCTCAGCGGGGAAGAATCTGCCTGCCAACGCCGGAGACGCAGGAGAGGCGGGTTTGATCCCTGGGTTGGGAAGATCCCCTGGAGGAGGAAATGGCAACCCACTCCAGTGTTCTTTCCTGGAAAATCCCATGGACAGAGGAGCCTGGCAGGCTGCAGTCCAAAGGGTTGCAGAGAGTCAGACGTGGCTGAGCACAGGCCCTGGAAGCTAAAACCTGCAGCCCTTTCCAGAAGCTAAATCCACCTTCAGAGAAAAAGCCATGCTTCCTTTGGGTGAAAAGAATACGCAATCAGCTCTCTGCATCTACAGGTTTCTTGTCTGAAGGTTCAGTCAACCATTCATCAAAAATACTGAGGAAAAACAATTTCCAGAGAAGTCCAAGAAGCAAAATTTGAATTTTCCATTCCAGCAACTGTTTCCAAGCAATTATATTGTATTAGGTTCTTGTACCTAATCTGGAGGTGATTTCTAGTATTCAGGAGGTGAGCAGGTTATAGGCATACACTACATCACTTTATACAAGGGCATCTGAGGATAACAGTGAGCATCTGAGGATAACAGTCTGCACAGGGCTCCTGGGTCCACTCCCCCCAGATACCGAGAGACAGCTATATGCCCATATATACTTGTGTGTGTGTTTATACTCAGTCATAGCCAACTCTTTGCGAACCCAAGGATTGTAGTCCAGCTGCCAGGCTCCTCTGTCCATGGGATTATCCAGGCAAAAATCCTGGAGTGGGTTGCCGTTTCCTTTTCCAGGGGATCCTCCTGACCAAGGGCTCGAACTGGCATCTCCTGTGTTTCCTGTATTGGCAGGTGGGCTCGTTACCGCTGTGTCACCTGGGAAGCCCATATGTGTGCTTACAGAGATGGTGAAGGGCATGGAAGCCTGGGGTGCTGCAGTCCATGGGGTCAGAGAGCTGGACACAGCTTAGAAACTGAACAGTGAGCATGCATGTGTGTGGGTGCATGTGCACATGCCTCATGTATCTATCAGTGCAGATCATTCATCTGTATCGAAATAGGCATAAAATATTCACCTGGATATAAAGCAGACTGACTGCGCTGGTTGCTTGTCTGGGGGAAAGTGGCGGAGGGGGTTGGAGGACCCAGGGAGGAGAATTTATACCATGTGCTTTTTCTTTGATACTTTTTAAATTTTAAACCATGTCAAGGAATTATTACAGATAAAAATGTCTTTAATGAGTCTTCTTTGAGAAAGTACGAAAGTATGTGACAGGGTAGCCCTTTCAATCTCAATCGATCCTTCTTCTGTCTGAAGTCCAGCCGTGACGGCGTGTCTCCTCCTGTTGGCTGTGGGCTCAGAGCCCATTGGCCTGGCATCCCTGGGGGGGGGGCGGGGCAGTGAGAGAGAGAGGCTGGGATGGACACCCCGCCCCTGCTTCCCCATCTGTCTCCCGCAGTGATCCTGGGCCGGGTGAGGCCAGACCTGCCGCAGGGCCAAGGCCTCTGCAGAGTCAGACCTGGAATCTCAAAAATGTCCTGTGGTCAGGCCCGTGCTTTGCTGGTGACTCAGCAGAAAGGCCCAGCCCGCCCCACCCTGGGGAAGGCCAGCTCAGCCCTGGGTGCAGCCATGGGATTGTGAGCCAAGGTTTGTGGGAATGTGGGTCCAGTGGGAAATGCCTGGGTCCTTGGCCCGTGTCCTGGCTGGGCATGGAGCATGGGCAGGGCTGGGGCCTGCCTGGGGGTGCATCGCTCGGCTGTGCCCTGACTCACCAGCTGACCCTGCTCAGGTCCCTTCCCCTCTGGGCCTGCTTCCCCCTCCGTGGGAGCAGGTATCAACAAAATGATCCTCAGTCCCTGCGATTCCCTGTGAGAGATGCAGCGTTTCCTGCCCTGTCAGTAAACAGAGGAGGCCACCACCACAGGCGGGGATCGTGGCCACCAGGGATGGTGAGCTGGTGAGCCCCGAAGGAGCTCAGGAAGGAAAGAAAGCCTGCTGTCTCCAGCCATCAGACTGCAGCCACTCCCTAGGGTGAGCCTGGAGGAAATTCAGGATGTGAAAACACAGGATACTGGCCCTAGATAGCAGAGCCGCATATCAAAGAAATGACTTCAGGGAGCCCACAGTCTTGCATCTTTCCACAGAGCTCCGAATTCCTGAACTTGGGAGATCTGGTTTTCTTTAATTAGCAATCATCTTTTGATGTTCAGAGGACCTGCCCTTTGTTGCGAAACTTCTCTATAACCTGGCCCCTCCCCTCGCTTCCTCGGAGCAGTTCTCTCAGAGTCACTTGAGATGCTGCCTCTCAGGCTTGAAGTCCTAAACATTCCTGTCGAGTAAATCAGAACTCTCAACTCTCACGCTGTGAATATTTTAAAATCTGCATTCGGAACTGTCACCAGAACTGTTGAATTCAAGCTGCAGGTAAACAGCTGGATTCAAACACGGGGTTTAAAAATGTAACATGGCCGTTCTGCTACCCAGGCGTGTCAAGAGTGAAAGGGCAGAATCAGAGGGTCCTAAGGTCACACCAGTGCTGTGTGGTCATTGATCATCATGCTTGCCCCAGAGTTCCTTTTTGCCTCCATAAAACGGAGAGGGAAGACTCACTCTGGAATGCATACTTGTGAGGGTTAAGTGAGATGACACCTGGTCCCCAAGTCATCAGACACTCGGGTGACACCTTCAGGCTTCTGCACACCTGTATTTGCCATCATATCTGCACACGAACTATCCCATTACTGACCTAATGCTTCCAGTCTGCTTATTTTCAAAATTAGATGTATTTGTTAAAAATTTTTAATAATAATGCTGTACATGGTGAATCTAAGATACACACATAAATTTCATCCTGAGGACACCAAGAGATGGAACTCGTCAGGTACGGATTGAGAGGGGGTAGGTGGATGTGTCTGGGGTCTTAAGAACTGGTTGCTTGCTCACAGACAGAGAAAACAAACTTATGATTGCCAAAGGAAAAAACAAACAGGAAAAAATTAAGAATTTGGGGTTAGCAGTTACAAACTCCTGTATATAAAATGGATAAACAACAAGGACCTACTGTATAGCACAGGGATTTATATTCAATATCTTCTAATAATCGTAATAACCTATAGTAGAAAAGAATCTGAAAAGGAGTATATATGTGCACGTGTATAACTGAATCATTATGCTTTACACTAGAAATTAACACAAATTGTACCTTAACTGTGGGGCTTCCCAGGTGGTGCCAGTGGGAAAAATACTGTCTGCCAATATAGGGGACACAAGAGATGTGGGTTTGATCCCTGGGTCAGGGGGATCCCTTGGAGAAGGGAATGGCTACCCAATCCAGTGTTCTTGCCTAGGAAATCCCATGGACGGAGGAGCCTGGGGGGCTGCAGTCCACGGGGTTGCAAATGTCAGACGTGACTGAAGCCTCTTAGCGTGCACACACGTGCGTTGACTATAGTTCCCGGTGCCATAGTATAGGACCGTGATGCTTATGCATGCCAAATGTAGTAGTTTATATGCACCAACCCCAAACTCCCGGTCCATCCCTCTCTCTCCCTCCGCCCCTGGATTGCATAACTCTTTCGCCTTCTATGAAGGATGATGGACTGTTGATTCAGTTTTTGCCCATCTCCCTGAACTACAGAAGATCAGCTCCACAGGGTTGGAGACTTGCGCTGTTCCTTGCTGGGTCTCCAGCACCCTGAAGAGTGTCTGGCTCTGAGGGACGCTCTGCCGGTGTTTGCTGAATGAGTGAATGAAGGGACACTATCCAAGTGTCTAATCTAAGTCAGGGTACAGACACCCGCCCCACAGAGAGGCAGTTGCCCCTGACCCTCTCCAGAAACATAAGAGAGTCATCAAGAGGGAAAACCAGAGGTGGAAAATCACCTCGAGGCGATGAATAAAAGCTGTCAGCGTGTCGGGGGCAGGGACCGGCACCCCGAGCCACGCATGAGGTCCAACCTCAAGGCCCAGACGCTGCTCCCATGCTGGACGGAGGGACGGGACCGGCCGGGCCGGGCTCCGCGTGGCGGCTGCCGTCAGCAAATTCTGCCAGAGGCTCCCCCTGTGTCCCTCCGTCCCCAGCTCGGCCACGGCTGGCTCCCGTGGCGCTTTGGTGCCAGCCAGTCAGTCAAGGCTGCCGTCTTCCTCCCGCTGGACGGCCTCCAAGCAAAGTATTTCCCTTCCTAACCAGGTTCACCAGAGTCGGCGCCGTCCTTGGAGTCGAGGAGGCGGCCGGGGTGAGATGGAGGGTAGTGGTGAGGGGCTGGCCCAGGGCCTGCCGCGAGCTGGAAGCGGAGGGGCTGGCGTTCCGGGAACCCTGGCCCAGCCCGAGAGTTAATCCCAGACGGAGGGACCAAATGTGAGGGGGCCACAGAGCTAACGCGGCGGCAGCAGAGCCCTTCGGGGATAATTACTGCAGACCCCTGAGGAGGGGGCAGGGCAGAGCAGGGGGAGGAACAGAAGGCACGACCCCACCCCCTCTTTGAAGACAACTCAGGCATCTATCTCTGCAGTCATGCTGGGAAGTCGCACCTACTTGGGATGCTGTGAAGATGGGAGAAGGGTGTCAGAGCCACACTGAGGACTCAGCATTTCGGGGTCCCGAGGTCCTTGTCATCACCACGACCACTGTTGCGATCTCCACCGCCAGAGGTTAGCCGGACCATCCTGCCCTGCAGAACACCCGAATCCCTTTACTCAATGGTGGGCTTCGTGCTGAGAGGGAAGGATGGGCTGGTCCCTTCCAGAACCCTTTCTCGGATATCGGGAGAGAGAAAGCTCCCCAAAGTTCTCTTTGTCACCCGCAGGATAAACGTGGTTCTGGAGCACGATGGCAAAGCCAAGGAGAGCCCTTCAAGGGTCTGGACAGCCTGACTCCAAGATGCTCACGCCTTCATGGAGCTGGGGAAACACACTGACCCACAAGGGCACGGACACCTGCTCACACGGTTACTCGGAATTCCCCCAACTTGGGACGATCCAAACACCGTTCAACTGGGAACACACGTGCTATGGAACCTGCTTGATCTCACACACACACACACACACACACACACACACAACTCCTGAGATGGGCCTGAGACAGGTGACAATGGGGAGGAGCCTCAGAACATAGGATTCTATTTGCAGGACATTCTCAGAGTGCCAAGCTGCTGGGACAGGGGACCAGTCTGTGCTGTCCAGGGAGGAAGGGGAAGGTGTGACTCCAAAGGGGAAGCTGGGGAGGCTTTTACGGCACTGGAACCGGCCTGTGCCTTGACTGTAGTGGAGGTTACGCCACTGTGTTTGTCAAAACTCACATGACTGCGTGCGTTGACTGCGTGCGTTGACTGCGTGCGTTGACTGTGTGCGTTAGGACTGAATTGCATTGCAGACAAATTTTACCGTAAAAAAATGTTTTAAATGAGCTACTATATATTTAAGTGATATACTCATTTGTTGACATTAAAAATGTTTGTGTGTGTGTGCATTTCTCTTAGGAGTCTTGGCTACAAGTGACAGAAACCCCCACCCTCAAGTGAAAATGGAAACTGATCAGCCAGAGTAACTAGATGGTCTAGAGACAGAATTTGGACAGCACATGACCCAGGGGCACTAAGCAGGCTGTCAGGACCCCAGCTCTTCCTGTCCACCCATCTGTTCTCCCTGCATCGGCCTCAGTCTCAGGGAGTACCTCTGTGACATGGGCAGCTGCTCCAGGCTCACATCCTCGAGTTCAGTAATTCCTTCAGGAAGAGGACACCTCTGCCCAGAGGTCATCACGATTGCAGGCTTGCAACACGGAAGGCTCAGCGAAGCCGAGCCTGGACTCAGGACCCACCCAAACTAAGCATTTATTTTTAGACTTTTTTTTAATGTGGATCATTTTTAAAGCTTTATTGAATTTGTTACAATATTGCTTCTGTTTTGTGTTTTGTGATTTTTTTTTTTTGCCTCCGAATCATGTGGGATCTTGTCTCCCCAACCAGGGATCGATCCCATACCCCATGCATTAGAAGACAAAGTCTTAACCCCTGGACCATCGGGGAAGCCCTGAAGCTTTTAACTAGGGTGTTACTTTGTTACACAAAACCCAGCACCCGGAATGACTTTGCGGAAACCATCGAGAGGCAGAGATGCTCTCGTGGGCTGGTTCCTTCATTCACCCATTTGCTGTGGATCCAGCACACAGTGCAAGAACTCTGACGACGTGCTGGGCACAGGGGCTCCCACAGTGGACCGGATGTCGCCCTGCCCCCCGGAGCCCAGAGCGTGTGTGGGGGCGTCTCCGTGGAGGCCACGAATGCAGGTGCAAGGCAGCACACGGGGGGGACACCGCGCCGCTCTGCGCTGGGGACCCTACAGCCGACCACAGCGGCAAGGCCCAGGCCCCCGGGGTCCAGCTGGCTGCCTTGGTCCACTCACATCCAGACATAAGCTGTCTGCTCTTCTAGGCAGACCCTGCTGCGGGCTTTAGCTTCCCCTCCCCTAATTGCCTCTGGCCCTGGCCCCGCCCTGCGGGTCAGCTCTGCCTCGCTGTCCTCTCAAACTGCCCCTGCGTGGCTGGCCGGGTGAGTGACCAGGCCTTGTTATTCTGTCCCAGGACCATCCAAGGGGCCGCCCGCCCACGCTGCTTGGACTGCCGAGTGACCAGGAGTCGCTGGCCCCGGGCTCCCCCGTGCTCAAACATGACCCCTGACCCTGCCTGCCTCACCAGCACCCGCAGCCCTGCAGGGGACGAGCCCTGTGGCCTCCGCGTCCTCCCTGCCATCAGACTGACCCAGGCTCAGTGTGTCTCCCAGACCTGAGCTGGCCCAGGCCTGTGCCAAACTCCCTGGTGTCCGGACTTCCGGAACCTCCCCCGGCCGAATCACGTGGGTCACTCAGAGCTTGGCGAGTCAGGTCAGGCTCCCAGACCCACCCCACGGTAGAAGCAGAGTCTGTGACTGGGGACACGGCCTGCCCAGTGCCCCCAGAGGGACAGCGGAGGGTCAGATGGGAACCTGGGCACCCAGGCCCTGCTCTTGCCCCAACAGCTAGACAACAGCACCCCCAAGGCCTGTCCTAGCCAATCACTGGCTGATGGGCATGGGTTTTTTTTTCCTGCTTGGGGCTATTATAAATAAAGCTAGTATGAACATTTGTGGGCAAGACTTTAGGAGGCTGTGCATTTTAACTTCTTTTGGTAAATGCCAGGCGTGCAGCAGCGGAGGTGGGCGTTTAAATTTGGGGACTATCCTAGAGAGCTTTCCAAAGTGGCCACATTGATAAGCTCTCACCTTCAGGGGGGTTTCCCGCAGCTCCGCATCCACACCAGGACTGAGAACGGCCAAGCTCTGGGACTTCAGACGTTCTCCCAGGTGGGGTCCCCTGGTGGCTCATGGGTAAAGGAACCCGCCTGCCGGCGTAAGAGACATAAGGGATCCTTGGGTTCGATCCCTGGGTCAGGAAGATCCCTGGAGGAGGGCATGGCAACCCACTCCAGTATTCTTGCCTGGAGGATCCCCATGGACAGAGGAGCCTGGCGGGCTACAGTCCATGGGGTCGCATGGAGTCGGGCACGACTGAAGCAACTTGGCGTGCATGCAGTGGGTGGCGGCAGCTCTGTGACAGTCAGGGACAGAGTCCCAAGGATGCCAGGATGCTCAGTGCTGCCGCGGGTCTCGTGGCTGCTCTCTGCTCCCTGCCTCTGTTCTCCTTGTGTCTCATCCTGGAGAATGTCCACTGCTCCATCTTCACGTTCACCATTCTTTCATTCTGTAGCGGTCAATGCCCCCTCCCCGTATTCCATATTATTTTTACCCTGGGTGTCATTTCCCTGCTAGAAGCTCAGAGTGGGTCTTCTCCAGAGCCCCAGTCCTCTCTCCCCTGGGCAGATGCAGGGCCCCCTGCTTCCACGAACGCCCCCCTTTCAAGTCATTCCCCCCATAGAAGTCAGAGGAGTTTCCTCTTTTTTTTTTTAAACCTAATGCGAATTCCTCCAATGTTTCCCTTTGCTTTTAAAATAAAATTCAGACTCTTGTCTGTCATATAGAGTGGAATAAGTGAGAAAGAGAAAAACCAGTATCATACGTAAACACATATATATGGAATCGAGAAAAATGGCACAGATGAGCCTGTTTGCAGGGCGGGAATAGAGACGCAGACAGGGAATGGCCTTGCGGGCACAGCGCGGAAGGGGAGTGTGGGGTGAGTGGAGAGAACAGTGGTGACGCGTGCGCCACCCCGCACGACACAACCAGTGGGAACAGCCACTCAGCATGGGGAGCTCAGCGCGGGTGCCCGGTGAAGCCCTAGAGGGTGGGATGGGAAGGCGGGAGGGAGGCGCAAGGCGGCGGGGACATATGTATGCATACAGCTGGTTCACAGTGCCGTGCAGCAGAAACAAATGCAACGTTGAAAAGCAATTATACTCCAATTTAAAAAATAAACTAAAGATAAAAGAAAAACCTTCAAACTCTTGGTCACGTTCACAGGTTTTCACAGCCCAGCCTCCATACCGCCGCCTCCGGTTATCCCTCACTCCCACCCCCAGCACACAGGTCTTTCTGCTTCTGGACCACATCCCACCACGTCCTCCTGCCTCAGAGCTTCTGCCCGCCCACATTTCTCTGTCAGGAGTGCAACGCACACATTTGCATGCACACATATGAATGCACACACATGTGAAGATATACACACGTACATAGACATGAATGCGTGCATCCACACAGATACACGCGTGTGTGTAAGACACGCACATGCATGCACAAACGTGTGTACAGAAAGACACACAGAACACACAGAAAGACTCACACACACACACAGGCACATCCGTGTGACTGCCCCTCACATGGCTGGCTCCTTCTCCTCTTTCAGGCAGCCCCTGATCATTTTCCTGATTGTACTGTTTATTTGTCTGATTAATCCGGATGCTTTCTTCCCTCATCTCCACCAGCATGTGACCCTCTTGAGGTCAAGGATGGGTTCTATTTTGTCCTCCGTTTCATTCCCAGCACCTTAGTATAGAGGCCAGCACACCCTAGGTGCTCAGTAGATGAATGAATGAAAGGGTGATGAATGGATGGGTGGGTGAGTGGATGGATGGCCAGATGAATGATTGCAAGGGGGGTGGGAGGGGAAACCGCTTTGAATCCTGGATCTTCTACCTCCGTTCTGGACCTTTGGCAAGTCAGTCAGCCTCACTGCATCTCAGCTTCTCATGAGAAGAGCAAGTGGATACAGGGCAGCACAGTGTTCTGCCCGTGGTTTGTCTTTCCCCCAGAGAGCACATCCTCAGTCCCGCCTCTCACGCTCCCGGCTCTGTTTCCTGCACCTGGCACAGGATCCAGCATGCAGTAGGTGCTCAATAAACAGTCTGTTGAAAAGATCAACACTCGAAAAGCTGAAGTCACAGCAGAGATGCCCCAGCTTGCGCAGTTCTCTCTCCCGCTAGCCAGTGTCTTTAGCGTATCTTTTGTTTGTCTTTCTGCAGAAGAGCCGAAAGCCTCAGTCCCTGCCCGTTGCCCTGGGCTCCGTGTGCCCCGAGAAGCTGGAAGGAGGGAGGCTGGGATGACAGTGGCCTGGAAGGCCCCTGAGCCGCTGGGGTGGGGGCCAGTCGGGCAGCCCTTCTCTCTGCCAGTGGCCGGGGAAGCGCTGAGCCTGTGAAGCCTTCCCTTTAAGGAGGTGTGACCTCCATTGTGTGGCCGTCCCTTGGAGCATGCCACTTCCTTGTGCCCTGGAGCAGGCCCCCAGGAGGGGCAGGGAGCTTTCTCTCCCTCTGCAGGGCTGCAGGGAACCACCTGGGCCTGGAGCTGCGAGCTGCTGTGGGAGGGAAGGGAGGCTGGGAGGGTGCAGGAAGGCGGGGCCGGCTGGCATCATTAAGCCACTCACAGCTGGCATGCCCAGAGCCTCTGTTTCCCCGCCTGTCAGGCAGGGGGTGAAGCCACGCCCCTTCCTCAAGTGGGCACCACTGTAGCCCCTTCAGTGCTCTCCACAACCAGGTGAAGGACGGGCAGGAAAGAAAAATAAAAGCACAATTTTTATCTGATCTGATTTCACATGCTCCCCAAGTCCAAAAGCTGGCGCCACACGCCGGGACTTCCCCGATATGGTCAACTGTGCAGGTACCAGCAGGGGCAGGGTGGTCTCAACTCTCCGGACCTGGTGTGTCCCTGTAAACCGTTTCTACCCTCTGCCCCCTTCCCCTGGGGGACTGACTTCACCCTGAGCACAAGGGCCTGGGGCATGGGGAGCAGCCACTCCACGGAAGAGGAAGGTGGCCTGGGTCCCTCTGTCTCTTCACTCAGAGTGGCTCCCACCCATACGCTGCCTCTCAGCATCCGCGGCCCCCTCGCTGACTCCCATGAAGCCTCATCACACCGTGTAGGCAGGACCAAGGTGCAGACGGTGGGAGGGTCTACAGAAACGCGATGCCCAGCTCTGGGGATGGAGTCCTGGGAGCGGGGATGCAGGGGGAAAGCCAGGGAAACAGGCTTCCGGAGGGAGCCAATGGAGCGTTTGCGGTAGAGTTTGCTAAGCCTGGGACAGTAGGGTGGGGGTGGCTGGGAAAAGATTGGGAAGAAAAATCCAGAAGTCCAGCTTAGCCATGAGCTGTTTGACATGTCTGAGAGACCCCAAAGGGAGATGTCAAGTGGCTGGCCGGATACGCGGGTCGGAGTTCAAAGGAGCGGTCAAAGCTGCAGGGACAAATTTGGAAGTCATCAGCTTAAGGATATTTAAATCCATGGGAACTGGTGAGATCACCCAGGGAGAAGGATGGAGAGATAGGAAAGAAACCCTGGTCCAACCCCCAAGGAACCCTGAAGACTGTAAGTCCTAGGGGCCCAGGGACCTCCCTGGGTGTTTCAGGTACATGGTCCCCTAGGCCCAGAGCAGCGCCCTGCTCCTGACAAATTTGCTACATCCTTGCCATTTAGCGGTCTGCAGGGGAGCAGGATTGAGGTGGGAGGAAAAGAGGGGGAGGGGAGTCAGAGAGGCCTGGAGAAGAACGTGCTGGAAGGAGCAGGTAGCCTCCTGAACGGACTGTCTCTGCCCAGGAAGACGAGGGCAGAAAAGTGGCCTGGGTTTGGCAACAACAGAGGTGGCTGATGTGGGCCCTTCTGGTGGGGTGGGCAAGGCACCGGCAGATGGGTGCCGAGGAGGGGAGTGGGGGCAGCTGGTGGGGCGATGAGGAGGTGATAGACGCCCCCCAGATGAGAGGTAACTGGGTGACCTGTGGGCCAAGCTTCAGCGGCTCAGTCGTGTCCAACTCTTCCCAACCCCGTGGACTGTAGCCTGCCAGGCTCCTCTGTCCATGGAATTCTCCAGCCAAGAATACTGGAGTGGGTAGCCATGCCCCTCTCCAGGGGATCTTCCTGACCCAGGGATCGAACTCAGGTCTCCTGCATTGTAGACAGATTCTTTAGCCACCAGGGCCAAGGGGACCCCATTCAACAGAGAGGGAGAGACAGCGGGTGCTGGTGGGAAGGGGAAGTCAGGGGGTAAGAAGCCCTTGGGAAGGGTTAGGGGGAGCATGTCTGCACTAGATGGGGAGCCGGGGAGTCAGGGAGCAGAGATCAGAAGGAGCCTGCCTCCATCAGCCCATTTTACACCCAGGGAAACTGAGGCTGGGAAGGGGCTGGGCCGCATACTCAAGCTTTCCCTGCGGGACCTGAGCAACCTGGAGGCCCACCCGGGACTCCTGCCATCCTCTCTCCTGTCCTGTTTTCTGAATTTCCCACAAGGAAGCCTCTCGGCTGCTGGCATTCTGCTGGAAGATGAAATGTCCAGATGGGCATAGAAAGCTGCAAGGCGATCGGCTCCTTAGGGACCCTCTGGCTCCTTCTCATCCCACCCACCCCTGGACAGTGCCCCATCCCAATCCTGCCTGGCTGGGGCCGCTGGACTCCCCAGGCTGGGCCCTTCTCCCAGTGCCTGCTTCCAGCCTGGGGGCCTTGGGAACCAGGGCCCCAGGATAAACTCCTAGGGCCTGATGGTGCAGGGTGGGCAGACCCTCTCCTGGGAGGTCATCGGTTCATGAATTGGAGGGATCCTCCCAGCAAGAAGTGAAACCCGAGACCTTCGAGAAAAGGAAAGGGCAGCCTCTGAAACCCAAGGCCAGACAAAGGCGCCAAGCAGGAGGCCTGGGCTCAGGAATGGGGCGAAGCATGGGGGCTCCTGGAGGGTGGCCTGCTGGCCTGAAGGGGAGGGCCCGGAGCCAGCCTCGGGTTTCCAGATCCCAGAAGTCCAAATACACCCTTCATAACACTCCCCAGAGAAAGGAGGCAGGGAAGCATCAGACCCCACCCCTAGAGACTTCGGGCTGTGGGGGCCACACCCCACAAGGTGGGAGTGGGCAGGGTCACTGCAGTCCAGGCTTCCTAGGGATCTCCATCCTGAGCCACTCCCTTGCCTGGGGTCTAGCAGGAAATATGGGCCTCGGACTGCCCAGGCTGTGTGACTGTGGGCAACTGGCCCAGGCTCTCTGAGCCTGGTGCCCTGTCTGCAAAGCCAGACTCCAGGAAGTAAGCTGCACCAGGCCGGGACTGCTCCCTAAGCAATTGCTGTATCCTTACCTGGCGGAGGGGGCAGATGTTAGGAATCCAAGCTGCAGGCCAGGTCAGGGGCCAGCTCCCGCCGCCCTCCTTGCGGAATTCCGCCCACCCGGGGTGGGCAGCGGGGCGGGAGGGTGCATCCAGGAGCAAATTGCATTCTTGAGGGTTTTTTACAGTCTGCCCTCTTGTCCTTCCCCTTTTGTGTCCATCCCTTTCTTCTCCCACTGCTCTCTTCCGAGGCTCTCAGGCCTCCGAATTAGCTAAACCCTGGGGAAGCAGCAGGGCCTGGAGCCTCGAGCGGATGTTAATCTGGTCTCCTCATTTGGAGGACCAGACGAGGCCTTTGTCCTCTGGGCAGTGCCTGCCTTCGCTGCTGCCGCTGGGCTCAGAAGTCTTCAAACAGGCCCCCATCCCCTGGCAAACCCCTTTTGCATAATCCACTGGAATCTCCCAGACAAAGGCCGCTTAGCAGTTAATTTGGGAAAGAGGTAGCCAGGGAAAAAAGGTGCTTGGGTGAGAAGAGGGCCCTGAAGGAAACTGTCCTGTGGATAGATGCTCCTGGGTTATCTGAAGCGTCAGTTCATGCTGAACAGGGATGGGTTTGGGCTCCGAAGCCGAAGCGAGCAGTGACTCGTCAGGGAGTGTGAGCTTGAGCCGCCCCGCGGCTGTTGGGTGCTTCCCAGGGTGGGGTTACTTGGGCTTCCAGGAAGCCCCTTAACCAGAGGGTGGCTGGGGCTGCAGACCAGCTGGGCTGCCCAGGTCGCCAGGTGACCGAGGAGCTTTGGGAGCCCTGGGCACCCTGTGCCACATGTGTGCTGCTTGGCCGGGCAAGTCTGTGTGTTACATCACATCCTCGTCAGCCATTCGGCAAGCAGCTGCTAAATGACCAAAGTGAGCCGGCACTGGGAACCGCGACCACATCCTTACGGGCTGACGTTCTAGGGGAGGAGACAGGAAACAAGATAGATACACAAAGAAAGCCGAGTCCAGAAGATAAGGCAATGGAAGGTACTCTGGGATGAGTTGCACTGCCCCAAATTCACGCTGGAGTCCCACCCCCGGCTCCCCAAAGTGTGACTGTATTTGGAGACGTGGTCTTCACAGAGGCCATCGAGGGAGAGAGAGGTCACTGGGGTGGGTCCTCACCCCATAGGGTGGGTGGCCTCACAAGACGAGGAGAGGAGGGCATTGATGTCCGCCGAGGGACTGCCAAGTGAGGACACAGGGAGGAGACGGCCACCCGTGCCCGGAGGAGAGAGGCCTGGAGCAGACCGCACCCCCCGCCCGCCCCAAAACCCTCAGAAGGAACGCGCCTGTGGATAGCTCCACTCTGGACTTGTGGCCCCAGAACCGTGAGACTGTCCATTTCTGTTATTTAAGCCACGCCATCTGTGCAGCGAGAGCGAGTGAATCCAGAAGGCAATAGAGGACGGTGGGGTGGGGATTTAATGGGGCATCTGGGACAGCCTCTCTGAACAGAATTAAAAGTAAGAGTCACCGCTGGACAGCAGACGGGCAGGGTGAGGTCCTGGGAATGGGGAGAGCTTGGCCTGCCCTCCCAAACCAGCAAAAAGGCAGCGAGGATGCAGAGGAGTGAGGGAAGGGCAGAGAGGAGAGGCAGCCAGGGGATGGATTTGTGTGCTGTGGGAGTTAGTCCCGGAGTGGCTGTCAGCTCCAGCCCTCTTCTGCCAAGGAAACCCCACAAGCTTGGAGCCGACCTGCAGCCAGAGCCCACTTGCCTCCTGAGCAGAGGCGATGGTTCTCAGCAGCGTTCTTCCTGCAGAGCCGCCCTCCTGCAGCTGTGGGGTTGAGTGCCACGGGAGCCTGTCTTTGGGTTCCAAGCTGCATCGGAACCCAGACCACGCTCCCCACACCCTAGCCCCTGTCATCACCCCTCCCTCTGGTCTCTGGACCATCTGTCTTGATCCTGTAGCCCTGGGCTTTAGCCGCTGGGTCCTCATGCCTCAAAAATGAATTTGACATTCAGTCACTCAGTCGTGTCTGACTCTCTGTGACCCCATGGACTGCAGCCAGGCCTCCTGGACCTTCACTACCTCCCAGAGTTTGCTCAGACTTATGTCCACTGAGTTGGTGATGCCATCCAACCATCTCATCCTCTGTCGTCCCTTTCTCCCACCTTCAATCTTTCCCAGCATCAGGATCTTCCCCAGTGAGTTGGCTCTTCATATCAGGTGGCCGCAGGAGTGGAGCTTCAGCTTCAGCATCAGTCTAAACATGATATTATTGTTATTTGTTATTTTCCTTTCTGCAGGGTGGCGATTCTCCTAGCTCAGCTCCTGCTGGGGCCCTCTGGCAGCTACACTGGGCTGAACAGATGTGCTCCTAGAACAGCTGAAGTCGGGGGTCCGACACCCAGCTCAGCTCAGCTCTCCACACCGGGTCATGAGCCCCCCACATCCAGGGCTGCAGGCCCTTCCTCCAGACTCAGCTACCCAAGGCCTGGCCCAGGGGTCCCCCTGCACCCTGACCCCCACTTCCCAGGGGCCCTTGGCTCCCAGAGGTGGCGCTCACAGGGTGGCAACCAGGCCTGCAGACTCTGGAGACTGAGCCCATCCCTTCTGGGTCCAGCTGCCAGTCTCCCAGGGGACAGTGTCGCCAGCCCATGGCATGGTCCCTGGGGTGGTTTTCACAGCCAAGAGGGGCCAACAGGTATGGATAAATGGCCGGCCAGCCCTCTCGGCCTGGCATCCCAGGAATGTGATAAGCCACCCATGCCGCTGACCCCCCACCCACCCCAGCCCGGCTTCTTGTGTCTGCCCAGCCTCCTGCCCTTCCCTCCAGCCCCTCAGCCACCTCCCAGGGCCACAGCTTCACTGCTAACTAACCAAGGGATGAATAAAGCCCAGGACGAGGCTGCAGAGGCCAAGCTTCCCTGGGCTCCGTGCAAAGGGCCTGGAGGCTGCAGTTCTGCCCTCAGAGGAGAGACAGAGATGGGAGGAGAGAGAGACAGAGAGACACAAAGAGAGACAGAGATAGGAGGAGAGACAGGGAGAGAGAAACAGAGAGACAGAGACAGGGGATAGGAGGGTCCTCCAGCCCACACACTGCCCCAGTTTCAGGGCTAGAGGGTCCCCTGGAGAGGGAAAGGGTCCAGATTCAGATACATCAGTTCCTTTGGTGACTAATCCCTAAAAACCCTCCAGAGAACTGTGGGTGCTTCCAGCCCATCTCAGGAGGATCTCTGCTTCCTGCTTACCCTTCAGAGAAGAGGCGAGAAGGGCCACGGAGACACAGCCAGCCAGGGCCCGGCCCCGGATGCAGCAGGCCTTGCGTTGCAGACCACAGAGTGGTCCCCTCGGGGCCGGGGTCAGACGGGAGGGGTGTGGCTCTTCTTTGAAGGCAGGGGACCAGCAGGTGGGAGGTGGAGGCTTCACCTCAAGGGAGCCCACTCCTCTCCAAATACCACCTCCAGCCCCTCCCCCACTGCTTGGGGTCCATGGGTCCCTCTTTTCTCAGACACCGAGACTGTGTGTCCTGACCTACTGGAGAGCGCAGGGGGTAGTTCTGGACATCAGGGAGTAAAGACAGGTGCTCGGCAGGGGGGGTTCCAGCCCCACTACATCACATCTGACTTTGTGTCCCCTCCACCAAGCTCAGGGTCTAATCACTGTGGGGGCCCCAGACAGACTGGACTTAGATCTAACGGATACACCCCTCACTACATCTTCCATCAACCCTACAAAGAAGGCAGATGGCCCCATTTCACAGCGGAGGAAACTGAGTCAAGGAGAGATTAAAGGTCTACGGTCAGGCCATATGGCAGGGGTGGAGCCAGCCTCCTCCCACTGTGCACCCAGCACTTAAAGGAAACTGCACACAAAATGTGATCTCCACTGTCTCTGGGTGGGCGTGGAGTTGGGCCAGCCCTGGCCATACCAGACCCTGCTGGGGACCCTGGTGGCGCAGGTGCGGGCGGGTGGGAAAACCTCAGCCTTTCCAGAATCGAGGGAGGGCTGAAGGCTCCTCTTGTTCCCAGAGGAGCCAGGACCTAGGTGAGACCCAAGCAGGCTCTGGGTGGTGGGGCGCCCCTGGCCACGGCCCTGGCAGCCTCTGTTGTCCTAGGTACGGAGCAGGTGAGTACTGGGGACTTGAAAAGATGTCCCCAGGGCAGGCCAGCGTCAGGGAGGTCCTGGCAGCTGAGCAAGGCCAGGCCTGGAGGCAAAGGCCAGTGTGCAGACGAAGCCAGTCCCCCGGCCCACCGCCAGTGCCCAGGCAAACCAGGGACTGAGTTTAAGAAGTCAGGGCCCCTCTTTTCTTCAGGAACGCAGCAACACAGACCAACTGAATTTCAGGCTGCGTCCTCCGCGGACATCATAAGCTGCCCCTCAGGTCTTCCCCGGGACCGCCCCAAGGCTCAGCTCCACCTCCCCACTGCATGTCACGTGTTTCCACCCACTCCCAGGACGGGCCCTGTGTCGGTGAGGTGGCCCATTTGCTCCTGGCAACCTCGTCCTGCAGGGAAAGTGCTCACTGCCCCTGGAGCCCCTGCTGGCCACCACATCTACTGTCCGGCCTCCTTCTGGGGCACCCAGCCCTCTGCCTCCCACGCCTCCCACATCTCCCCACCAGGCGTCCCATCTTTCCCCCAGAGGCCCCCAGCCAGCTAAGGCCCAACATCTCTGAGCTCCAAGCCTCTTCCTACCTGGATTTCTCTTCCGCTCAGCAGTGATTCCCTTCAAGGCCCAGGTGGGCATCACCTCCTCCAGGAAGCCTTCCAGTTGTCCCCAGCAGTACTTCCTGCCTCTCTCCTCCACCTTAGAGTCCTGCAGAGGGTCAAACGGTGATCTCCCACTCCAAAAGATATGTCCACCCAGGACCTGTGAATGTGACGCTACTTGGAAAAAGTCTTTGCAGACATAATTACGGTAAGGATCTCAAGATGAGATCATCCTGGATCGGGATGGGCCCTAAATGCAAGGACAAGTGTCCTTAGAAGAAAAGGGGAGGACACGGAGAAACATGCAGAGAAGGCCACGCGAAGGTGAAAGGAGAGGTCAGGGTGATGCTGCTACAAGCCAAGGGCTGCTGGCCACCCCAGAAGCCAGGGAGAGGCTGGGACACTGTCTTCCTCTCGGCCCTCAGGTGGAACAGCCTTGCCGGCACTTTGATCTTAGACTTCACGCCTCCATCACCGAGCTGGTGAGTTTCTGCTGTGTGAAACCAGCGAGTGCGTGGCAGTTCATTACAGCAGCCCCTGGACTCGGACCCAGGCTCTTCGTCCTCAACCGCCCCCTCCCCGTCAGCTGCGATCTCGTCTCTCCCGCCCTGCAAATTGCCAGCTCTTCACTGCTGAGTTGCCAGTGTGCATGTTGCTTGATTCACAGCAATAATGCCTCAATAAACAAAAGGGAAAGGACTTCAAGGATGAAAGGCCAGCTTTTCCTGGAAAACCCTAGCCTTGCCGGGTGGCTCCATCGTGCCCACAGTTGACATACACATAACTTCTCTCTTCCTCTTGCCATCCTTTACCATGCCTGGGAAGAGCCGACTCACTGGAAAAGACCCTGGTGCTGGGAAAGTTTGAAGGCAGAAGGAGAAGAGGGCGGCGGAGGAAGAGATGGTAGGATGGCATCCCTGGTTGAATGGACATGAACCTGGGCAAACTCCAGGAGATTGTCGGGAGTAGGGAGGCCTGGCACGCTACAGTCCCTGGGGTCACAAAGAGTCGGACACGACTTAGCGACTGACCACCACCACCACCACGTCTGGGAACATCCGATCGTCTGGAGGAGGGAGAAGTCGGCCAGATCCCCACAGGCAGACAGGCGTGGAGGGTTCTTCGTCCATCCAGAGGGACTCGGCACCATGCCTTCTGGGACGTGCCTCACCTTCTCACCTGTCCCTGCCCTCCTGCATCCGTGATAGCCTTGCTCATTTAATGCAGGGATGGCCATCGCCTGACCGCTGTCTGCTGCTTCGTGGTCCATTAGGGGTTGGGAGCGCCTTACATATATGATCTGGTCCCAGCTTCCAGGGACCCCCCCCACCCCAGTCTGAGAGACAAGAACAGCAGCGCCAAATCCTCACTTGGGGGTCCTCATTCCGCCGTTCCTACAGCCTGGACGGCTCTTTCTCTTCCCAATCAGATGCCCGCGTCCTACCCATCGAGATTCAGATGCTCCGTAGCTTCTTTCAGATCAGATCCAAGGCTCTTCTGGCCTACCCCACCTGCCTCTTCAGGAGAATGTGGGAGAGGGCAGTGGCAGAGTCTGATATTTTCTGCTGAGTGCATCCTTGGCACTCACTGGATTCTCCCAGGGTTCTCTAAAGTGTTTAATAAGGTCTTAAGCCTCACCTCTCACCCACTTGCTCAAGCCTTCTTTTAGCCAGAAGGCCACTCTCCCAAAAGGCCCCTCTCCATGTGCAAAGCTGAGGGGGGCTGGGCTTCTTAGTAGGACACTGACTTCCTGTCCTGCGCTACAGGTCTAATACTTTGCCCACCTGACATGAAGAGTCAACTCACTGGAAAAGACCCTGACGCTGGGAA
The DNA here is from genome assembly GCA_006410515.1 of Procapra przewalskii. Lineage (NCBI taxonomy): Eukaryota > Metazoa > Chordata > Mammalia > Artiodactyla > Bovidae > Procapra > Procapra przewalskii. The sequence continues at coordinate 1,608,590 of SJYF01001046.1, read as the reverse complement.
AGTTTGAAGTCAAAAGGAGACGGGGGCAGCAGAGGATGAGATGGTTAGATGGCATCACTGACTTAATGGACGTGAACTTGGGCAAACTCTGGGAGGCAGCGAGGGATAGGGAGGCCTAGCATGCTGCAGTCCACTGGATCGAAAAGAGCTGGACATGACTTAGTGCCTGAACAACAAAATAAACATTTTATAGCACTGATGCTGGTTTTTGCTTCTGAAAACAAGAACCAGCGTTTTAGCCTAGGTACTGGCCTTTGGTGATTCAACACCCACCTCACACTGGGAACAGGAGAGCCAGCCACGGGCCAGGTGAAACTTGGTGGTCCGGGGGCTTCAGGCATGTGCCGGGCCTTGGCTCTCTCGCAATGTGACCTGCCCCAGCCTGACTCCCATCCGCTGCCCCCGCCCTACAGGGCCCATGCCTGCTTCTCCCACTCACACTGCAGGCTCACCTCCACACGCCACCTGCTGCATTCTCAGCAAGTCTCTGGGGTACGGCACGTGGCGGGGCAGTGAGTCCTGGCCGGGTCAACACCGAGGTGCTCTGCTTCCAAGCCAGCTCTCTGCTGTGACCTGCCATGGCTCACTTGTCACTGGGTCTCTCACCTACCTGTGTTCCAACCCCTCCCAGGGTTGTATACTCAACCTTCAACCAACAGGGAGTTCATCCATCCTTGCAGAGACAATGAAACCAGAAAGTTCAGGGTTGGGGCCCAGACGCGTAAAGTATGTGCTGATCAAGGGGCAGGTTAGGCCACTGTAAAGGGACCCCAAAACAGACTGGCTTAAACCAGGTAATTGATTCTTCTTTCTCATTGGAGCCCAAGTAGGCAATCCAGGACCAGTCTGGAAATGTGATGGGACAGGGTGCCCCTGGGTCCATGAGGCTTGAACGGACTCACGTTTCATCTCATCCCAGCTGGTGGACAGGGCAGAAGGGGAAGGCTCATTGTCTTTTTATTTTTATTTTTTGTGTATATATATATATATAATTTTATCTAATTTTTTAAACTGGAAGATAATTGCTTTATAACATTGCATTGGTTTCCACCATACATCGTCACTAATCAGTCACAACCATACACATACATGCCTCCCTCATGAGCCTCCTTCCCTCCCCCTCCAATCCCATCCCTCTAGGTCATCACAGGGCACCAGGCTGGGCTCTCTCTGTGTTTTACATCAGCTTCCCTCCAGCTAGCTATTTTACACACAGTCATGTATATATGGGCTTCTCCGGTGGCTCAGCAGTAAAGAACCTGCCTGCAATGCAGGAGACGCAGGAGACGTGGGTTTGATCCCTGGGTCAGGAAGATTCCCTGCAGGAAGAAATGGCGATCCACTCCAGTATTCTTGCCGGGAAAATCCCATGGCAGAGGAACCTGGCAGGCTACAGTCATGGGGTCACAGAGAGTCGGACACCACCCGGCGACTGAGCGCAGAGTGTATATATCTCGGTGCTACTTCCTCAATTTGCCCCACTTTCTCTTTCCCCCGCTGTGTCCATAAGTCTGTTCTTTACATCTGTGTCTCCATTCCTCCCCTACAAATAGGGTCCTCTGTACCATTTTTTCTAGATTCCATATATATGTTAATACACGATATTTGTTTTCCTCTTTCTCACTTATTTCACTCTGTCTAATAGACTGTAGGTTCATCTACCTCATACAACTGAAATTCGTTCCTTTCTGTGGCTGAGTAACATGCCGTTGTGTAGATGTAACACAACCTTCCTCTTACATGAGTATTTTTAAAGATCTATTTCTTTGGTTGCACCAGGTCTTAGTTGCGGCACGCGAGGCCTCCAGTCCTCACGGCGGCGTGTGGGATCTCTCGTCCCGGCATGTGGGATCGAGTTCCCTGACCAGGGATCCAGCCCACGCCCCCTGCATGGGGAGTGTGGAGGCTGAGCCACTGGTCCCCGAGGGAAGTCCCAAAAGCTTGCTGCCCTCCTTTCAGAGGTGGGACTTGGCCACGGCAACATCATCTCTGCTCCCAGTGCTGTCTCACTGCACAGTCAGCGTCCACACGTCACACGTGTTACACGCGTACCTGAGTCATGGCTGTCAACTGGCCGCAGCCTGCCAGCCCGTGCCCACACGTTGAGACCCCGCCATCAGGTCGTCAGACATCCTCAAACTTCTCCTCAGAGACAAAAACAGCAGTTCTCCACGTATGGGCTCTGGAGGTCTGAGGGGTCAAATGACTTTCAAGATAACACTGAAATTTTATTGCCTTTTCCCCTCTCATTATCTCATGAGCATACAGTGGAGTTTTCTAGAGACTACAGGAAATGGGGCAACATTATCACTTCTGATAGCTAATAGAATATATGCTTCTATATTCCTGTATTTTAAATGTTTTCTCCACTGAAGATTCTTTAAAGTCCCTTGGACTGCAAGGAGATCAAACCAGTCAGTAGTCAAGGAAATCAATGCTGAATATTCATTGGAAGGACTGATGCTGGAGCTGAAACTCCAATACTTTGGCCGCCTAATGCAAAAAGCCAACTATACACGGAAAAACTGTACAAAAAAGATCTTCACGAACCAGATAATCATGATGGTGTGATCACTAATCTAGAGCCAGACATCCTGGAATGTGAAGTCAAGTGGGCCTTAGAAAGCATCACCACAAAGCTAGTGGAGGTGATGGAATTCCAGTGGAGCTGTTTCAAATCCTGAAAGATGATGCTGTGAAAGTGCTGCACTCAAGATGCCAGCAAATTTGGAAAAC
>SJYF01001046.1:1578517-1596338 GCA_006410515.1 Procapra przewalskii | reverse complement strand
TGCTTGAAACGTATAGCCTTTGTAGGGCCTTTCCTTTTTCTTTTTGATAAAAAGAGAGAAGAAACTAAACAGGAGAAAAGTCTGAACTGCTCCGACTGCTGCCGCTCAGGTGGCCACCTAGAGTGCCTATTTCTCAAGCAGACAGGGCGCTGGCCCCTCCGGAGAGGCAGCAGCTACGCAGAGGTCCAGCCTGCAGGCTACAGAAGGGGGCCACACTCTTGTTCTCTGCCCTGCCTCTTGGTGGCCCCCGGGCCCGGCTCCGACCACGGGCTCCTCTCAGGGAGGGCTGGCCGGCCTCATCTGCAAGCCCCAGCCCCAGCCAGCCTCAGCCCCTCGCAGAACCCAGCCCCCTAGACACCACCAATAATGATGACAGACATTGGTTGTGCAGAATGCTGCCCTGTGCCAGAGGGCTGGGTGGGGCCCTCCACATGCCAGGCCTGGTGAGCCCTCAGCCTCAGTGGGCGGGCTTCCCTCCTCCCCGACAGAGCCGAGAGCACAGTCAGGGGCAGAGGAGGGGTGGGGGGCCCTGACCCTGGAGGGCCTCTGGACCTGTCTGTCCCCTGCTCACTGTGGGAACATCCCCCACCTGGAGTCTCAAAATTGGATGCATGGGGTCATCTCAGTCCTTCCCAGCTTTCCCAATAGCCCTTCCAAAGTTATACACATATACAACACATGTACATACACACGTGTGCACACACGCTTGCATATGCACACATGTCCACACGCACCCTCGGTCCCACCTGGGGCAAAGGTGCCCGCAGTCAGGACAGGGTACCTGGTAACTGATGCCGAGTTCACCCTCCTTGTAGCGGGGACATTCTTTACACACAAACTGTGCTTCTCCATCCTATAAAAATGCTTTTTTCTGAGTGAACAATCTTGTTCACAGTCTATACACTACAGGTTTCCTGAGCAGATCCTCATTAATAGAGCAAAGGAAATTCAGCCTTCCCAGCTGAAGGACCTTCAGTCTTTCATGAGTGAAGGCTGAATTTGTGATATTAACCTTGGGCATTTGCAATGCCCGTGAAGTCAGTAAGAAACCTGTAACTCCACAAAGGTCCATATAATCAAAACTATGGCTTTTCCATTATTTACGTACAGATTCGAGAGTTGGACCATAAAGAAGGTTGAACACCGAAGAAATGATGCTTTCCAACTATGGTGCTAGAGAAGACTCTTGAGAGGTCCTTGGACAGCAAGGAAATAAAACCAATCCATCCTAAAGGAAATACAAGCCTTAAGGTTCATTGGAAGGATTGATACTGAAGCTGAAGCTCCAATCCTTTGGCCACCTGATGTGAAGAACTGATTCACTGGGAAAGACCCTGATGCTGGGAAAGATTGAAGGTGGGAGGAGAAGGGGGCAACCGAGGATGAGATGGCTGGATGGCATCATCGACCCAATGGACATGAGTTTGAACAAACTCCGAGAGACATTGAAGGACAGGGAAGCCCGGCATGCTGCAGTCCGTGGAGTCACAAAGAGCTGGACACGACTTAGTGACTGAACAGTGAATGACTCCACTGGCCCCTTATGGGTTGTCTTCAGTTGGCACAGCTCTGCTCCGGCTTGAGTCACCTGGGGACCCTTGAACAAGGAGTTTCCGAAGCCGCGGGTCTGGCACTGGTGTCTGCGTGACCCTGCGGTCTCCGGTGGCACCCCCGCTGCTGGCCCTGAGTCACACTTCAGGTCGCCCTGTGTGGGAACGCCTTGCCGGCAGTTTGGAAACTGACAGACTCAGGGACTTATCTGTGAGTCTCCTGCACAGACAGAGCAGGATGGGCAGCCCCTGGCACAAGATGCCTGCTCAAGGGACATCAGCCTTGGTGGGGTAGGAGCTGGCGGCTCTGAGGCCAAGGTCACCAGAAGGACATTCCTGCCTTGCCCACAGATGCCCTAGTAGAGAGAGTTGGTGGAGGCTGTGTCCCTGGGGTCAACCCCCGGCAGTGTCAGGGGACAAGACAGACCCCCACCCCCAGCCCACCCTCCTGCACTTTGCCAGGAGAGGAAGCCAGTTGTGAGCAGACTCTAGAGCCAGACACAAGCCAGACACAAAAAACTGCCTGGATCATGATTCAGGCTCACTGGAGGCCCGGAGTCCTAGAGGCCTCATCCATCCTCCCAGACTGTAGGGATGAATGCTGGGAGATGGGGAGATGCCCAGGGGTACCAGGTCGGGGGACGATCTCTCAGACTGCTACCACCTCTCCTTTGAGACTGTGGACTTGGGAGAAAATCAAGGATATCAGCGTTGGATCCATCCACACAGAGGCTGGAGCCAAAATCAACACTGATTCTCTACCGCTGAGGCACACAAACGGGATGTTTGCCCTGGTGGCCAGGCCAGGAACTCGGGAACGCTGGGCATCCGTGTTTGTTTCTCTGAGTGGCTTGTGAAGAAGCCAGGCCAGTCCAGGCTCCAGGGCCTGAGACGTGAGTCCCAGCTCCTGCACCTTCCCCAGCTTGGGACCTGCTTTGGTTTCCCATCCTGTCATGTGGGAATCATAGTTCCACCCATCCCCAGGCTTATCCTGAGGGTTGGACATGATATATTGACCATAATAGAAAGAAAGACATCCAAGGCAAAGATAAACATATATTCATACCCCCAAAGTTGGAGGTCCCCAAACTTAAGAAACTCCTGATGTGCTTATGACCAAACAGTTTCCCTGGCCCTAACCCCACCACAAGGGGAAATCTGCATTTTTACAAAGCCCCTGGTGGTTTGCATGAGAAGGGAATTTGGGGTTATGCTATCTGGGTTTCCCAGGTGATTCAGAGGGAGAGAATCCCCCCGCCAATGCAGGATATTCAGGAGATGCCTGTTCGGTCCCTGAGTCTGGAAGATCCCCTGGAGGAAGAAATGGTAACCCACTCCAGTATTCTTGACTGGATAATCCTTTGGACAGAGGAGCCTGGTGGGCTACAATTCATGGGGTTGCAAGAGCCAGAACGACCGAGCAACTGAGCATGCATATCTGGATTCAGCCATCCAATGGTAAAACAGAGCATGAGACATCAGCCAGCTCAGACTGAACACAAGACAAATCAAAGTGTTAGGAATTCTGAGGGTGAGCGATGTCTTCCAGGATAAGATGGCCCTGGGCATCCTCGGGTACCAGGAGGTAGGTGTTCTGGGCTTCCCTCCCAGGAGACCCACGCCTGCCGCGTCCTCCGCTCGTGAAGGCTAATGTGTGAACAGGTAAGGGTAGCTCCAAGAGTGCAGTGAAGAGAAGGTGGGATTTGCAGGCAGGCCGTTGTCATTCAGTAGCTAGGTTGTATCCAACTCTTTGTGACCCCATGGACTGCAGCACCCCGGCTTCCTTGTCTTTCACCATCTCCTGGAGTTTGCTCAAACTTATGTCCATTGATTCGGTGACACTGTCCAACCATCTCATCTTCTGTCGCCCCCTTCTCCTCCTGCCCTCAATCTTTCCCAGCATCAGGGTCTTCTCCAAAGGGTCTTCTCTGTGCATCCGGTAGCAAAAGTATTGGAGTTTCAGCATCAGTCCTTCCAGTGACTATTCAGGGTTGATTTCCTTTCGTACTGAAGGCAGGCCGACCTTGGTTTAAAACCTGTTACTCCCAGCTGTGTGGCCTCAGGCACACCCCAGACCCTCTTATTGCTCCAGGGTGGTCCTTGGGGCTGGCAGCCTCTGCCTCACCATGTGGCTTACTCAGGATCTCAGACTCCACCCTAGACCTCCGGAGTCGGACCCTGCATTTTAGCAGGCTCTCAGGGGCATCCTTATGCACTTGAAAGCTGGTAAGCCTGGTCTTTACCTCTCCAAGCCTCCTTATCCTCACCACTAAAAGGGAAAATATTCTATGTCAGGAAGATTCCCCACAGCTCTAGGTAACATAAAGGCTGTTTCCAAGTAGCCTAAACAATCAAAAGATATGTTGGCTGCTGAGACTGGAGCCCAGGGTGGAGCAGGAATCAGGGTCAGTGTGGCCCAGGACATTATACCTACCCCTCTAGGGGCATCCTGACTACGCCCTGCTCTGCTTACGGTTTCACTGTTGGCCGGGGCGCAAGGCAGCGGCAGCTCACCACCCCCTCACATCAGTAGGGGAACGAGCAGAAGGACAGACTGGAGCTGTCTCCTGTTGTCTCCACAGCTTCCCTGTTGAGAGGTATGGAATGCTTTACCCCAGAAATCTCCATGAACTTTTGTCTCAAATCTCACTAGTCTACAGCAAGCTGTGGTCAGTCACTGAACTGACTGAGGCTTTGATTCTGGCATCAGGCGCTGGCTAAAGGGACTGGTCACACTCAGGTCCACCCGTGGACCCAAGATGTCGCATGTGAACTTCATGAACCTGGATCAGGACCGTTCATAGGAGGGAAGTGCTAGTGGGCGGGCCTCGATGCTGGTCACTACAAGGTGGCCCTGGGTCGGGGGGTGGCAGCTTCCTTGCAAAGTCCCTGGGTTCCTGGAACATACAAAGTTCTCCTGAAAGAGCAGCAAGTCCTGACTGTCATCATTGAAAGACTCTGCTAGATGATGGTGGTGTCATCACTAAGTCACGTCCGACTCTCTGCGACCCCATAGTCTGCAGCCTGCCAGGCTCCTCCGTCCATGGGATCTCCATGGCAAGAATACTGGAGTGGGTTGCCATTTCCTCCTCCAGGGGTTCTTCCTGACCCAGGGATGGAACCCAGGTGTCTTGCCTTGGCAGGTGTTTTTTTTTGTTTTGTTTTTTACTGACTGAAACATCAGGGAAACTGGTAGGTGGGATTTTCCAAATACGGCCACTGTAACGTTTCTAGTCCCATGTCTCATCTGCTCTCCACTAAGGGATCGGGTCTGTTTTCCTCTCCCTTGAAACTGGGCGGGGCTTTTGCGATCATCTTGATGAACAGATGTGACGCTGTCTGACTTCCAAGGCTAGGTCACAAGCAGAAATACAGCTTCCTCATGGTCCTCTGCCTGTGGGAGCCATCACCTGTGGGACCCGGCCACCCTTACCACCATCTGGTAAGGAAGCACAAGCCACACGAGAGGCTGGAGGCTGTATTGACAGCTTTAGGGACCTCTCAGCTGAGCCAGCAACAGCCACTAGGCAACTGCCAGTACACTCTGCTCATTTTAGCTCTGAGTCCTTGAATCTTCCAACTGAGGTCTCAGACAACATCATGCAAAAGCGAACCATCCTGAACCTTCCCTGGTGGTCCACTGGTTAGGAATCTGCCTGCTGATGCAGGGGACACGGGTTCAATCCTTGGTTCAGGAAGGTCCCACATGCTTCAGGGCAACTGGGCCCATGTGTTGCAATGACTGAAGCCTGTGTGCCCTGGGGCCTGCGCTCTGCAGCAAGAGAAGCCAGTGCACCACAACTAGAGAGTAGCCCCTGCTCCCTGCAACTAGAGAAGGCCTGTGGGCAGCAGGGCAGACCCAGCACAGCCAGAATAAATAAATACATTTTTTAAATTAAAAAAAGGCATCCCCACTGTGCCCTGTTGGAATTCCCGGCCCACAGAACCAACGAGCATAAAAAATGATTTTCTCTCGTCACTGTGGTAGGCAGATTAGTGATTCCCCAAAATGCTCACATTCTAATCCCTACAACCCATGAATGTGAATTTACCTTGCAAAAGAGACTTTGAAGATGGGATGAAGGTTAAGAATCTTGACATAGGAAGATTATCCTGTATTAACCAATAAATGCACTGTGATTGGAGTTCCCAGGTGGCTCAATGGTAAAGAATCCACCTGCAAATGCAGGAGTGGCCAGAGATGCAGGCTCGATCCCTGGGTCAGGAAGATGCCCTGGAGGAGGGCTTGGCAACCCACTCCAGTATTCTTGCTGGGATAATCCCATGGACAGAGGAGCTCGGCAGGCTACATGGGTCACAAAGACTCGGACACGACCGAGGGACTGAGCATCTAAGCATGCAGAGTATAACAAAAAAGCGCTTATAAGTGGGAGGCAGGAAGGTCAGAGTGAGACATGATAACAAAAACAAGAAGCTGGAGATGTACAATTAGGGGCAATGCTCTGGAAGCTGAAGAGGACAGGAAACATCTCCTCGGAAGCCTCCAGAAGGAGCAAGGCACTGGTGACTCCCTGATTTTCTATTTCCCACCTCCATAACTGTAAGAGAGTGGATTTTTATTGTTTTAAGCCACTAAGTTGGTGGTAATTTGTTACAACAGAAGTAAGAAACTAATCAGAAAGGTTTCGATAATAAATTGTATTTCAAAAAATAGATATAAGGCTCTTCAGATTTTCTGCTGCTTCTTATGTCACTTTTGGTAAGTTATATTTTTAAAAGAATGTTTCGATTTCATCAAAGTTGGCACACTTTTTGGCCTAAAATTGCTCACAATATTCTCTTATTTTTTTTGGTGCCTGTAGGATCTGTAGTGATAGCCCTTCTTCTCATGCTTTGCGTTTGTGAATCTGAGTTGTCCTTTTTCTGCTTTGAATTTTGTTGATTTTTTCAGAGAAACCGTTTTTAGCTTCCTCAGTTTCCTCCACTATCTCTGTGCTTTGTGTTTCACTGGTTTCTGCTTTTATTTTTCTTACTTCCTACCCCCCACCCCCCACCCCAGGATTACTTTGCCCTTCCTTCTCTCACTTTATATGGAGGAACTTTAGGTCATTGATTTTACACCTTTCTTCTTTTCTAAGCATTTAAAGGTAAAGTTTCCCCTTAAACATTGCTTTAGCTGCCTCCCGTTCATTTGAATGTGTTTCTCTTATTATTTGGGATTTCAGTACTTTTAAGTTAACGGAGACATACTTTATGGACCAGCATTTGGTGTGTATTGGTGAATTACAATGGCACACGAAAAAAATTTATTCTGTGACTGTAGGAAGTATTTTCTGTAAATATCAATTTTGAGGTCAGGTTGGAGATTTTTCAAATATCTTGTGTATTTATTTGCATTTGGCAGGGGGCAGAGGGGGACAGGTCTAGTTCTATCAATCATAAATGGAGGGCAAGTTGAATGCTTCACTATCACTGTAGAGTTATTTCTTTGTTTAATATTACCCATCTTTTTCATGCATTTTGAGGTTCGACTAGTACGGGCATACACATTTAAAACTATGACTTAACCTGTTCGTTATTATGCAATGTCCCTTTCCCCCCTCAGTTATTGCTTTATCTTGAAGTCTGTTTTATCTAATATTAATAGTCACTTTTAGTGAGTAATATCACATAGAGTTCATTTCTTATAAGCATAAATCGTGTGTGCAATTGAGTCTTATTTTTCTATTCAGATAACCCCTTTTAATTAAAGTGTTTATACTGTTAATATTTAGTTTAAATATTGAAATGCTTTATCATGTGAGTGTTTGTTTTCGATTTGTACCCTCTCTCTTTTATTCTTCCTTGTCCCCCTTTCTGCTTCCATCTCTTCCGTCCAGTGCTCACCCCTGGAATCCCGCCACTGTGCCGTGAGGAAGCCCAAGGTGCATGAAGGGGCCGCACGTGGGTGTTCCAGCTGACCGTCCTGGTGGAGCCCTCATCTGAGAGCCCCACTTTAAGTGCCAGATGCACGTGAAAGGGTGAGCCTCCCCTGCTATGCCCTGTCCAAATTCCTGACCCACAGAATCTGTGAGCCTAACAAAGCGTGTTTCCATCCCTAAGTTTGGGCTCGTTGGTTATACAACCTTTACAGCTAGAACAATGGTTTTGCAAGATTCTCAGCAGTAGTGCATACACCACATGTCACACTGCCTGCGCTGAAAGAAAGAAGTGGTCCTCGAAACCAAGAGCCTGATATAGTTGCTGGAAAGATCCAGTTCCAACCCAGGACAGGAGGCACACCAGGAAAGATGACCTTCAGTTAAACGCTGGCCCCCAGCTGGCCTGCCCCTCCCCCAGTCATTGGAAGGGGATGCATGCTCTCCAGGGGGACAAATCACACCCTCCATTTTTCTCCCCAGCACCAGCTGGAGTCTAAAAAATGCAGGGAAGGAACAAAGGCCAGCACATTCCTGGGGAGGTGGACAAGAAGGGGGCTTTGCCTCCCTGCAGATATGTCCTTCTCCAATGGAGCAAGGAAGAACATCCCACAAGTGCTCATATCAAATCAAAATCTGAGCCTTGGATCCAGCCCCTGAGCCTTGGATCCCATTGTCTGCCTGTTTCATTATTTGAGAGCTGTCTGCACCCTCTCTGCCTGACATCTGGTCCTCCACGAGGCAGCACTGGCATGGCCTGGCAGCTGGTTAGAAGGTGGGATCCGTGCTAGATGCCAACTTGCTGATTCAGGACTCAACAAGACTCCCCAGGCCATCTGCAGGCTCTGCAGGTTTGAGAAAGAGTCCCTGCACTGACTCATCGGCAAATCCATCTTCCTGGGGGAGCAGAGGGACCCTCAGTCAAGGAGGAGAATCACAGAATGGCCTGCACAGCACCTGGAGTAGGCGCCTGAGGGCGGTGCCTGCCCCGCAGCCTGGTGCGGGGCCCTCTGTGCCCAGAGATGCCAGAGGGGCCTCACGCGGCTCCCGGCATGGGGACAGCGGCGAGCAGGATTACCTCTGCGCAAACCTGATTGACAGGTGTTGGCCAGGCCTGCTGGGCCAACGACAGTGTGGGGAGGGAGTCTGGACTCTGCAGTAAAGAGTGCTGTGATCAATTAGTGATGTCTGCCCAGGCTGGGTTGAGGGAGGTGCCGTGCGTGCTTTATTTGCTATCCTAGCTAGAATGTGCAGCTCCCTGTCGTGTAAAGCCGCTTTCTCTCTCCGTGCTGGAAGGGCTTCTGAGCGACGGTGCGGTGCATGAGCCCATCTCTACACGTGCCAGTCAGCCACCCGTCACTCCCAGGTTCATGTGGGGTCCGCCTGGCAGCCCTTCATGGCCACCCTGGTTGCTTCCAAGCCTGCACTGGGGGTGCCCCGCCACCCATAGACGCACCATCTGACTCACTTCCAATGGCCGTCCCCTTTGCAGGTCCTGCTCAGCTGTCCACGGAGCAAGGTGTCCAGGTCTGAATCTGTCCAGTTTGTCTGAACTGAAAAGCGAAGTAGCTGCGTGTCTCAGATCTGGAGGCACTGCACAATTCTCTTTATTCCCCAATGCCTGGTGCCCCATGGGAAAACCCTTCAGAGGAGGCAGTTGCTCTGGCTTCCAGAAGTCCTCACTCAGACCTCCTCAGCTAAGCCTGGGTGGTATGAGCAATGCTGTCCCCATTTCACAGACAAGCAAACCAAGGCTCTGAGAGGCACTGAGAGCTGTGGGTCAGGCAGCCAATCAGAGGCAGAGCTGGGATGAGCTAATGAAAGCAGCCTTGGCTCCAGGTCCTGTGCACGGGTCCAGGGCTCCCTCGGGGCACCCATTGCCAGCAGCATAACTGGGAGTGGGCACCATTGCCAAGGAGAAAGCTCCCCCAGCAACTCTGGAGGAGCTCGCTGGCCCCATACTCTCCCACAGAAGCGCTTTTGGAAGCAAGCCTGATGACCTCAGCACATTTTTTCCAATCACACCCTTCCCCCATCTCCCAAAATCTCAGTGTCTTTGGATCATTTCCCCGTGGAGAAGGCCAAGGCAGGCCTGAGGGCCCTAGAAGGGGGCTCTCTCCTAGAGGCTGCTCTCAGCCCCCACCCCTCCCCAGCCACCATCCTGGCCTGCTCGGCTGGGACACTAGGCAGGGAAACCACAAATGATTCAGCTGTTTAGGAGAACATCAGTCTGGGTTTCCATGGCAACAGCCTCTGGAGCCAGCTGTCCCGGCAGCTGACACTGCAGGACCAAGCCAGCCCGCATCTCCAGTTGGAGCAGAGGAAATGGGTCCACGCTGGTCTCAGAGATTCCAGAATGTCCAGGACACAGAGGGTGAGCGAGGGGATCTTGGAAACCCCCCCAGCTGTGGGGCGAGGAGGATGAGTACCTGGGAAAACGGGTCAGAAATCCCAGAGCAGTCATCACACATCAACTCAGCCAGCGGCCTCAGCATCGTCTGTCCCTTTCCACCTCACCTGGCAAGGTGAGTCCTGCTGCGGCCCCACTGGGCAGGTGGGCAAACAGAAGCCTAGTGGGAATCTGTGTGGCTTGCCCCTTGGTTCCAGATCCTGTTTCCACTCATCTCTCACCCCGTGGCTGCCTTTCCCCCACCCCTAGCTCCCAGAGCGTGGGCCCCCAGGGTCCTCTGCCTGGACAGTCTCTGAGGAGCAGAGGATGGGCTGTTACCCCCAAGGGACCCCCCGGGACAACAGGAGCTGGTGTCTCCTGAGAGCTCGCTGCGTGGTGCCTGGTTGGCTGTGCTCTTTTTACCCATCCTGCTTAAGAAAAAAGGGAGGCTCAGAGAGGGGACGGGGGTTGCCCAGAGTCACACAGTTTCCAAGTAGTGGGGCCCAAGTGAGACAGGCTGGGACCTGGGACCCTTTGCTGCAGGGCCTGTACCTGGCCAAACATCCAGCACAACAAAATACAAAGAAACTATAGGGGACTAAAAGTAACTACCTGCATGCCCGGTTGGGACAAATTCTGGACAAGAAGCAGGAAGACCAAAAGCCCAACTGCCACTTCTGAAGATTCAGAAGTAAAAGCAGGGTACCGTGCATGTACCCCCTCACACAGCGCCACAAGGGGGTGGGCAGACCACCTAAGCCACGCCTCCATCCCGACCCCTGAATACGCCCCTACCCTCGCCCCATATAAGGAACCAGCTCATCCCTCCCAAGCCTAGGGAGCAGGCAAGGAAGCCTCTCACTTGTCCTTGCTCCCCCTGCTGCAGCAGGGTCCCCAGTAAAGCCTTTCCTGAATTTCCTGTCTGGCCTCTGATCAATTTCTATTGATTAAGGAGGCCGAGAACCCTGGATGGTAACACAGTTGTGTGCCAAAGATGCCCAGTTGGTGGCCTTGTGGGCACTGGTGTGACTTGAGCCTCCTGGAGCCCCTCGAACCCTGAGATGCCCCACCCACAGGCCCCGCCCACAGACAGACAGTACTTCCGGGGCAAGTATCCATCTCAAGGACCCCAGAGCCTGGGAGCAGGCCCCGTAGACCATTGCCAGGGCCCTGAGGGCAAGTCCTGAGCTGGGCCCCAGGGCAGGTGCGCAGAAGCAGGAGTGAGCTGTGTGGACAGGCGGCCACAGAACCACAAGACAGCGTCATCTGCGTGATCCTGAGAGGTTTTGACTGGTAACAAGGACCACCACCAGGGATGGCTCCTGGAGGAGGGAGTGGAGGTCTGGGAGTGGTGTGGAGGCCCCCGGGGTGTTGAGACTGAGGAGCCTGGGAGGCAGGAGGGGCCGGGCCAGGGCCAACAGGCAGTGCCGACTACGCATGGGAAGTGGCTGGCCTGTACCAGGGAGACAGGTGCGGCCAGCGTGGGCACAATACAGCGTGGCTGTTGGTTGGTGAGAAAAGCAAAGGGGAGACGCAGAAGGCGAAACAGAGATAGAGGCAGATGTCGCAGGACGCCCGTCCAGTGGAATGTTACTCACGAAAAGGAACGCATTTGAGAACATGCGCATAATATTATACAGACTGCAGCACGTCCGAAAGAGAAAAACAAGTATCACATATTAACGCATAAATGCGGGACCTAGAAAGATGGGACTGATGAACCTGTTGGCAGGGCAGCAATGGAGATGCAGACATGGGGAGCAGACTTGTGGGCATGGTGGGCAAAGGAGAGGGAGGGAAGAATTGAAAGAGTAATATTGAAACATACACATTTCCACGTAAAGTAAATAGCCACCGGGAATTTGCTGTGAGCTCAAATCTGGTGCTCTGTGACAACCTAAAGGCGTGGGTAGTGGTGGGAGGTGGGAGAGATGGTAAGAGGGAGGGGGCATATGTATATCTATGGCTGATTCATGTTGACGTATGGCAGAAACTAACACAATATTGTAAAGCAATTATTCTCCAACTAAAATTAAAAACAGAACAGAGGTCAAGTTCATGGTCATGATATGTGCCGTTAGGTCCTCCGTGTGTGCTGTTCGATACAGTGGCAAGTTTGATTCTGAGTCCCCTGGCAGCCAATGCGAAAAGGGAAATGCAACCTGCCATTCAACTGAGGAGGCAGAAGCAAGCTGCTTGTGAGATGCTAGACTGTGGCTACTGCTGACAAAGAAGAGGAATTTCTTGTCAAGACAAGTTGATGGTGCCTGCTTGCATAGCAGCTGGACAGTATCTCTGCACAAAGTGATGTCTCTGTCTTAAGTGTTCCTGGGGACAGGAGGACCGCCGAGACCTCGTGCAAGGGATCAGCCTGGGCAGATAGGCAGGCAGCAGTCTGCTGGCCAGGCTTCTGCAAGCTGGGTTTGAACACAGCTTCTCAGCAGGAGAGAGGCATAGCCAACGCAACCCGTGCCGCACCCATCCCCTCAAGATTCTCCAAATCCCTGCCCCTCTTCCAGATGGGACAAAACCCCGGCACTCAGGCAGGCCACGAGCAAGTGGGAGGCACTGCCTCGGCATCTGCTGTTTACCCTTGGCTGCAGGCTTGAATCACCTGGGAGTTTGTGAGACCTGGCCCCCGAATCCACCCCCAGTTCTGATCTAATCTGCTCTGGATGTGGTTCAGACACGAGGATTTTATTTAAAGCTCCCAAGTGATCCTCACGTGCAGCCAAGTTCAGAACCCTGACTCCAGGTGAGCTAGATTACCTGTCTTCCGTGCAAAACTCGAGTTTGGCAAACGTCCAGCAGCAGAGAACTGGGGCGGCTCCCTGTGGAACCCAGTCCCCCGGGGATGGTAGGGAGGGACGGCAGCAGCCCAACAAGCCTCAAGGCTAAAAGGAAGGCCACCCATCTTGGGATGGGGCTTAGCCAACGGCCTGGGGGTCCTCTAAAATTAATTCACACTTTGCTCCAAGCCCTGGTTAAATGGGTGGTGAGCTCCCCAACCTTAATCTTTAGATAAACTTGTTCTAAAGGTGTTCTACACTCTTCTTTCATGGCTTTGTGGGGGAAAGTGTTGCCTGGGCAAAGAGGCTAAGGAACCCATGGCACCAGCCTTAGCTAGGCGCCCCCGCTCAGGCCCGATGATGCTCCCGTGTTACCGTTTTCACAAAGGCACATGCAGGTCTCCCCAAATTTTCTGGCCATGAAACTGCTTCCCAGATGCAATATTTTTCGGAAATTGCTTTCATGGAGCCATGTTCTAGAAAAAGCTGCTGCCATCATTGCAGCCAAACCCAGTTAAAAAAAAAAAAAAAACATTTCTTAAAGAAATCTCCAGGCCAGCGCAAGGACAATATCAGCTTTGAACTGGGAAACTGCCCTGTGAACCTGCTGAGATAAAGTGGTTGAAACAGGTGCCCACAGGTAATCTAGCAAGTTGAAACAGACTCATTAGCGCTTAGTTAGTAAAATGTTGAAAGAGGTATGCTAAAAATGATGATCCTGGTTTCAGAACCATTGGACCGCTGCCCTTCTTCCTGACAGCAGTGAAAAATCCTAGGGCCAGTCGCCTTTTAAGGAGATTTCCAGCTGCTGGCAAAATCACCATGTCACTAGAAGGGTTAATATTTTTAACACATCCACGGCTCTGCAAAATAAATAAGGAAAAAATATAAGTCAATAGAATGCTACCAGGGATCAGAAAAAAACCTGAGAAAAATAAAATACAGGCTGATGACAGATGCATAGTCTGGGTTATGCTAAAGTAACAAACATGCTCAAGACTTGAGAGGCTTAAAACTACCAAAGTGTATTTCTTGCTCACACCTGTCAGGTGGGAAGCAGCAGGATCTCTACTCATCTTCAAGGTTGCTGGGGGAAAGGCTGGCAAAGGAAGAGCATGTAGACCTTGGCTCTTAGGATTGTCCGCAGGGAGAGTACACTGCCTTGAACCCAGGAGAACAAACCGCCTGTGGGAACAACCCCACCAAAGAACACAGCCGCGAAAACAGGCAGACTCATTGTGACTAAAAAAAATGCAAATCAGCAGCAACACGGACAGACACAGAAATTATCATCCCAAATGGAGTGAGTCAGGCAGAATAAGACAAGTATCATATGATAACCACTTACATGTGGAATCCCGAAAAATCATACAAATCAACTTCTTTACAAAACAGAAACAGACTCATAGAAAACAAACTTCTGGTTACCAAAGGGGAAGGAGGGAGGGATAAATTAGGAGCATAGGATTAACAGACACATATTACTATATATAAAATAGACAAGAACGAATTATTGTACAGCTCAGGGAACTCTGTTCAATATCTCGTAATAACCTACAATGGAAAAGAATCTGAAGCTATACATCTGAAACTAACACAATATCATAAATCAACTATAATGGAGCTTCCCTAGTGGGTAAGATGGTAAAGAGTCCGCCTGTAATGCACGAGACCCAGGTTTGATCCTTGGGTAGGGAAGATCCCCTGAAGAAGGAAATGGCAACCCATTCCACTATCCTTCTCTGCAGAATTCCATGGACAGAGGAGCCTGGGGGGCTAGTTTAATAAATAATTTTCAAAAAATTAAAATCAGAACAACAGACAGACTTAGTGCAATTATTTGCCAAAGATTACAAAAACAGAAGCAAAAGTGAACGAAAGCTTGCCATCTCCCTTTAGGCAAAAGCTCATCTTCTTTGGCACATAAGGATGTGTGTGTGTGCTCAGTTGCGTCTGACTCTGCAACTCCATGAACAGTAGCTTGCCAGGCTTCTCTGTCCATGAGATTCCTGATTCCCTAGGCTAGAACACTGGAGTGGGGCGTCATTTCCTCCTCCAGGGGATCTTCCCGACCCGGGATCGAACCTGTGTCTCCCGCGGCTCCCGCATTGGAGTAGGATACTTTACCACACCGAGCCACCTGGGAAGCCCCAACAAGGATGCTTCATTCTAAAATCGGAATGAAGCAACAAACTACGGACTGTGGATCAGATCAGCTGCCCATTTTTGCACAGCTATGAGCTGAGATTGGTTTATAAACCATTTTAATGCTTGAAAACAATTTAATTAGAAAACATCCAAAGAACTGTTTGTGAGGCAGAACAACTACAGAACATTTTCCATTCAGTGTAGATGGAAACACAGGCCCCTGTGTCTGCAGCTACCCCCTGCAAAGCAGAGTGGAGTGGTTGTGATGGGGACCACATGTGGCCACAAGATAGGAAACGTACATCTGGGCTGATGCTCCAGGACCCCAGCTAGAGCCTCGCGGGGCCAACACCTCAGGCCTGGGGAGGTTCTGGACAACCAGGCCCGGCGTGGGACTGAGCTTGGCCAGAGCAGCTGGAGCCTCAGGGCGGGGAGGGAGGGAGAGAGATGGTGTGCACAGTGGGGCAGACCTCAGGAAGGAGGCTTCATTCAGCTTGAAGGGCGATGCCTGTGGTCCCCCTCTCAGTGTGGACAGCCCGGAGAACCAGGCTGTGCTTTGACTCCAGGTGGTGATGGGCAGGCCTGGCTGGAGCTGGCTTCCCTCAAGCCCCTTCACTCCCTCCCCGCAACTGTGACCCCACCCCACCATGAGAAGCCATGTGCTGGGAGGCTGTGGAGACACTCCCGGCCCTAGGAAACCATAGACACCAGGGGGTCCCTTCATGAGCACCATCTTTGTAGAGGACAGGTGACCTGCTCCCTAATAGAGGGACAAAAGTTCTAGAATGTGTGAAGATGCAGATGAGAATTCTAGGCTGAAAGGAGCACTGTTGTTCACTGTTCACTCTGTCAGGTCTTTGCGACCCCCGGACTGCAGCATGCCAGGCTTCCCTGTCCTTCACCATCTCCTGGAGTTTGCTCAAACTCATGTCCATTGAGTCAGTGATGCCATCCAACCATCTCATCCTCTGTCGTCCCCTTCTCCTGACCTCAGTCTTTCCCAACATCAGGGTCTTTTCCAATGAGTCAGCTCTTCACGCCAAAGTATTGGATGACCAAAGTATTGGAGCTTCAGCTTCAGTCCTTCCAATGAGTATTCAGGGTTGATTTCTTTCAGGGTTGACTGGTTTGATCTCCTTGTTGTCCAATGGGCTCTCAAGAGTCTTCTCCAGCACCACAGCTTAAAAGCATCAATTTTTCGGCACTCAGTGTTCTTTATGGTCCAACTCTCTCATCCGTACATGACTCCTGGAAAAACCATATGAGGGAGCGTGGGAGCCAAAAATGTGACTCTGCAAGCAGAGCTCACAGACCAGGAATGGGAGTGAGGAACTTCAGGGTGACTGGAGCCCAGAGGGTATGAGGAGTGAAAGGGGGATTTAAGGCTGAGAAATAAACTTGGGATCCACAGAAGCCCCTCCAAACTTGGGGGGCGCTGTAGCGTGAGGGTGTTCATTTGTGAGTTCATTCTGATGAGCCCGGGGCCATGCAAAATAACAACAATAATAATAGTGTTTATTAATAACAGCGGTCCGGGCTGGCTGTTAAACTGATTCCAAGCCTTGACTGCATCTGATCCTGCAACAGCCCTTCGAGGTGGGCGCACTTATAGCCTCCACTTTATAGGCAGAGTAACTGGGGCTTCAGCAAGACCACAGGGCAGTCATTAGCAGAGGCGAGATTTTATTTTCCATCAGGTACCCAGGAAGAAAGCCAGGAACCACAGAGACA
This sequence comes from Procapra przewalskii, assembly GCA_006410515.1. Lineage (NCBI taxonomy): Eukaryota > Metazoa > Chordata > Mammalia > Artiodactyla > Bovidae > Procapra > Procapra przewalskii. The sequence goes on along the minus strand of SJYF01001046.1, from coordinate 1,579,852 downwards.
GCTGTCCTGTGTATTGTCTGGGAGGCTGGGGGGCTGGATGGATGGGGGAGAGACGAGTGACGGAAATGTAGCCCTGAGGGCTGAGCTTCAGGTAGTAAACAGTGCTGACCGTAACACAAACCCACTTCGCTGGTCCAAATCCTGAAATGCGAAAAGCTCTGAATCTCAGAATTTTCTCATACCTTTCTAGGCACCAAAATCCAGCCTGAAATTTTGTGCAGTGAAACTGCTCCTGGATTGTCAAATCACTCTCTTTTGTTGTCGTCATTCAGTCACTAAGCTATGTCTGATCCTGCAACCCCATGAACTGCAGCATGCCAGGCTCCCCTGTCCTTCACTATCTCCTAGAGTTTGCTCAAATTTGTATCCATTGAGTCAGTGATGCCCTCCTAACGTCTCATCCTCTGCTGCCCCCCTCTCCTCTTGCCCGCGATCTTTCCCAGCATCAGGGTCTTTTCCAATGAGTCAGCTCTTCACATCAAGTGGTTGCCAAAATGTTAGAGCTTCAGCATCAGTCCTTCCAATGAATATTCAGAGTTGACTTCCTTTAGGATTGATTGCTTTGATCTCCTTGCTGCCCAAGGGAATCTCAAAAGGCTTCTCCCACACCGCGATCTAAAAGCATCAATCCTTCGACTCAGCCTTCTTTATGGTCCAACTCACAAATCTGTACATGACTACTGGAAAAACCATAGCTCTGACAATACGGACCTTTGTTGGCCAAGTAATGTCTCTGCTTTTTAATATGCTGTCTAGGTTTGTCAGAGCTTTTGTCTCTTTGGGGTGAGTATTCCTATGTTTCATGGATTTGAAAGTGGGATACCACCCTGAACTCCACTGGGAGGACTGCATAGAAGGTGGAATTCATAATCACCTTCTTAAAATCCCGAGTCTTGTTATTTAATAAAAGGTGGTCTTTGGCCTTCTGAGGAGGTCCTGCTCTCAGTCCTGGGGGTCAGGAGACCCCAGTCCTAGGTCCAGCCCTGCCCCTCCTGGTTCATGTGGTCTTCAGCGGGTGCAGGTGAAGCCTACGGAGGGAAGCAGGAGGCCCCCACGCAGAGGGATGCGATGCTGGAACCAGCGACGCTTTAGCCAGGGAGGTGCTCGCCAGCCCGAGGGCAGTGGGCTTGGATGCAGGAGGCCTGGGTCCCAGCCCTGGCCAGCGTGGCCACCACACGGCTATGTGACGCTGAGCAGGGGCCTGCCCCTCTCTGCACTTTTCTTTTCTCTTCGAAAAACACAGGCCCAGCAGGCCTTCCCACTCACATCACCTGGGACACACGGAGCCAGAGAGACAGACTTCTCTCTTTCAGCAGCGCCCCCCACCCCACACCC